>CM045891.1:44925786-45023286 GCA_025169545.1 Anguilla japonica
CACACACACACACACACACACACTCACACACACACACACACACACACTCACTCACACACACACACACACACACACACACACTCACTCTCACACACACACACACACACACCTACACTCTCACACACACACCCACACACACACACTCACACACGCACACACACTCACACATGCACACAAAAACTTCTGCACAAATGCATACATATGCACATAGACTCATACACATGGTGTCCAAAACCAACACACAGACATGTAAACACATAACACGTTCACCCATACAGATGTGCCACATCAGTACGGGTGGAAAACACACAGAAATGCACACGGAGGGCACAGTCACACAAACTCGTACACACAGATACAGAAGCCCATACACACCTACGCACACAAACACACAGACGCCTACACAAAACGCACGCCATGCCCTTTTAAAAGATCACAAACACGCGTGCAATGCAAGGCAGTCTTCAGGGAGCCTCCTCGCTCATCGCCATTTTAAACGTCCATCACTATCTGGCCTCACCAGAGGCCACCGCCACCAGAGGGCCGCTCTTCATTCAGGCCTCCGCGACCTCTGACCTCCGACAGGGGGTTTTTCAGACCGGGCGCGGGGCATTTCGCACCGTCCTTATCGCACTATAAATAGCCAGCGCGCCCTCTCTCCTCCTGCGGGGCCGAGCGTGTGACACGCTGGCGCAGTAAACGCCAGGGCCCAGCGGCGCATCATCCAGCGACAGATGGCGAGAAGATGCGCGCGTCCTCGGCGAAGCGAGAACAGCCCGGCGTGCTAACGACAGGCTCCGCTCCTTTTCGAAAAAAAAAGCCATATGAACAGCAGCTTCCATGGTCCATCTAGTGACAGATTTTGGTTTTTCGAGTGGGATTTTTTGGCACTGAAGAAACCACTCGGCTTCCTGCTCACTTCCTGTGCGCATATTTACGAAAAAGAAAGATGGCTTACACTACATTGAAAATAGATTTAGTCAGCGTGACCGGATTTGCTATTTATGTATAGCACACCACAGTGCAATTTTTTTTTCTCTTATATTCACGGTTCATTTTCAAACTAAACATACAGACAAAAGTTTAAAAAAAAACTTATACTGCAGGCAGTTTGGCAGAACTCTTTAAAAAGGATGTGTGGGTTAAATACTCTGCTGCTTGATCACATCCTCTGAACCACAGATGTGCCAGACTGCAGAAGCCAGGCCTTTCCTACTCTCAGAAAACTACCTTTTCACCGTCAGCTTGAACGTCTGAAGAAGCAGTGCATATAGAAACCAGCTCAAGGCTCGCAAACAACACACAGACTTTATGGGTTTTCCATAGAATTTTTCCAGTCAAAGATCCCAGGTCCTTGCCAACGAAAGTAGCACTTCAACGCCAACCGGAGTGAAATGTTACTTAAAGACGGACAGCCATCAGATAATACATAAAGACTGAATTATCAAATTGCAAAGAAAGTTTGAACCCAGGCTAACATCCTAGTGACTTAGACTAGTTCCCCGTTTGTTTTGAAAGGAAAATTAGAGTTCCTCTATTAGCGCAGCGAGTTTTTGAAGCCCGTAAAGAAGAGTGAAGCGCCCGGCGCGGCTATCGCTGTAAGACCTGTCAGGTTTAGCACGCTAGCGGTGAGTTAGCCCAGCGCTGCCCCGCGCTGCACCTTCTGGCCGGCGGAGCGGAGGAGAACGAGCCGAGAGGGTACTCACGGAACAGAGCAGGCAGCCGAGCCAACGGTCGGGGCGTAGCAGTCTGGCGCTCTCTCTCTCTCCCTCCCTCACCCTCTCTCTCTCTCTCTCTCTCTCTCTCTCTCTCTCCCGCGCGTGTGAGAGGCTGACTGCATGTGCAGCGCAGGCAGGCAGGCTGGGCGGGCGGGCGAGCGAGTGAGCGAGCCCCAGGGAGGGAAACCGCGGCGGGTTCCTGGAGGGGGGGCTCTCTCAGAAGCTGGCGGGCGCCGGGGGCTGCTGGCTGCGGAAGCGGAGGCTCCCTCCCGCGCCGGCCGTTAGCGTTAGCGTCGGCGTGGGCGAGGGAGAGCCGCTGGAGCCGCTGGCTCCTTCCCAGCCCCACGGCCCCCCCCCCCCACAGGACTGTTATTTTGTTTCTCGCCCCTGTGAGAAAAGGCAGCGGGTTTCGGCTCCTGTGCACTAGCAGCTGGGCTCTTATTGTTCCCCGGTGCTTGACCGCTTCGCTCCACCGGACGCGATCCCTCTTCTTCTTCCTCCTCCTCTGTGAAACTCAAAATAAGAGGGCAGACGTGGCTCCTCCGGACGCTCACTCGATGGCTCGTACCGTCCCGATTCCCGTCGTTCCCCTCCTAAACTCCCGCCGGAGTGCCCACAATGCCCCCTCTTTGTCCCGCGTCTGGGCACGGCGCCCGCGAAGGAGAGCGCGCGCGGTCCAGCGTGATCCAGCCCCGAACGCACTCCCCCCCCCCCCCCCCCCCCCCCCCCCCAACCCACAACCTGAGACGGCAGGGAGAACCGGCGGCTCTGGAAGAGAAGGCGGCCCTCGCTGAAACCCGACTCCGAGGGCGCCATTTTGAAAAAGGCCGCCGCTTGCGGTGAGGGCGGCGCGCTCCGAGCGCCGACCGGCCACGCCCTCCGCGGCGAGGCTAACGGCTCGGGAAAGGTTCACAGGAAGTTACGAGGCGGCCCTTCCCGCGTGCCCGCGGGACTCGGGCGAGGGCTCTGCGCCGCGCGCTAACGGGGGGGGGGAGCTGCTGAAGCTGACGCAGATGTTACCCTTTTCTTTTCCATGCTTTGCTGGAAGAACCGCGAAAATTACAGAGGGAGGCTAACAGCAGGGTTCGCTCCCCGCCGCGCTCCTACTGGATTCCTGTAACCTGAAGCTGCGCTGCGGCGGCTCCAGCGTATTCCCACCGCTGCACTGAGGGCTTAGGGCCACGTCCAGACCGTCAGCCATTCCCAGCCCCCACGGGGGGAGAGGTTACCTCGGAAACGGCACCTGTCGCGAGAGACCGTGCGCGTGCGCCGTGGCCCGCTGGTCCGCGCGACGCCTCGCTCCTCCAGGCGAGCTGCGAGAGGCAGCCGGCGCTTCCTGTTTCGAGCCCGTGCGAAGCGCTCCCGATCTCCTCGGAGCGGGGTCACGCCATTCACACACAGGGGGAGGAAACGGCAGCTGCCGTTCGCATACGAGCGGCTGAGCCAGCGAGACGTGCTTTCGGGGGGAAAGGCACAGCTGGGCCGTGATGTCACGTTTCTGGAGCGGGCTGGGAACCGGCTAAAGGAACCAAACCGAAGGAAGCGCGCTAAAACTCCAGGGGAAGGAAAAAAACAAAACTTTTTTTCCAGAACTCAAAAACTTTCCCAGCCAGTCTGAGGATTTTCACTGGTTCCTCTTTACATTAAGTCAACACTGATGTGTAAAGTCCCTCACACACACACACACACACACACACACATGACACTCTTAAGTATGAGCACACACACATACAGAAAACATAAGATACATAAATACATGTGAAAACACAAAACTAAAAGCACACACAACACACAAACACACACACGCAAGGGCTCTTGTAAAGCTGATTGATTATTAAATACTGTGAGTGGCCCACAGAGTGCAGCATGAGCTGCTGCTACACTATGGGACTTGAGGGTAATGAAACTTCACCCACGCTCAAAAGAAACTCACATAAATAATGAGAGCTCTAGGCTAATATTTGGTTAGCGCTCTCCAGTTCGCGCAGGCTGAACTTCATAAATGCTGTGTCAACAATCCACGTCCTGGTCGGACGCTGTCGATAGCATCAGCGGCGGGCGCGCTGAGCTTCCTGTACGAGAACGCAGCAGCCCGGCCCCCTCAGCTTCCCCAGGACCCAACGTGCAGCCCACACAGTTAAGACGGCAGAAGCACTGCTGTCTTTACGAGAGACGGATGAAGAGATGGGGCCACCGATGATGAACGACCCCTTTAATCAAAGTGCGTTCATCACCAGATGGACAACGGCCCTCTTTCTCATCGGACCTAAACCAGCTGTGAATTCCGGGGGCCGAGAGGAACTCCAAACAGCTTTAATCCAGTTCGGCCTCCGCGTCTGACGTCTACGTCACACAGCTAACTGAGGAGCCCGTGAAAGTCCTAAAAGAGGAACATGAAAGGAGCTCATTAAACAGGAAGTGAAAGAGCGTTTGGTTCCACATCATCGTATCTACTCTCTTGGGTACAGCTCCACTGCAGTCCTGTCACAAAAGCCCGCTTTGTGACCTAGCGCTGGTCCGCGGACAGCGCGCTCCCATTAACCTTCAGTTAGTCACGCGCACTTAGCGGACAGAGGCGCCGAGGCCAGCACAGCCCTCCTGCTCCGTGTGCTTTGGAGGATCTGGCTCCTCGTTTCACCCGAGTTTGCCAGCAGTCTGAGGCTGCACGCAAGCACCGCTTTAACCTTTTAAGGCGTGACATCACAAATATGTGATTAGAATGTTCTAAACTGAGCGTTCTAATGCTGATGTCACAATCGCTGCTGGTAATTGAATTCAACGTTCTAGAACACTCACTTATGATTTTGAAGAAAAAAACGTTCCAAAAAAAACCTACTCATCAACGAGTTAACCCCCCCCCCCCCGCATATCACTCCCTCCTGAGGCGGTTCCTGGCTGTTATTCCATCCTGAAAACCAATTACTGCCGCAGCGTTTCTCACCGAGCTGGCGTCTGCCCAGCGAGGCCTACGCGTCTGAGCTATCTGCGAACGCGCTACAAACACCGCTGCTGACAAATCGCCAACACATGACCGCGAGGGACAACACGCGCTGGAAATAACCTCCCGCGTAGTTCCGAGCGCGCCTTTCCGCGATTCGCCAGAGCGAAGCCGCATCACGTTTATGACATGCTCTGAAATATTAATGGAATTACATGCAGGCAAAGCAGCACTAATTACGCTTAAGTGAAAAGTACTTCAGCCGTGCTTCGTAACGAGAAGAAAAAGACACCAAGAGCTAAACTCCAGGATGCTTTCCAAAGCCTCCCTTAGTTCCCTCAGTCAGCCTTTTCCTCATCAGTGGTGTGAACTGCATGTGCTGTGCACTGACGTGGCCCTGACATATCACACTCGGTTACTGGCATCAGAAGAGAAAGCTGGCTCCCACATGGCCATGGCCTGTAATAACAGAAACTAAAGCTTTCTCTCACACTTAGAAGTACGGCTTTGAGAGGGTGTGATGCAGGTCCTTCTCATTGGCTGGTTAGCTGGAGCAGCGGTAGGCCATCTGTACCCGTGCCCTGAGCGAGGCCAGACTGCAGCCGTGACCACGGCCCGTCTCCCGGGTAACGGGTCGATACGGACGCGGAGCGCAGCAGGGGGGTGAACCCGCCTGGGTCTCCACCCCGCTCACCTGGCCTGGCCCAAACGGCGGACTGGGGGCGTGAGCCGCCTGTCAGGTGAAGACTCTCGTCGGCCTTTGATTACAAACCTGTGTGCTCAGCTGCTGGTATGGACGTAGCGATTCACCAACACGCTGGAAGCATTTCCTAAATGTAATCTGATCAGTTTATTTGATCATTTGATCTGGTCATTTGGAAAATGGGAAGATCCAGTCAATTTCATTGCATGATCTGATCAATCTGTTTATATGATTTGGCAAATTGGGTAACAGGATATTATTGACATGAGCCGATCATTTAATCAATACAATACAATTTGGTCAATCCATTGATACCATTATTAATTCAAGATACGATTCTGCAACAACAATTGTTTTATGCAAGAAAAGTTATGAATTACAACTATAATGATAAAACAGTAACTAATATCAATCTAAAACCTGCGCAAATGCTAAATGTTCCCCGATATATTTCCACAATATGAAATGTCCAATTACAACAGTAGGCCCACCATTGCTATAGTGCTTACAGTGTCCATCCACTTCGAAGGGCAAGGACTAGCATGACCCTGCAAAAGCCTGCTGGCTGCTTATTTCACATCCACCAGTGATGCAGCTATGGCTGTTGTACTGTGAGGACTGTGCAGCTAGTGCTGTTGTCACAGCCACACTGCAGGCTCTCATTTGACCAGAGGAGTCACTACTGAGCCTAGCCTGTAGAGACCGGTGCAACCCTGCCAACTGAAACAGCCAATCACAATGCATGTACTGCTCTACATGACCCAGTCAGAGCCAATCACAAGGCATGTACTGCTCTACATGACCCAGTCAGAGCCAATCACAAGGCATGTACTGCTCTACATGACCCAGTCAGAGCCAATCACAATGCATGTACTGCTCTACATGACCCAGTCAGGGCCAATCACAATGCATGTACTGCTCTACATGACCCAGTCAGAGCCAATCACAATGCATGTACTGCTCGACAGGACCCAGTCAGAGCCAGTCACTATGTGTGTACTGCTCTAAATCATCCAATCACATTCCTTTGCCAGTGCAGTCACAGTTCACGTTTAAGTGGAACAGTTACAAAGTGCAACAGCGAAACTGGGCCAAAAACACAGCCTGCACACTGTACCTTTAAGATGAATCAAAGATTAGATTTAATCAACTCTCATTTGACAGTTATTGTGCCTCAGTGTCACACGCATGTAATGTGGGCATCGGAGCAGTAGAGCTGAACAGCAGGGTGGCATTCACAGAGATGACGCATCTGGCCCTGCGCATTACACACCCAGAGCAGAATGCGCGTTTTCAGCAGTCCCTAATGGGCCACACAGTGTGTGACTTCAGTGTGCTGAATCACTGCTGGAGAGAGCCGTCTCAGGGGAGAGAGTGAGAGAGAGAGAGAGAGAGAGAGAGAGAGAGAGAGAGAGAGAGGGGGGAGAGAGGATAGAGAGAGAGAGAGAGAGAGAGAGAGAGAGAGAGAGAGAGAGAGAGAGAGAGAGGAGGGGGAGTGAGGGAGAGAGAGAGAGGGATAGAGAGAGTGAGAGAGAGAGAGAGAGGAGGGGAGAAAGGGAGGGATAGAGAGAGAGAGAGAGGGGAGAGAGAGAGAGGGAGAGAGAGAGAGAGAGAGAGGAGGGGAGAGAGAGGGAGGGATGGAGAGAGAGAGAGAGAGGGGGGGGAGAGAGAGAGAGAGCTCATCCACAGCCTCATCCACTGCAGTTTGTGTCCACTATCTTTACAACCATGACCAGCTCTCAATCACATGTAAGCACACTGAAAGAAATGCAACAAGTGTTTCAGTCTTGTGACGAGAATTTAAAACTTATTTCTTTCTCTCTTTTTCTCTTGTTTCAAGCTACTTTTTACTTGACAAGTGAAATTGTCTAACCCCATTGGCAAATCTAGAAATGAGCCAAGCTGTCTCATTTCACTGGCATCATCTTTTTTGTCTTATTTAGCAAAAAAGTAACAGGAGTAAGTTTTTGAGTTTAAATGTAAGACTCAAGTGCTTGTTAAGATTGACTTGTTCTCTGGTTTTAATGCACACTGAGCAGACCCGCTGTAAAACGGTCCTCCATGATGAATCAGACCGCGAGGCGCGAATCTGCTCGGCACTCCGCAGAAGCCACGGCGGCCTTCGTCCTTCCTCTTCCTCCTCCTCTCACACGGAATGTGGCAAACGCATTAACTGCTCGTAGGGCCTTATCCTGTTTGTCCGCAGAGCTATGACACGAGCACAGATCTATAAATAACTCCCATACCAGTGGGCTGAGCCGGACAGGCACTCTGCGTTCCTGTTGACTAAACTTTACAATGACCCCGTGACTCATCCCATCCGTCACCCGCGTAGCAGATCATTGGCAGACGTATTGATGGACTACCCAGACTTATTTGCGCCGCGTTTTCCAGAAGCCCAACTGAAGAGGCCACACTGGCCTGGCTCATGGGGGGAGAAGGAGGGCCATGATGGGTTCCTGCATCTCATGGCAGCCTCTACTTTTAATAACTTATAAAACTAAATGCATTTATAAGCTCATGAATGACCTGTGTCCCTCCCTACCAGACGTGAAATATAAAAGTCCTGCCATGTGTTTCTTCCATCCGTGAACTCAGCCAGCTGAGTTCACTAATTAGTTCTGCCACCTGGGTGAAGAATTGTGCCAATTAGCAAATCCAAGTGATTGAAAAAAAAAAATACTGGGAAGGACTTTTACTTTCTGAACCTGGTTTTTCCACCTCTGCTCCCTACTATTAAACAGTTTCACGCTTGTTAAACATAAGAGTGACCCATTGGTGCGTGCATCTAATTACTTATCTCAGCCGAAAAACCTGCACGCGTGCCCGCCCTCACCCCTGACTGCACTACTGGAGCCAAGCCGAGAAAGCAGAGGAAGGAATGCCCCAAGGAATCCGGAAGGTTCCGCAAGCCGCGCGACAGAAGCCACCTCCCTCGGGACTATCTCTACAAATATGCTCTTCTTCCGCAGGCGTAGCCTTAGCCGCACCTCACTGGAACGTGTCTGTCTGGTACCCCACAGAGAGCGCAACAAAAGGGGACATTCCTTCGAGGGGAGCACCCCGCGCCCGCGACAAAACGCGCCCGCCGGCGGGACGTCCCGCGTGTCAGAGTCGGCTTGATGGACGGCTCGCAGGAACTCCCCGCGACAGGCAGCAGTGACGTGAGCATTCCTCCAGAGAGATTACGCCACGGAAAGGGCGAGGCCACGACTCCATAAACATTCAGAGTTCTTGAAGCAAAAACATTCACAAAAAATTCGAAGTGAAAGGAGGTGAAGGAAAGAGTTGAGGTGAAGAAGATGATGAGTGAGTGAAAGAAGATGAAGAGCGAGTGGGGCTCAGAACCGAGCGAGCCGTCAGAACGTAGACGGCGGCAGAAGCACAAGCAGCCCGTGGAGAGAAAAACCCTTTCCAGCTCTTCAGCTCTTATCAGCACTTTTGAGATCAAGGGAAAGCGAGAGAAGAGGGGGAGAGAGATAAGAAAAAGAGGGCGGTAAAAAGCTAGCTACTTCCTGAGGTGGCGCAAATCTAAAAATCAAGGCAAGATCTCCACTGAAGATCAACCATCTTGGCCTTGTGACCCGCCCTGCACCCACACTGCTTTCTGATACCGACCAATAAGATCAAAGAATACGCACTTCCTGGATATTGCATCTCATCCGTGGGGACAGGACTTCCTGTTCTGGCAGCATCGACGTACCCCGCAAGTTCGGGAAACCATTTCGACGAACCTTATCTGTGCTCTTCAAAAGGCCCCCAGACAGCCGTGGAGAGGCGCGTGGAAGTCTGAGTCATTATACCGCATTCCATCATTCACACGACTCTTTACAAATCTTTGATACCGCCCAACCCGCAAAAGACAAAGATATCTACCGTAAGACATGCGGACACATCAGCAGCCCAACACAATACTATCAAAGACAGCTTAGGATATCCCTCCCTAAAATATATCTACTTTCCCCTCATGGTGTCAAAGACTCCCCCATTTTTCTCTCCATCTGACACAATTGGAGAGGAGTGTCCCAGTGCACGTAGCTCAGTGAGGCAGGACGCCACAACATGGCTGCCGTATCAGCACGGTGGCATGGGCGCTTGTTTGAAGTCTCCGGGTGTGGTTTCCCTTTCATCCAGGTGGAGAGCGAGAGAAAGGTGGCCAGGTGGCGTTTCATCTGTCGTGAGCAAACAATTGGATTCCCATCCGCAGGTGCCGCACCCACATGCTAGCTGAACAGAGCATAGCAACCAGTTCTGCCGGCATCTCGTACAGAGCTAACATGACTATATTAGGTCAATACTGAACACCCTTTTCCATAGACAATCATGACCTTACGTTGCCTTTGCTTCATTTTGTTAAAGTCTAAATTTCACGTGTGGTACGGCAGTGTTAAAATTGAGCATGTCTGAGCCATAGACTGTATAAAAATAACCTACTGCCACATTAGACTGGGTTGTTAATGTAATCATATAATTGTGGGGGACTACTCTGTTCCAAAGCCCACATAATGATGCATGCGGTTTACACACACTCCCCCTTCTGCCTCTTTCTTTGTGGGATTTGGATTCTATTAATACTGAAATCTACTCACAGCGAAAGGTGCATGTTTTTAAAAAAAATGAAAATTAAACAGAACTGTATCTTGAACAGAATGTGGCATTATTAAAACACACTGATCTGTAATATCTCAGATCAATTCATTTAGCATTATCACCAAAATGATAAGACCAAATTTTCACATCTTTATGTGCATGTACATTAACAGTAATGTAAACATAAATCGAAACCAAACAGCTATATATAGTAATAGACCTGCCACAGTTTCCTTGAAAAGGAAACGACAAGAAGTTGTCACGTGGCTTTCAAAATGGGCCAAGATCAAGAGGACGTAATTTAAATCAAGTCTTCCGCAGTTTACGACCAAATCAGAACGCAAGTATGGCCAACGTGCTTGAAGAACGAGGTTTGGCAGTTCATATTTCTGACATGACCAAATATGGGCCTATGGGTGCATGTGAGAGGAAAAGCAGAACGGTGTGTCGTTGCCATGACATTCCAAGGATCTACTGAGGCTGGCAACGACCAAACGCGCGGGGCAAATATGCAGTCAATTTCCTGTCAAATCCCAACATAGCTTAAAAAAAGAGGCCCTCTGACAGAAAACCTCTGCCTCCTTAAAATGTATCAACAGGCCTGTGCCTCCACACCTCCAGCTTTACTTTAAAATATCTTTGCAGATTTCAGTGAAAATTACCTTTGCAGATTTCAATGAAGCCCTGGAGCTGATGCTGACTCTATAAAATGAATAGGCCTACTTCATTTCTTTACAGAAATGAAAGACTAAGCTTGAGCTAGTCTAAAATAAGGTATTCATTTTCTAGAGTGCATGAGTTCTCTATAATTAAACCTTGGGGGTAGAAGAAGCTCCGCTGGCTTGTTTGAGAACAAATGAACTTTTTTTTCTTCATATCTAAGCCATCAGACTAGGTGAACAGATAAATGACGATATATGTGCATGTGGATGAGTGCACCCTTATAAATGACTAACACGTTCTACAATGCAAAATACAAAGTATGAGGAGCAACCTTTTTATTTATCAAATACACTATGCACTTTGAAACCATGACAACTGAAAATTGCAATTCCAGTTTTTATTTTCAGTACATTGTGCTATTTTAAACACACATTGTAATGTACTGTAAAAAGTATTCCATGCTATAGTAATTGCACATAAAAGCATATAGCAAAATTGATAGAATTTACTGAAATATTTTCTAAGAATTTATAAATTGAGCTTAGGATATTTTTATTTTAGTTTGTCATTTGGATAAAGAATCTCTTGTTTCAAAATGAGTCATTTAGGAGGTCTGGATTCTTGGACCAAATGCATACATGTGACTGTGTGTAATAAGGACCAGCAGGCACACGCACATGCACACACACACACGCGCGCACGCGTGCTTGCACACACACTCTCTGTCTCTCTCTTTCTCTCACACACACACACACACACGCACACACACACACATACATATGCATACACACTCACACACACACTGATACACACACACACACATGCTCACACACACACACACATACACACTCACACACACACACACACACACACACAAACATAAACAGAACATGAGCTTCCCTGCTGTGCAGCCGAACTGCAGCCTGGACCAGCCACACCTTCACAGCACACTCAGCATTAAACACTGGGGCTTGCCTCAGTGCGCTGTCCTATAGCCGGGCCGTACCCAAGCTCAAATCCTGCCTCAGACTGCACGCGTGGGCGCAAGCCTCCATGGAGGGGGGCGTAATGAGCCCTGTACCCAACGGGCTTCCTGGGGCAGGCTGGCAGTGCCAGCTGGGAGCAGCTCCCAAAATCCCCCCTTATCTCTGCGATTAGCCCCTCCGCTGCGCGCGGGGGACGTGCCGCTCCGAGGGTAGGCGCAATGAGTCAGCCTGTCCTCCGGGGGCACTCCTAATCCCAGGCCGCTCCTTTCCAAAGGGTGAGGGAAGGAACAATGTCCAATTCCTTTAAGCCTCTTAAGATCAAAGAGCACAGGGGTTGGGTTTTTAAAATATGTTTCCTGTTTAGAGGCAAATTTGCAGAATGCAGCTGTTTGCAGGCAACGTGTTCTTAAAGCACAGCCATCATGCTGAACTGCACCCAGATCAACTGTGATCACTTTCTCAGGATTACACAGGTTCCTGCTTCCTGTTGCGGTCTCTCTGTGCACGATCCAGCATCACCTGTCACCTGATGAGCCAGGGGATCGTGTTTCAGACACGGCTAGTCTGCCGCTCCCCTGGGGAAAGGCCCTCTCCAGACACTGTCTGCTCTCACCATCTGCCTCCTACACACATCATGGGGACCAGTACAACCCAACCACACAGCACCAAACACCTGCAGCACACACCATACAACCCAACCACACAGCACCAAACACCTGCAGCATACACCATACAACCCAACCACACAGCACCAAACACCTGCAGCATACACCACACAACCCAACTGCACAGCACCAAACACCTGCAGCACACACCATACAACCCAACCACACAGCACGGTGGTCCCAAACCCTATATTTTTTAAAATTTAATTTAACCTTTATTTAACCAGAATAGGCTCATTGAATTTCAAAATCTCTTTTCCAAGAGTGACCTGGCCAAGACAGGCAGTAACAAATCAATTCACAAAGTCAGAGACAGACAACATTTATTAGCCCAAAATAAAGCAAACCTTTCTGCAGAACTGATAAGCATAAAACAAAACACATTTCACGTTCCTTCCATTTCATGCACAAGCTAAAACGCCTCAAAGTCCTGCACAAAAAGCACTTTTATTCTGCCCGCCGGCTGACCTGCGCATTCGCCCTCAGTGATCTGTTATGCGCACGCAAATGCAGCCGAAAATGCGACCGCCCTCTCGCTCAGAAGGGCGAGCGTTCCCCGCAGCTCTCAGGAACGCTACCCGCACCGAGGGGACACCGCCGCGGCGCGCGTGAGCGATCTGCGCCGCCGCACCAGGGGGAAGGTGACCCCCTGCGTCTCCTCTCCTCACCCCCGCGCGTTCCGCCACGCGTCATTCCGTTACCCTAGCGCCCAGTCTGTCACGCATGCGTGCGCGTGGACACAGACTCGCAGGTAAGCGTGTGCAGAAATGCATATGCGCAAACGCGCACTTATGCGCACAGGCACAAACACGTATGTACGCGCACACACACACACACACACACACACACACACACGTGCACCCACCGACCCGCCGCTCGTGAATCACGAAACGAGGAACCGGCCAATGGTAAATCAATCAAAAGGTCATAAACGTGAAAACCCGGCCGTAAAATATGTTCCCCGTCCCAGTCCGAGACCACTTTCCCACCCGGCACATAAAACCTGGCGTTCTGAACCGCAGCTGCAGGTCAGTGACTTCACAGGCCAGGCTGCTCCCTGAAATAGAGCCGTTCCCCGCACGGACAGGGAGAGAGAGCCTCAGACACCATTCCCGTGCGGGACTGAGAGACCCACATCCTGCAGTTGGCTAAGTGCGGTGAGTCCCTGAGTCCTCGCTAGCACGGCCGTACGGAAGTCAGCGCGCATCTGATCTTCAGGGACGTGCGTAGATGCGTAGGTGTGTAGGTGGATGCTCGGCTGTACTGTACGTGAGCCCCCAGCGTCCTGCCCCCCCTGCTGCCCCCACCAAACAGCTGGATGTGTCCCCTGTCAATGGAGAGGCTATTTATAGCAGCACCCCCCCTCCTCAGCGGGGTCTGAAATGAGCTCAGCAGCGGCAGGCTATGTGACCAGAAAACAGATTTTCAGCGATCCGGCTCTCTCAGGTCGTGAGACTCCGGCGCTCTGACTCCTGAGCGGGCAAACAACCATCCCCTCCCCAAAATCCTGCCCATTAATGACTATTCATGACCATTTAGGACCATTCATGACCGTTCATGACCATTCACAAGGTCAGTGTTCTGACATGTGACGTGAGACACAGCCGCCGCGTTCGTCCTTCTGAAGGATCAGTCTTACCACCAGTTTTATATGCATTTTGAGGTTGACGTCTAGATTTGAAATTCACGTCTGAAGCATCCATTCTGACTCACAGCAATACCCTTAAACCTTAAATGCTGATATCACATTCATGCAAATGACACTATTTTCAGAGCCGGCTGCTGGCATAAACGCTCTGTGAGCCACATAATTCCGGGTTGGAATGTTTTTTTTCATTTTTTTGACAGACACTTCTCAAGGTGCAAATGGCTTTTTTGACGCTGCTGTTCTTGCGTGGGTTACCCAGTGACTGGCAGTGCCCAGCCCCACTCCACTCCACACCCCCCCCCCCCCTCCCCCCGGTCTGTGATCAGTCCCCCCCAATTCATGTTCCCCAGTTCCACCCCAATTCACGTTCATTCTAGTTTATGGCCATTAAAAAGAGGCAGCTTGGGTTATTTTCATTTCCTACTGAGCACAATGAATTCAGCGAAAACCAAGGTTGTACACAAAACAACCGTAAAATGCTCAGGCTAAATCTGCGTTAACGTTGAGGCAGAGAGCGCTGCTCTCAGCCTGTGCAGAGGACTCAGTGTTGAGATGGATAAAAGCACAGGGGCTCTGGCTCAGTCAGACGGCTCTGTTCACACGCAGCTCTCTCCATCCTCCCTGGCACCCCGTCTGCGATCTAGGACAGCGCGTTCCGTGAAGGGAAACGGCAAATTCGGAAATCTGTGCCACAGAACAGTCCCTGCCTTTTCCATTTTCTGGACGGAGAACTCTGAGAAAACGAGGCCGTAATTACATACGAGTAGTGTTTGCTTAACTGGGAAATGAGGGAATCCTTATTTTTAGATTAAAGCTTTAACCCGCAAGAGGAAAAACAACCGTTCAGCCAACAGAGAAAAATATCGTTTCCATTCTGTATTCTATATTCCATTAAATATTGCGTCTATTTCTGTGATGGTCTGAGACATTATAAATCAAAATCAGTCATATTTTCTGTGGATGATGTCACAAAATAATGCTGAATTGGACGCCACAGTATTCACATTAAATCGGCCTATTTTTTCAACACAAAATGACGGCTGTTTCAATGCAGACAATGTGTTGCTAATTAAAGAAACAAATGAGGCACCAATCACTATTTGTTTCCTTTCTAGTATTCAAAATACATGCAACACAATTATGATCAGTACATTATACCAATGAAGCAGGCCTACATTTAAACACATGATTAGCCTTATAACCATAAGGAATCCCTTGTATTTTTCATAAATCCCAGGGTCTCGTGGTTTGTGCAAAAACGTGTAAATCCTAAACGGGCTGTGATCTATCCTACAAGCGTCTGTCACGCTATAATGAATCACTTAGGGACCTATTAAAGAAATCAACAACGTTTAAACAGATGCCAAGATGAAGCACGACAAAAGCCCGTAATAGCAACAGACGGCTATGATGGAGAAGTACGGATGAATAATCGTGGGATTTATTTTAGCGTTTAAAAGAGCACAAAAGCTCTCATGCATTAGAAGGCATCCATATTATGGAGGAAAGGGCTTTAATATGACATAGACCAAAAACTCCAGACACAAAAGTTGTACCATTGTCAAAATATTAACAGTTATTGTTAAAACAGCGCCCTTGCGTCCTATCTGAACCAAATAAAAAACATGAATATCAGCCTGTCATGTTTAATTCAAATAAAACGCCAGCCTGTCGTACATTTCTACAGGACTCCCAGTAACGTTCAATATTCGCTGTAATTCAAGTTTTCTTTATATGTACAATATACCGTTTAACTTCGTTTAACTTCAGATAAATCCACAGTCCGGTTACTTTACGGATTAAAACATTGATAAAGACCGCAGGTCGCTCATTCGCAACTGCCTAATACAGCAGCGATGCACATAAGATTAGAATCCACTTCAAAAATGTCTAACATAGCTAACTCATCATCGCCTGTCCTTTTTACGTCATCTTTGACAGTCACAGACTAAGAATTTTGAGACTGACGTTAATTATAACACGTAGGACCATGACATGAGCACATAGGAACGCGCAGTAAAATGTCCAGTATTTATTCAACTCGTAATATGAGTCAATATGAGTAGCCTACAATAGGCACCATATGCAAGAGTTTATTTAACACTGAACATTTTACTGTGCGTCTGGAATCTTAACAAGGCTTACATTTGAATAGTTGCCTTCAATGTGCTCTTGTTATTGTTGTTTTATCACGCAATATTAGCCACGTCATGTAACGTACATAAGCTAGTGCTACTGTATAAAAATAGCCATGCTAGTGCGCACGGCACTTAACAAATCAACAAGTCTGCGTTTCTCCATCATTTGCCTCTTTACCTACAACACATTCAAAAATCGCGGGTTCCCAAATTATTATCAACTCAAACCAAGATAATACACGCATGTCTCCTTCCAATGACAACAAGTATGAAACGAATAATTACCCCCAGTGCATCTACCCAGTACAGTTACAACAGTGGAAGAACTGATGACTCTGTACCTTACTGCCTGACAACATAATTATGACAGAAACCTGTACTGCAGTGTTTTCTGTCGCCGGGTACAGAGCGAACCAGCGAACTCCAAAGCGTAACTGAAATGTCACGGTTTTTAAACGTGTTAGCTAACAGAAGTAGACAGATGGCAGAGTGGACACCGAAAACAACATTTGAAAATGCCAAATAATTAACGAGCTACACCGGGCGTCTTTGAAGCTATTAACGTTTGTGGTAAACGAAGTGAACTCCCGCCAGTCAGCTTGCTCATCACAGCCAGGTTATGACAAGCTAAGAAAATTACTATCCGTGTAAGAAGCTTGAATGCCTAAAAGACAAGAGACTCGCCGTTACAACTATTTATTCCGCAAATGATATAAACACTTCGTAAGTGAAGGGAAATAACCACCTTTCTTCTCACCTGTTCACGGCTGCTGATGTACGACGCGATGCTGACTAGCAAGTAGAATCTGATTATTCCACCAGAGGGTGCACGCGAGGTTACTGCAGCAACCTTAAAGACTCATGGGACATGTAGTTTCATCCATGAAATTAGTGGCGGAATTTAACGTTATTGCTTTTGATGAATGACTGTTTATAAAATGATTGCTACGACACTGTTGTAATAAATGTTATTTACACGGTGTATCTGAAAAAAGCAACAACCAGTTTTATATCCGATTACTTTGTTAGCGTTTTATGAGTATGACGAGGTAACGGTATTGTAAGTTTTGGAGATGGCAAATGTTAATGTGATGACAAAGCTCAGGGTTTGGACTGACAACACCAAGAAGGGTGAACTTTGTTGACAGCCAGAGGTTTTCATACACAAGGTCAACTCGATATATCTCATGAGCTTTGTGTCGAATCTGTTGCAGCCGACAAGCAGATGTAATATTTTTCACTTTCACAACCTTGAAATTACAAATATGCAACAATCTATTATAATTGCCATAATTTAATAAATTTCTGAACAATAATGCGCAATGATGGAACGCAACTGTCCTGTTAAAATATTCGGAGAAGTAAAAGTAGTTGCTCGTTGCATTTTGGCGAAACTTAAATTCGTACACTCATGTTAAATTTACTCTCGACAAGTCGCTAACTCAATCATGGCGGCGTCCACAGGCAGCACCGATGGGTCGATGTCGGGCTCAATATCGCCTGATTCGAGCCCAGAAATTGCTCAATTTCAGTACAGTACCATCCTGGAACACCTAATCGGAGAAAAGCGGCAAATAAAGGAGCTAAACCCCACAATAATGGGCGGCCTTCCGAGTCCTCATAAGACTGATGAGCAGAAGATGATTGAACGAGGGATGGAGAGCTGTGCTTTCAAAGCGGTGTTGGCCTGTGTAGGAGGTATTTGGTTTAGAACTTGAATTTAGCTATCTGTCTAAACAGCATCTGGTGATCAGCAAACTGCTTGGACTATATTCTATGTGTCAAACGTTATCTAGTGGTAATTAGTCGGGCAATATTTGCTAGCTAGCTAACATTTAGCTTGCTTGAATGCTAGCCTAGCCACAGACAGAAACTTGACGTTCAGTTCAAGTATAATGCTTTCTTAATGGCTAACTCGCTATTTCGTATGCGAAATATTGGTAATGCTGTCTCTGTGACGGAATCGGTCACTCAGCGAACGTTAAGCCAGTGGCAGATGAATACGAATTTGGATCTCTGACTCCCCGCTTTCTGAATGTCCCCGTGCCATTGTCATATTGCTAATAGACAGCATAGACACATTAATAACAACGAGTGTGCTGTCAGAAAACTCTCTTGTAAGCCCGACAATCGCTATGTTTTCATACAGGGTTTGACAATCGCTATGTTTTCCTACAGGGTTTGTGCTGGGAGGCGCGTTTGGTGTTTTTACTGCAGGCATCGATACCAACGTCGGATTCGACCCCAAGGATCCCATGAGGACACCGACAGCAAGAGAAGTGCTGCGGGACATGGGACAAAGGGGCATGTCGTATGCCAAAAATTTTGCTATTGTGGGCGCGATGTTTTCTTGCACCGAGTGTTTGATTGAATCAGTAAGTTGTATAGCTCTGCTTATGTCTAAATGTGACATGGTAGTCTAGATACATCAAATGCTGTAGATAGCTCTATGCATTCAGTATATGTCGTTACAAATCATTCTGAGTAGACGAATCTTTAAACCATTGACTGTACGAAAATTTAAACTACTTGGAGAATGTGTGGACAATACGATAGAAAAATTTGGCTGAACAATGTCAATGTTTCTGAATGAATAATTGTCATTTGCCGCCTCCTGCCGGTTGCTTGGTTTTATGCCGCTACGACAGATTTTTTCCGACAGATTAATCTAGGCAGGAATGGTGTTTCAAGACCGGCATTCATTTACATTGTGCAGTTAATTTACTTCAGCTCTGATGAAAACAACGAAGAGCTGGCCCAAAACGAAAACTAGCTGCGGACGTTATACATTGGAATTCCGTACTCCGGCCTAGATTTAGACCCTTAAGTATTGTTGAAATCACATCCTGTGCTGTGTGGTAGACACATTTGAGGTGACATGTGAACCCCATAGGACCAGTGTCCTAATTTTATATCTGTGACCTTGAATAATTTAGAAAGCATACCGTTTGCTCTAGTTTTCAGTACTAATGACAGCTGCTGCACAATTTTTGTTTAAATTAAAGATACATTTTATAAGTAGATGTTATCTCTGGTTCTGTGTTCAAGTGTGAAGTCTCTCCTAAAATTACAATCTGCAACTTTCTATTCAATAATTGAAGTCCAGAGCCACTGTGTCATTTAGCCACTCATGAAATTGTTGTTTTAAATTAATGTAGATAATTTGTTTTGTTGAGATGTATAAAACATCATGTGTAATAAGTTTCACCGATGATTCAGAATAATTTTTATTCAGTAATAATAAGAAATAAATTTCTTATCCCACTTAAGAAGAGTAGTTTTTTTCTTTAGTGTGTTGCAGAGAATAGCTGCGAGTTTCCAGTGCTATGCAGAAAGCCTCAATAGATGGCAATAATGTAGTTCATGTTGACTCTGTTTTTGAGATGTCTGTTTTTGTGGTGTTTAATCTTCCTGGTACATTGGGCACAGATCATGGAACAACCTCAGGTTGTTTTGTCTGACCAAGTTTACATAAAGTGAATTCAGCTGCATTGGAGAAGTTACATGCAAAAATGCACAAAAATCTGGGCGAATAGATCTGTTGCATTTTTCTTAACCAGATTTGTTTCACTTTTCAGCACAGAGGCAAGTCTGACTGGAAAAATGCTGTTTACAGTGGCTGTGTGACTGGGGGAGCAATTGGATTCAGAGGTAGGTTTTTTTTTCTTCTCTCTTTCATTTTCTTTTCTCTTTTCCAAGCAGTTTGTCCATTCGGGGTGGTACACCCAGCTGAAACACTAGTGTTCGGAGTAGTAATGAGCCTTGGGGAGCAGAACTGAATGCTGACTGTAGCCAGGGGTCCTACAGGACGAAGCACCAATGGCCATGGACTCTGAGACACCCGGATAGGCAGGGTTTCAGTGGACGGGGTTTCCCCCCTCCTTGCTGTCCAATAGCAGTTGGGGCTTGTAGTTTGCCTGTGCCATCAGTAGATAAAGGGAAGTTCTGTAATGTGGTGACTCCACAGCTCAGCTGAGGGAACGCCGTGTGAAAAGAGCTGGTGGCAAGCATCATCCGCTTTGGCGGAAACACACACACTCACACACCCTCCTGAAAGATGTGGGACGCTGCAGTGGTTGAAATGGCCAATATGATTTGGCTTTCCAGAGTGGAGTATAAGGATCAGTTTATGTAGAGGTTTCTCTTTTTTTTAAAGGAATATACTTAAAGTGATCTGTTTTTCTGTACTATATGCTGTTCCACTAATGCATATGTACCTGTTTTCATCTTTTATACTGGGTCTGCTAATGGGCCCAGGAATATAGAGTTTGGTATTTCAGTACAGGGAACAGAGTGGGAACATGACTTACTGCAATGGTTAAGATTACTTGACAGATAGAACACTAACCTGTTAACAAGCATGTGTGCTAATAAGTGTCAGTGGATATTATGTCTTTACTGAAGAAAATGACTTATTTTCCTTCTTTGACAGCTGGGCTAAAAGCAGGAGTACTCGGGTGTGGAGGCTTTGCAGCTTTCTCTGCGGCAATAGAATACTACCTACGATGAACACCAGGAACGGGACACTTTAATTTGCATTTGTGCCCTGCTGGTTCTCAGTGGATTCACCCAAGCTGTCTGAGACACACTTCCGGAATTGGCCGGAGATTGACAGTTACAGAGGAATTATGTGTAGTGTATCTAAGGACGATGTATAGCAGGGGTGTCCAGTCTTATTCAAAAAGGGTCGGCGTGGGTGCAGGGTTTTGTTTCATCTCAGCGCTACAACAACCGATTCAGTGAATTAACTGCTTATGGTCTTCAATCAACACCTTGGTAAATAGAATTGGGTGTCTTAGTGCTGGGTTAAAACAAAAAACCCTGCACCCACACCGGCCCTTCCTGGATATGATTGGACACCGCTGGGCTGTGGGACCAGATGTGATGATGTGTCTTGCCAGTAAAGACTGTATATTGAAACAAGGCTGCTCAACTCCAGGGAAGCATCGGAGCCATAATTACACCGGTCAGTTTCTTTGATGAAACTCAGCTCTTTGTCTTGCTCTTAAGAGTTTAAAACAAAGATGCGTAAACCCCGTGGGACTGTGCACCCTGAGAACTGGGGCTGAGCTGTGCTATAAAACATGGATTTTCAAACAGTTTGTTCAATATTTATTGTAAAAAAAAAAAAAATCAATGCCTATATTAAACAAGTTATTGTAATGCCAATAACCTTTTCTAACTCAACTTTGTTGCCATTTGTGGTCATTAAATGAAATTCTTGAGGTACAGTGTGCCCTCCAAAAGTATTTACACCCTTGATATAGAAGAAAAGATTGAGATGAACTGAGATGAAGTGCAAAATAATTGGAAAAAGTAATTCTAACAATCTTTTCCACCTAGGAATTTTATTAGTATTAAAGAATGTTTTTTGAGCATACAATACAGCTGTATCTGTGTTTATTTTATAGCCTTCTTTGCTTTTCTTTTTCAAGGGTGAATAATTTTGGAGAGTGCTGTATGAATTTCAGATTTACAAAAAATATCTATGTTAGTAGCAGACAATTATCAAAGTTGTTGTGTAATACAAGTTATTTATGCTTGCTGCAGTGTGTGCACAGCAAACTTTTTAAACAAAGTGTAAAGGACACCAAATACAAGTTTCCACAAAACCATGACCAAAACAACCATCTGGTGCACTTTTATTTTATTTTCCTAAAAAAGAAAAAAAAAACAGTTCACATCAACATTAACCCTTATTGTTAATACAGTATGTACTCAATTTCTTCCTAATGGAAGCAAAATACACGGTTTGATTTTTCTTTAATCTTATATTAAAAATATCAAATGGTACTCATCTAACAGTGCTTGTTTTAAGATATGTTGCGGGCTTGATAGCAGAAAGGTTGGATTTGCATGGCTTTGCACTGAGAGCACTGGCACCAACGCAGCAAAAACAGCAGAACAATCTACCTTTGTGTTACCCAGCCTGATGGATGACAAGCTGAACATGCAACGAGGGCAATTACACAAATCATCCCAAAATTACACAAGAAATGCCGTCATACACAGAACTGGCTTGACTTTTAAAAGAAGCAACATTTTCCATATTTGTTGAAGTCATATATTTAACAACCTCCATTTTAGGCTTCCAGCCCAATTTTAAACGAAATGCTAACGAATCGACTGTCAGAATTTGTACATCAGTTGTTTTTGTGTTTTTTCTTTTTTTTTGTTGTCCATGTTATTACAGTACAGCTCAGTCAACATTGACTGTAAAGGAGAAACGGAACTAAATAAAAAAACATCACTACCTGATAAACTTCAAACAATCGACTCCGCAGAGTACTTCTATAGATGTACTGTACTGTACAGGCACACGCAATATATATATTTATAATAAATAGGGCGAATTTGGCCTGGACTCCACACAGGAGGGCAGCGATCCTCACTAGTTAGCAGCTAACGTTAGCGCGGAACCAGTGGGTGGGGGAAACCCCACCGAGCGCGGCGTCTCTCTCTGGTCTTATGGGACGCGCGCGCACAGCCCTCCTCAAATCACATGCACAAAGCAGAGGAAATCAAAAAGATAAACTATCAAACAAATAATATTTATAAAATATGTAAATGCCATTTCTGGAATGCCTCTGGAGAAAAGAGAGAGAACAAAAACAAAAACGGAACAAACAAAAAAAAAAAAAAAACAAGACGAGTAACGGACATTCTGAAATCACATACCGATCAGACACCACCACGCTACGCAAACGATCACAACGCGTACACACACACAC
The DNA here is from genome assembly GCA_025169545.1 of Anguilla japonica. Classification (NCBI taxonomy): domain Eukaryota; kingdom Metazoa; phylum Chordata; class Actinopteri; order Anguilliformes; family Anguillidae; genus Anguilla; species Anguilla japonica. Next base: position 44,948,567 of record CM045891.1, read on the forward strand.
ACACACACATGCGATCGCATGCACACGCACACTCTCGCTCCAATGATAGTCCCTGCTGGAGGCTCCTTTCGCGGTTACGTTGCCATGACGCCACGATGGAGAGGAATAGGGGGTGTCCCCCTCTTTTTCCTCTAGAGGGAGCTGTAGGACTGTGGGGAGGAGAGCCCTCCTCTACCCCGTTTCAAAATGGAGGAAAAACACAAAGAAGGCAAGTGTTAACGTATGGAGTGCATGGCAATCGACGCGTGTCCTCTTCCGGGGCGGCGTGGTGTACAGGGTGACCTTTGCCCCCCCCCCTTCGTCTCTCTGGGCCTGCTCTGAATCAGCAACGCGAGCGCCATCGGGCAGCGGGCTCGTGTGCACGTACGCACGTGTGGAGAGAGGGGGAGGATCTGGGGAGCTGTACATCGGTGAGAGACGTCTGCCGCTCGCCGCCAGTCTTTGGCGGACGGACGAGGGACGCGTCCCGGTCACCACGGGAACACGCGGCACACGGCTGGGGAACGGAGAGGGAGCACAGTGGCTTCAGTTTGACAGTTTTGCTTTTTTTTGTTTCTTTTTTTCCGAGGGCGTTTTTTTTCCGTCTCTGGCTGGCGCTGTACAGTTAAAAAGGTGTGCTGGGACGGAGCTCCCGGAGTGTCTCCCGGCGACGGTCGGAGTGCTTGGGCTGGGGGGGGGGGGGGGGGTGGTGGGAGGGGGGGTCTACACGTCGGTGGAGAAGTAGAGGGTGTTTCGCTTGAGCTCGCTGAAGGAGATGGGCGGGTGCTGTAGGTAGTACAGGAGCACCTGGACCTGGGGGAGGAGAAGAGAGGCATTGAGAATCACTCCAACAACCTGCAACACCATCCCTAACCTACCAATCATGGACCACATTATACCTGCCATACAAGTCCCTAACCTACAAATTATGGATCACATCATACCTGTCATACCATCCCTAACACAAGGATCGCATCATATGGTCATGCCATCCCTGACTTAGAACAACAGGGACCGCACCCTACATCCCTAAAGCGCATCATATGGGGTCATCCCTAACTGGAACAACAGGGTCCGCAGTACCCTACAGGGGTTTTGTCCCTACAGGTTTTGGTAGTTTCCTTTCAAGCAGCAGCTAATATAGTCCCCGGAAGCGTGTGTGGGCTCTTTAACCAATCAAATTAAGCCTTTATGTCCTGAGACAGAGAGAAACAACAGACACCGTGACCTTCCAGCATTGGAGTTTGAGATCCCTGGTCAAAAGTCAGGGCTGAAGAATAGCATAATCAATAAAGCATACTTGATCAACTATGCTGCTCTTCTCCTTAGTTAAATATGCATTTTCAAAACACAGATCTGGGAACCAATGCATATGGGTTTACCATGAAGCTAATTTATGGGTGCTACATGTGGATACACACAGATGGTAGCGCTTGGATGGGTGGCTCGCATAATGTTTGGAGAAGAAAATGCGGCAATATCTGGCTGACTTAAACTCACCCTGGAGTAGTACAAATAGCAAAAAATATTTTCATTATGACTGCTGCCATTTACATTGACGAAAACGGTCATATGGTTGTGTCCTTAACGCAAATAACCAGATATAAACCAATGTTATTCATACGAGACGTCGCGGGGACATAAAATGGCCTGGTGAACACAAGCTTTCCCTGACAGTCCCCAGGTTTTTTTTCCAGAACAGACTGGGTTTCCGTGGTAGCGCGCATCGTCGCGGAGGCCTGGGAAGCAGGCTGGCCGGCGCGATGCCCAGCCGACGCGCGCGCGGGCGGGCGAGCCGGGCAGGTTCTCACGACTGCGGAAAACATCTGCCTCCAGACTGACTCCAGGCAGGCAAGTCACGTCAGCCAGCCGCGCTCAGAATTAAAACATAAAAAAACGCGTCTGACAGCTTGTCGGCCACGGACGGACCGAAAACCTTTCATTCGCTCGACGGATCGCGTTTTCACCTGCGGCTGACCCAGAGGAACCCACCAGTCCACCGTTGGGCTCGTGAGAATTTCCTTTTGACTATGCAGAAGAAGCAGAGGATTTGGTCTGGGAACGGGCAAATAATGTAAATTATTTGTTTGCGCTCTAAACGGAGCTGAAGTCGTGACTGCTTTGATAACAGCACACGTCCCACAACCTGTGGAGCTGATGCTTCAGTGAGCTAAATTCCAGAAACATCTTATAAAGAGCTTAGCCGCCCGCACAGCTGTCCAGTGAGGGCAAGGCCCGTTAGCCTACACCCTGGGGAATCCATGTTCTGTGCCTCAGACCTCAGAGTGTATGAGAGGTCTCCATTTTTATCCACGAACATTTGTACCATCGTCTTCCTGCGGTTCCCAAAATGTTCCTCTGTTCCATTCCAAACATTGGGCCCTTCTTCTCAGTGAACGCAGAGGCTGGTTTTAGCCATATTTGGGTTCACCCACAGGCCACTTGATTAGACGTGCCTGGAGTTCAACCTGAGCCAAGGTTCACTGCGAGCCGACAGGTCAAGCTTATTTATCATTCAGGACCCGGGGCCTCTAATGAACAGGTCAAACAAAACCGAGAAGAAAATAAATCTCATTCAAAAGGCAGATGATGGATTTTTTAAATGTTTATTTCTCTTTCCATTTATTTTGGAGGATGGGATTCCTGTTTAAATTTAGGTAGTGGTGGCTGAGCAGTTTCCTGTTTACTTCTGAAGATCCAGCTGGTTTGGCTGAAACACCAGCCTGACACTCACCACCAAGTCTGATTCATACACATGGGCTCTTCTGAGCTTTCCCACAGGTCTAAAATGGCCAAATACATACTCTATAAACATGAACATACTTTTTATCTCATAAATTTTCAAATTTCAAATTTGCTTGAAATAATCTTGTTATGTTGTGAAGGAATTGTTGAGGGTAAAGTGGTGTTTTCAGTATGGTGAGGAACTGGTACCAAGCCACGGAAGACTTCTTGAGGCCCTTCCCTCAGCAAGCTCAGTATTTGTCCCATTTCATTTAAAAATTTCAACACATAATTTTAGTCTTGAGGTCCAACAATGGCTTCACAAAGCCTACCTAGCTCCCAGCTCCTAGCTACATGGCTATTTTGGCCCTGAATCGGTTTTGGATCAGACAAGGTCCTGTAAAGGCTGGTGTGTTTTCAGCTTTCAGTGAACAAGAGAGGCCCTGGACCCTGTTCCCTTAGAGTGTAAAGACTCCCTCCTCCCTCCTATCTCGTGCCACGCCTACCTGCGCCATGACGTCATGTGACCAGATGTCGGAGGCCAGTGTGACGTGCCCTTTGCTGCTCTCCGACTCGGACGGCCTGAGCAGGGTGGGGCCGAAGACGGTTGCCAGGTTATGGAGGGACATCTTGTTGATCGGCTCCTTCTCTGCAACCCTGTGAAGAGATAGGACAAGCGTAAAAAATCACACTGGTGCGACGGATGCTTGGCAAAACTGGAACGGAGTCAAGAACTGCTCAATTAATCGGCCTAAGTATAGAAAAGCACACAGGACATAGTACCAGTGCCTGGAAATTCAAATATAGCCCTTTATAATTAAACTAAAATAAAACTTTTTTTGCTGTGTGCATGTTTGTGTGTGTTTGTACAGTTTTCTATCCAGGGATCTGTTGTTCTGTATATGACATGGCACCCAGTACCAAACAGTTGACTGTTCTGAATGCTTTGCAGAGTTAGGCTATGCTACCTGCACCATTGCCAAGAGCTTCCTTTCACAAGCACACAAGCTAAGAGGGCTTTTGGGTAGCTCATCCTGTTGGTTAAGACATCCTCAGTTGGCCTGCACCTGCATCTCATCACTCTCTAGCGACCCCTGCTGGTAAAGCCGGCACCTGAGGTCTGTTTGATAAAGCTACAAATAAAGTGTCTCATCTGACTCATGTCTGTGTGAGCCTGACTGCAGTGTAGTGTAAAAAGAAGCATCTGGCAACACAACATGCTAGGAGAGGCTGTGCTTGTTGACACTTTCCCTCATTGGCTGCAGAGCGTGCAAAATGAGTGCAGCTGTATGTTGGGTATTCCAAAATGGGGAGGAATCTGGGAGGGTGGGATGGGGGGTTAAAAAAATGATAATAATAAAATTTTAGTAGCAGAAGTGACCATAACGTACCCTTGCGGCTGCCAAAATTGAAGAATAAAATGACAAAACATCAAATCCCATGCCCTCTGACTCACTGGCCAATTCACTGAAGTGCACATGCAGAACACAACACACATCTATGCTGACATGTGGCCAGACATCACATGCTAAAAATCTCCCCTGCACCTCAAAACACGAGGAACCCCCTCTGTGGCACAGACGGCCACTGTGCCTTCGCCACACGGGTTCTTAATTCTAATTCACGCGATGGGCCTCAGGCACAGGGCACACGGGACCCCCCCCCCCCCCCCCCCGCGACCCGTCCGCGTGCGACTCCACATCCTGTGCCCTTCTGAGACGGCCCACGGGGCCAGACGTCTTTGTTCCGCCACCGCTCTCCCCCCAAGCCTGACGCTAAGCGCATCCAGATGTGCAAACAAAGAGAGAGAGAGAGAAAACGAGCCCAGCAGCCCACACAGATGAAAGCCTGCCCTGCTGTTTTTCCTTTACGTTTTGAATCTAAAGCTTTATTGGCATCACCGCCCAGGAGACACGTCTTTGATCTTCACTCGATTGCTGGCTCTTCCAGATGTGAACTCATGTTACATGAGGAGGATGCACGCTGGCCTTTCATTCATAACTCCCAGGCCCTGTTTTCCCCAGGACCAAAGAGGATGTTCCACACACGTATTCAATCCCCGCACACAGGAGTGCAGACAGGGGGAAAAACATTTTAAAAACCCCTCAAGCAACACTTGGTTTGAATTTCAGACTGAGAAGGGAATGCAGAGCAAACAGAGCGCTGGGGCAGGGGAGAAACCAAACATCTGTCTACATTGCGCAGGGATGTCCATAAAGAACTAAATCTGCCGGGGTGATGGTCCTGCGGTCAAATAACAGCATCGCTAAAACACGTCTACTTTCAGCCACAATGGAGCAATCAGACCCCATCATAAAGCCATCAACTGACCACCTGCCAGTGGAGTCTGGATGACACCGCTGTTACTGATTTAGCAATGACTAACCGCTCATCTGCTGAGTGTTTTAACCCCATGCCCTTCGTCCCCATGTGACCTCACCAGCTGTTCTGTTCAGGTGCGCCAGCATTTCGTGCACTGTAGTTCCCTAGAGTGGCCAGCAGGTGTCAGCACCATGCGGCAGTCTCACAGTGATATCACCTTTTTTTAAAAATAAAAGTTGGAGCCGTAAATGTGCTCATGGCGTTTCCCGGCAATGGCATAATCGCGCACGTTAATGATAAGTGAAAGAAAGTGATAATGTCACTCCGCTCCGTGGGGGTGGTGTGGAAGGGGAGGTTGTTGAACGCCAGCCAGTTTTTTTTTTTTTTTTCGGACCCTCGCAGGTTTTTCTGCTAACCTCTGACATTCTGAAGGAATTTATACGACTACTAACTGTGCGTTTTATACAGGCTGTAAAAACGGTCTGTTGGGTACTGTTAGCCACTGTGGCGTGTTATAACCTTTCATTCTTAGCACAAAGCTTAACAGGAACTCATCACTCCTAAGGACACGGTGGAGCAAAAAGTGCATATGCAGCAGAAATAAAGTAACTCTTGACATATCGGTCAGAACTGAAGCAGAAATTGTAATTCAGAACAAATTTTTGATGAACAAGATTCTTCGCTATATACGTCTAGACTATAATTTGCTCTTCAGAGTTCGTCATTAAAAAAAGCTGACTTTAGTTCAACCAAACTGCACTCTTTGTAGTGGTTGCTGACACAGCAGGTTGGTGTGAGGCCATGCGGGGAGTCATCTTTAGCCATTAAAGCCTGCACCTGGACTACAGGGCTTCTGCGGGCCAATCGGAGCTCAGCACAGCCCTGTCGGGAAGAGGCACCGCCTGAATAATCGCTGACTGGGTTTCCTGGGTCTGACAGTGCACACGCGTGACCGAGCACACGCGTCGCAGCGTGCGGCTAACAGAAACGGGCCCTGCTCTTTACCGCCGTTTTCCCGCCGTCCCCGGCCGAGGGGCTCCGGGGCGGGGCGGCGAATCGGACGCGGCCTCGGCGGACGCTCGAGCGCGCCTCACCTCTTGAGGTGCTCCAGCAGGGTGAGGAAGGTGATGAGGTTTGGGTCGGGCAGCGAGCGGAGGAGGTGCATCATGCAGTTCTCCTTGGCGGCAGGGTCCGACAGCGCTGTGTGGGGAGACACGTGTGGCGTTACAAACCACCCCTCCCAAAAAACCGGTCAAGACCTGTCCCACGCACTCACAAGCCATTCTCTCAAAGTAATCAATGCTGGGTCATTAGTACTTAATATACACATTACAGTTTAACATCGATTTTAAATGAGGTGGGCTGGACATAGTGATCACAAAGCAGTCAGGCTTAGAGGTGCCTGGCTAAATAATACATTTTGGGTACGTTCTGCCTAACACCATTCCTGAGTTCATACTTATTACCCCAGGAAGCAATCCGGATGACCTTTCATTGCGCTGAGTTATTAGAGTAAATGGTGTAAGGATGCTATATGCAGGAATTCCACAGGGGTCAGAGGTCGTGGGTCAGAGGTCGCGGGTCAGGCATACCTATCCCCTCCATGAAGGCTGGGTACAGGCGGTCCGTGAGCAGGGGTTCCGGAAGCTCCCGGAAGTACAGCTTCAGGGTCCCCGCGATGGCGTTGATGTCCATGTCGCTCAGCATCATCAGGATGTCTTTGGTATCTGAGGAGAGAAGAGGAACGCTCAGAACCATCGCTGACATCCGGCCGCTCTCATTCTCAAGAGCGCTAGCCGGCTTATTTCTGTTTTTTATTTGTCTTTGCGCATTCCTATTGCCTATGAGCTGCTTCCAGCATTCATAAAGCCACTGCAGCTGACAGCTGGGAGACTCGTGGCCGCCTGCTCTTTCCCACAAGAGTCCTGTTTTTAGAAAAGCTGAGGTATGCCTTGCGTGATATATGCAGTATACTGCCCCTAGAGGAGGAGAGGGGAAAGGCACAGCTCAGAGCAGAGAGAGGCTGAGAGAGAAGCACTGCAGAACAGACCTGTGTTCAAAACACATTTGCATCATTTTTCACTCCACATGCTACTAAACTTTAACACTGGTCCTGCAGACCACCTAGAATTTTGACCAGGACATGTGACGAGCATAAACATGAAGCACTTAATCCTACAATCAAACGAAAGGAGAACTGTTTATTTGGAACATCGGTGAAGATGTTTTTAATAATTATCAGTAATCTCCAGAAATGTCTGTGGGTGCGTGTGGAATTAAGGTATTTAAAATAACTATTTTGCCAAGATTGCAGCAGAACGAATGGAAGTTCCAAATAGTCCAATCAACTTATCTGATTTAGCAGTATTCTAGAAGCTTTCAGGACTACCTGTGCTAGACAGGGTATTGTCTACACAGCAAGAACATTAGCATGCAAACTGAGTGCATGCTAACGTAATAATGCTCAGGATAGTTCGTATGAGACATGCGGGCCCCGGCGCGGTCCTCTTACTCGCGTCGAAGGCCGCTTTAAGAGCCTGGATGTCCGTGGCCACCCCTGAGATCCTGTAGATGCCCACTTCGTCGATCCCCCTCTTCTCCACCTCCTCGATGCACTGACGGACGATGTAAGGCACCTTGGAACGCTCCCGCCTGTGGAGGAACAAAGCCCTTCGGTTGGCGCGCTCAAATAGAGGCATTCAAGCAGCTGTGCAAATTCATCTCCATATCGTTAGCACTAGTTAACTGTTAGCATTCATTTGCTTAACAGATACTTTTATTGAATGTAATTTACACAGCCTTTTTGTTTATTTGTACATAGTATATATTTGCTGTATTCAACTGAATATTATGAACTTAATTCTGTTTAAGTACTTTGGCTCATCAGTACAAGAGCAGTTCCACTGCACCAGGGATTTGAACCTGCAGCCTCTTGCAAGCTGGGGAATGCTGTTTGGAAACTGGTCAGTGAGGAGCGTCCTCATGTTTATAGTTGTAATATGAGGGGCTCCCAGAACATAAAGGGAAAAGGGGCAGTCCGGCAGGGTTGTTTCTCAGAGGTCTGTGTAGGGATTTGAACCTGCAGCTTCTTACACTTCTTACAGCTCTTATGAGTTACAAACTCCAATTCCTTAACCAATATTATACAGGACCCAATAATAAATAACATGGAATGCAAATAATAAATATGATAATTGATGGGAGAGAAATAGATGTGATAATGAACTGCTGCATCATGTTTGCATTTCTCTTGGTGCAGTGGTTGACAGGTGTTGCTTTCACTAAAAGACAAAACAGCTGACTTACTTCGTCACCACGCTGATTTTGACACCAAACACGCCACTCTGTTTTTTGGAAGGTGTTCTCTTTAAGCTTAAGTCCCGACTGGTAAACTTCATTGAGAACTCCACTTTGATCTGAGGGAAGAAAGACACCGTCAGTGTGTAAGCATAAAAAAGAGGAAAAAAAACCTAAATAAGTGCCTAACTATGACTGCTCAAAGGTAGGACATGGCACATACATATGATCTTTTCATACCTCTATCAGGTGTATTAGGTGTATTAGGTGTCCAAATATATTTTTACACATTGGGAAAAATGTAATTTGACTATACATGTCCTGTGACTACCAATGACTAAAGCCCCATACAGTAATGGATGTTCCCCAGAGGAGGCCTCCTCTTACCCCATTCATCTCTATGACGTCCATGTGCCAGTTCTTGGACTGCACGGTCTGGGGGTCCAACTGCAAAAGAAGAAGAGAACAGCATAGTGAGCTTCAGCGTTCGGCCTCCCTAGATGAGCCACTCCCATGCGCTTCTGCAGTACTTCAGGGCACTGCGCACAGACAAGAGCCTTAAAACAGCGGAGATGAGCTGGAGGACTGTGCTATCCCAGAGTCCCCGTTCTCTCGTTTTCCCTCCAGAAACACTCATAAACGCCGTGTGTGTGCTGCTCACTATTGCACGAGCCCCCAGCGATCCCCGCCACGCACACACGGGCATCACACACACACATCCTCATCATGTGATGCAGAAGAGCCCTGCAGCAAGCATGGGGCCGCTTCCTCCATAAACCATCAAAGGAACTGTGAGCGTGCCACAGTACGCACGTGAGACAAAAATGCACACTGTTCCCACGTATAGCACACACACACACACACGCATACACACACACACACGCACGCACGCATACACACGCACACACACACACGCACATCTTCAAAGTACAGACCACTCCACCAACAGTGACTGCATATGCTACAGTAAGTGCAGTAAACTCCAATCACGTCCATTCGGTCATTTCACTGTTAGCTGAGCTGTGTTATGGACGCATGTACTTATGTGTAGTGCATCTGTCCACTGCCCTGGGAGAGTAACTTGTTATCTTTTCCTTAAATGGCTGTAGGCCATTTTTTGCCTCAGCCAATAGCCAGGCTGACCTCCCTCCAGAACGGTCTGGGTTCAGTGGGAACTAGCCTTCAGTCTCATGTTTCCAGGATCACTGAACTCTGGAGGAAATCGCCCGGCTACGCCGCGGCGCTAACACTACCGTGCTCCTGGTAAACGCTTGCGTGAGGCGGCCGAACGCGCCAGTCCGCTCGCACCCGCCCAGACGTCCCACATCCAAACACCTCCCCGAGTTCTCCTCAGAATCGGCTCCCCTTTCAACTCCCGCCGAGAGGCACGTAGCCTTTTCCGCTCCGAGACTCCGGCGTCGCGGGGCTATTTTCGTAGCTACGCGGAGAAGACCCTATTTTTCCGTCCACTGTTGGAAATTCCCAGACAGGCATAACTATTAAGAAGAAAAAAAATCCCTGGGAACTCTGGATTGAACTTCACATATTTCTTTCTTTTTTTTTTTTCTTCTGCCCTTATTAAATTTCCGGGATGCTGACATCTGATAAGGCCGAATGCACTCGGCCTGAATCCCTCGAGTGGAGTAGAGGAACGGCCTTGTTTGGGTTATCTGCACCCTGATCCAGTGGCTCCGTGCTTCATAATGAAGGGTCTAGAATGTTCCGTGGCCGTCTAGCCTGTGATAACGCTGCATGAGTCATTGTGTTCGGACACACCGCATTGTTTTCACCAGCAAGAAACGGGGGAAAACCTCTTTAAATATGCTATTAAATTTCAGCATCTCACAGCATGCTATATCTTGTATATACTGCACACAGGAAGACATAATGTATCTTATGGGTAAACCTAAAACATATGCAAGTTCCCAAGCCGAGCACTCACAAACATTTTTGACCTGTTAATAATTAATAGCAAACTTTAATGATGCCCAAAAGAAATATTTACAGGAAACCTAGGGGCCATTTTTAAAGGACCGGGAACGTTGCCCAGCATGAGTTATATTATGTCATCAAAATGTAAGGTTAGATGCCACTGAGGACAGTGTTCCAATACTGCTGAGCTACCGATGTAGCAAAACTGGACTTATAACTCCACGGCTGCGGATTTAACCCCCGGGTGAGTCACTGCTGTTATACCCTCTAGCGAGGTACTTCATCAGAACTGGCAAGAAGTGAATTTCCTCTTCGAGCATTTCCTACATAAAAAGATGAACAATGGGCAGTTCCAGTAATGGTGAACTGCGTCATTTGATGAAAGCCCCATGACAAAATAGCCTTCAGTAGCATTTGGATGCTGGGAATCAGAGACTGGACTGTGGCTTTCCTGTCTTTGCCTGTGGTCTGCAGGGATTACTGCTGCCTACGCAGACCACTGGGAAACAACCCTGGAGGACCGCCCCTTTTCCCATGATGCACTGGGAACACCTCGTATCACAGACAAACTGATCAGTTGCCACACGCTATGCCACATTCTACTTGTAATATTGCCCTGCAGCACCACTTCCAAGATCTATAGCTGTCCTTCCTTTACAGCAGGCTTAACTACAACCTGAAAAGGAAGTTTCTGGAAAAAGTCATTGCGAATCTGAAAATGAACTAAAAAGAAAGTTATTAGCTTGATTTACCAAGCTGAAATAAACCAATCAAAAGAAACTTACAACACTGGCTTATTGTTAAGTAAAACAACATTTTTACTGTCTCAGAAATATTCCTAGGTACATGCATATGTACATAAAAAACTTTCTCTTAAAAAACTATTTATTGATATATAAATCTTCAAGGAAATAAGTCAAACCTTGCATCTGAGATGCCAACACATATATTGCTTGCAGGTACCAGGGTTACTATGCTTGTGTGTAGTAGGCCAAGTGCGTCTGACAAAATAATAGACAGAAACTAGGTCAAAAGTTATATAGGCTACAAGCATTTCATTTTGACGGAGTAGAGTGACTATCCTGGAAAAGATTTTTATCAGCATTGGGTTACTGCTGTACAAAAATGAGTCACATAAACCAAGAACACGAGCACACCCATTAATTTTGACTGCTGCCAGGTAGACAAACACAGCTTGTAACAGGCAATAAACTACACCACTGTCATATGATCCCCTTTAGAAGTTCATAAAAACAACGGTCAGCCACAAAGGCCGGGCATATGCTGCCGTGGATCCCTGACCCCAGATCAGTAGCAGATGGAGGAATATTTGTGTGGCAGTTCATACACAGTCTTGTTCCACAGGCCCCTTAGAGATCTCTGTCTGTTATACCGGATCAGACCATAATAAGATGGCTGCTTACATCACCATGGCAATAGCTGAAGGCAGACTATGATGCTCCTTTCACGGGAAAGACACAATCAAACAGCAACGCCTCACTGCATCGACTGCTCAGTAACATAATGCAATTACCAGGCTCCAGGCTTACCTTCACGCGACAAAGACGTTTAATATTTTATTGCACAGCGAGCGCGAGGCTGTTTACCCGAGCTTTATCAACCCAGGTCCAGGGCCGCTAAACTGCGCAGGAACCGTGTTCATTTTGCGTTAAAAAGGCCATTTCAAACGACCCGTGTGGGCCCTGTTACGGTAATGGCCAATCTTCACAGCCGGAGTATATTTTAAATGAGCCCGGGGTGTTATCAGGGCAGTTTGGGGGGGCACACGGGGCACCAGTGAGAACCAACCCGGGGTAGGGGCAAGCTCGTCTGCGACCGGGCCCCTGGCGGAGCCGCCCCAAATGGGTTTTCCACTCCAGTTTCACCCTCAATTAAGTTCCAGGGCTCGCATTGTTAACGATAAACGCAGTCGAAATGAACAGGCCGTAAAAAGAATAAAAACCCCTTAATGCAGTCTCCCGACTTTCACTCAAGGCTTCTCAAAACCTTCGCTCCAAATAAAGGTTTTTTAAATTACAGACCTGGAGGATTTTCCCCCATTACCCCCCTCCCCCCCCCCCCCTTTAAAAAGAGGAAAATTAGGCGGTTGAAGTGAAGACTGAAAAAGTGCATAGCTAAGGGAATATTTATAGTGCCTGCTCAGTTATTTCAGCACATGCAGCAGTGTGTTTTTCCTGAGCTCAGTGCATTGTGGGAATGATATAAAATGGGTTGCATGGAAGAAGAAATCCCTTTGAAGTCGGATCCTGGGATGATGAGAAAAAGCCGCTGTGGTGCGAGCTCGCCGGCTGGCTGGCAAAACAACAGCGAGAGGATGAAAGGCCTCGCTATCGGAGTGACTACACAGCCAGCCAATGAAAGGACAGAGATCTCATATCGTCTTTTTACCGCGGATACCGAGATAACTGCCTAGAGAAAAGAATACTCATACCTGATTTTCAGAGACGAAGGCAGACTTTTTTTTAACGCGTTCTGACTGCATCTGTATTTATAGAACACAAACATGAAATAAAAACCACATTTCCCAGCGCGCAAAGCTACATCCCCTTCACTCAACGACAGTTGAAATGCCGGAATGTTCCGCGGAGACCGCAGAGTCCCCCGCGGCTTCCCTCAAAGGCTCTGGCTGTGTGCGACGGCCAGTTGAAGACCCGGTTTAAGCGTTTGTTGTGGTCATGGAGAAGAACCCTTTTTCCTGGCCGTGCCCAGAGGCTAACTGCTCCACTGTTGAGGGGGTCTGGTGGGAGGAGCTGGGGGGGGGGGGGGCGGGTGTCTCAGAGCTGGACAGGCTGTGTTTGGGCGCCGAGGCTTGGCGGTTAAGGGAGGCGGGCCGATGAGAACCAGATGGGGCCCCGCTCGGAATGGGGCTCACCCCCCCCGCGGAGCTCTGGAAGCACCCCCCGGCCCGCGGCCCCAAACCGGCAGGACCAGGAGCGCCCTGGCCCGGGCTGTGTATCGGTTACGCAACCATAGCTACCGCCCGGGCCGCCATTGGACACGGCGGTAAAGTGGCGGGGTACAAGGCTACGGCAAGCTGCACAGGGACAGTAAACGCGTACGCGAACCGCATTCCTCACACAGCGACAGAAGGACCGCAGAGCGTTCACAATATGTGCGACGGCAGCCACGGCAACAGTATCGCTGTACCGCTACTTACAGCACACACGGAGCTCACTGCTACACGACGCATGCGAGACGCGCGCAGGCGGGCGTGCGCGGCGGCCACATCTGCTTCAAAGAGAGGCTCCATTGTCTACACAGACATTTAAGAAGACACGGCCCCCAAAGGGACACTACCGTACTGAGATCCAGATGGGCGGCCGGTACATCCGATACACTGTACAGCCGCACGCGGGCGCTGGATTAGCATAACTGTACAGGCGTGGGAGAACCCGAGCGGGCAAGCCCATTGTCTGAAGGGCCTGCGGGGGCTTCTGCTGCACTTCATTCTACAGCTGCACAAACGAAGCCTTTGTTTGGACAGGAAGTCACGTGACCAGGTGAACACAACCAGGTGCTGGCTCAGCCGCCCGGGGGAAAAGCCAAGCCTACTGGCAACAGCAGGGGGCGATGCAGAGGCGGCCGCAGCCAATAACAGTCCGCGCCAGCGAACTTTCACTTGACAGGAACGGGAAATTTTCTCATAGATGCTTAATGGCTTGTAATGCCGGCTTGTGAAATACAGGCATGTCCCGGCCCTCCAAACCTGTGATTGGTCCTCCCTGACCTACAACGAACACAAACCGCATTCCACACCGGTTAGCGTACAATTCCCAGCCAGGCTGAGACGGTCGCGGGGTGAAGAAATGCGGTAGCGCCCGCGGCTGCCGTAAGAGTTCACGGTGCCGTCGGCTTAGTCAGCGTCTGCGCGTGAGCCAAGCCGTCCGACCGAGAAACACACAAAAAAAAACCCCCCAGAACCTTCCGAGTTTCGGCTCTGGCAGGGAACTTCCACTGGAAGCGCATATGGAACACATTCCCCCACGCACATTTATCTGATTTCAGAAAGGGGGGGGGGTGGGGGAGGGTATTAAAAAAGGGATTAGGGAAGCTAGGGCATTGATTTAAATAAGCAAGAGAGCGAGAGTTGTGGATGTGTTCCAGACCGGAGAAAAAAACCCCGATCATTTCCTCTCCTGGACCGCAGACATCTGTCATTAGCATCCGCCGTGCGAAGGGGGAACGTGAAATCGATGGCAATTACGAACGTCCCGCTTTTCGTGGAAACGCTTCGGGTTTTCTCCGCGGCTGTTTTTTTTTCATGGCCACCAAAGACAGCCAGCATAAATACATCAGCGAACGCGCTAGGCTAATTACCCAAACTGTTTAAAACGGCTTCAAAACACAAAGCCCTGCCGAGCATTCTATTATCGCAGTGGTCAATGCGCAAACACAAACAGCCAGTCCCTCGTCTGAAATGGACACTGTGATCCAACAGGCCGCGAGAATTATTAAACAGTCTCACGTGCTCCCGCTGTGGAGAGAAAACAACCGCCTTAATCTTAATTAGTTTATAACTGCGGAGGAGTGCACACGCGCTCACTTGATTCATTAAAAATATAAGCCGATCAGAGGTGCTGTTAGGATGCAATTATTCCAAATGCTTAATTGCCTAATCATTTTCTCTGCACGTCTTCATAGTTCCATAACGTTTCGCCGGTCGGTGCGGTTAAATTTAATTTCGCTCTGTTTTTAATTATCGTCGCTTAAATCCTTTTTAATTTGTAGCGACATCGGCTGGCACAACTCTAGCCTTAATTTTAATTGCATTCCACCCCAACTTTCACTGCTACGGAATGAAATTATCTGAGGTCTTCTTACGACTGTCGTATGTAAAGCTGTGATTGAAGGACGATCGATCGACGGGCGGAGGTAATGCCTCAATGACTTCCGTAAATACTCAGACCTTCCGCTGTCCCTTTAACATGGCTGCTCGCACAAGAGTGAAAAACGCTTGCTTACGATGTTTCAGCCTGGGCTGGGTTCACAAAGAAATGTAAAAAAAAAAAATATATATATATATATATTTTTTTTTTTTAAAGCCGTCACATTGTGTTCTAATCTGTAGGGCACACCAGCATGGCCGTTCCCTTGCTTACACACCAGCCTGTCCTCCTGTCTAATTGATTACCGGTGTGTGTGTGTGTGTGCGGAGCTGGCTGTGCGAGCAGGGCCTGCTGCTGGGTGTCGATCAGGGGGGGATTAGTGAGCCTGACAGGGAGAGGTGGGACCGCTGGAGCCCCTGAACACTCTGCTTTACAGGCAGACCCAGCCTTCTGACAGTAAGGAAGACAAAGGGCCCTGCTTTAATGAGTACAGAGTGTAATTACTGCCCCCGGCACCCAGTCACAGCCCCTGGACAGCATGCACATGCACGCACGTGCACACACATACAAATACACACACACACACGTGCATGTGCGCACGCACACACACACACACACAAACACACACAGACACACACAGACACACACACATGCACAAACAAACAAACTCACACATGCCCATACACTATTCACTGTTCATGCTACATCCCCTGTTGACCAGAGCACAAGGCGGGGGACTAGGCTGCCCTTAAAGCAGCGCACGTTCTCCTGATCCAGAAGCCAGTGCGGACAACAGCACACACTGCGCAATGACAGCGCTTTTATCAGCCTCTCCGTTACAGTAAATCACCCGGCACTACATCACAGCGCTCTCCGCCCTGCACACCGCACTCTCCGCCCCCCCCCCCCCCAGCACACGCTCACTGGAAGGCCCCGGTCCTCCACTGACCCCCCCCCCCCCCCCCCCCCCCCCCCCCCCCTGGGTTGATCTTCAGCCGAGATCCACTGAAATCCCCTCTCAGGGACTACATCCGACGTTGCCAAACTATTTATGAGGAGGAACGGGGAGGCTTTTTTTTTTTTGTTACTTTAACGACGTGCCTGGAGATGTACTTCACAGAAATCAAAGCGGAGAGCGAGGGCAAGGTATTTCTCAAAAGCGAGGAGACCGAAAAAGAAAGGGAAAGGGAAACTGGGATGAATAACGGCTGAAAGTCCCCACACGTGTGTGTTTTTCCCTAGTGGGAAAGACCGGTGTGTAATAGGCTCGCTGCCCTTTGCGTAGATGTTTCTGCTTCAAGGTTTTTTCTAAACTTAAAATCATACATCACTGCCGTTTGCGGTTATTATGAATTTCCAAAGTGCCTTTAATGCAGACAGAAGCAGATCTATTTCCATGCACCAACATCTGGTGAGGAAATATTCTAAATTTTCTCATGACATCATTTCTATGAAGGCACCCAGAAAACCCTTGTGCTTTCCGACATTAGGCACCAAGTAATCTTTGTTCATGCACTTTCGATTGCATTATAGGAGACTAATCTTGTAAGTGTCACACCGCAGACATATTTATGGCCTTTTCCTGTGTCATTACGTACAGACACAATTTACCACATTATACAAATATAAAATACAACAGACATTTACTAATCGCTATTAGGTAAACATCTTAATCCATTTGGTAGACATCCGAGACAGAAACATTGTGTGAAAGTCAGTAAAAACGGCCTAAAAAAAACGCAAACACTGCGGTATAAATCTGATTTAAGCAGTAATGACGGGGTTTCAGTGCACAGCGCAGGCTTGTTTCCTGTGTAGCGGCGAGAGGCTAATCGCTGCGCTAGCAGGCCGTTCCCACACTGTCATTAGTCTGCGGCGTCGAAGCCCCACAAATTAAGAGCGCAGAAACGTGGACGCGCGAACGCAGCATTGTGGGAAAAGCGCGGGCCCTCTCCCCCCCCCCCGTAAGGCTTCCGAAACCGAAACGCCGGGCCCGGTTTTCCCAGAACTACACGCCGCAGTCGAGTGCACCCAACGGCCGCACTCACCCACCGCTCGCATTCCCTGCAGTTTCTCACTTTCCCTCCCCTCCCTCTCTCTCTCCCTCCCTCTCTCCACCCAGAGCAGGGTTCCCATCACTGCTTCTCTCTGGGGGAGGAGGGCGGGGGGGGGGGGGGGGGATGCGACGGACTTCCGAGAACAGAGAGCACGGTAAAAACCGAGGAGCGCGTCGTTTCCCGGAGCTGTTAAAAACGCACCTCCGCGACGCCCCCGCCCCCCCGTCGCGCACGCGCCCCCATGCGGCCGCCGCCACCCGCCACATCCCCCCCGAGCGCTCCCGGGACCTCATTAGGTGCGTAACGCACTAGCCTCTCGACGCCGCGGGCCCGCTCCCGTAACCGGGGGAGATTTACGCCCGTGGTAAACGGCCGGCGTTGGGGAAGCGTGCTTAAGAAGCCGGTCAACAGCAGTACATCTGCAGCGGAGTGATCGGCACACAAAATGGAGGAAACCCGAAACTCAAAAAGTAGCGACACACTGGGGACGGGGGGAACGGGGGGGGGGGGGGGGTCGGGTCAGGGGGGCGCCGACACACGCGCACGCTAGGCTAACACGACGCGCGCGCTACGCGGACAGAGGGCCGACTCACTGTTGCGCAACCTGCGAGAGTTCAATCTGATTAGCGCGAGGCTAAGCAAACACGGCTCCACAGAGCCCGCTGTGTGCCGCTGGGCCCGGAGCGGCCGCGCTCGATAGCGCTAGCCTGCGGTTTCACTGAATTACGCCCTCCCTTTGACAGGGGAGTAATGAAAACCACCCACTTCACACCACACACACACACACACACACACAGGCCTATTTAGACCCTCTCCGTTCCGCTCCTAGCCTCAATGGACGGAATGAAGGAATGATATTAAAATCTACGGCTGCTCAAGGTCTAATTACTTTTTCTTCCCCCCCTGAAAGGTAAACACCGGGGCGCGTAATCCAGGCTTTATTGCTGTTGCGCTCGTAAGGCCCGGACTGAGCTATCATTCACGAGCGCTAAAGCCCGCGCTCGACAGGCCTCAAAGCCCCATTGAAAATGAATGAATGAGACGCTAAGCGCTAGCGTGCGACCGCTCGAGCGTGCGTGTGCGCTTGCGTGCGAGAGCTTGCACGAGCGTGAGGTCCCGCGAGGCGCCGTGGCGTGCGGCGACGCCGCTGGAGCTGTAATTTATGCGCATTATCTCCGAGGCGCAGAAATGAGGGAGCGGGGGGGGGGGGGGGGTGGGATCGCTCGTGCTTCGGCGCGGAGGAGCACTTAAGACGGGGGGGGGGGGGGACATTAAAAATCCATGGCTGCCCTTCGACTGACCGGCCCGTTGCCAAAACGCTCCCTCCGTGACCCCGCCAAAAAAGGACGAGGGAGTGCCAGGACCCCCGGGCTCGGCGGTATCGATCCAGCGGGAAGCCCGAGCAGCTCCCACAGGCCTGACGGGGCAGCCCCTGATCTGGACTGCTCTCCTTATCCTTAACCCTTTCAGCGCCGCACATCCTCAGACTGGAGGCTGTGGATTCTGAGAGCACGCAGAACAGAAGCCTAGATAGAAATAGCACATCGCAGCATTTCACCTGAGTCTTACCCACACACACACACACACACACACACACACATATGCAAGTCCACCAAGCGCACACTCAGCAAGATACACAACGCTAAATCAATTACCAGAACAACGAACAGATAAAGTGATTAGTGCATCACAGTGGCTTTTCTCATTACAGTGAGACAAGAGGGTGAACAGCACTACAGCACACACTGACCCAGAATGCACTGCAGACCCGAAGCACAGCTTCAGCGACACGCCTGTCTAGCCCTACACACGTTATTATTAAATATAAATCACTGAAGGGCTGACCTCCCTGTGTCCCCCAACCGCTGCTACGGAAACAGCGTCAGGCAGAAGCCGCATCGGGCGATCCGTCTCTCGCGGGTTTAACAAAAAGTGGCAAAACCAAGGGGGTCGCGTTAATTACCGCCATTGTCCAGCAACGCTTCATTAACCATGTAAAGGATAGGTTTTTTTGGCTACGCTAATTCAGTGTTCTAGAACTCCCGTTGCTTTCAATTACCAGAAGCGATTGTGACATCAGCATTAGAATGTTGAGTGAAGAACATTCTAATCACATATTTGTGACCTCACAACTTAAAGGGTAAAATTAGCCTCAGCCTCCCAAACAACAATGAACAGGAAAAGCAGACCTGCTCTAGACTGTGGTGGAATAAAGGACTTCAGAAACACATACAAGGAGGGCGGCAGACACTGTCCTGGTGATTTAAAACACAGCAGCACACAGCTTACAGTTAGCAGTGTTCCTCATCTCTGTCTGCACCCAGAACATAAGAGAACTGCAGGAAAGGCATGGTCAGTTTGGTTGCTTAGCAATGCTGTGAACATGGTGAGGATAGCAGTCCTGCTGCTTCCCCCGAAAGCACATGCGTTTGATAAACCGCCCCCCCCCAGAAACAAGCGCATTTTAACAACAAGCGCATTTTAACATTCACCCCCTCACCCCCCACACACACCGATGCCTTCATCAGAGCACTGATGAAGAATAAACAGCTAACCTGCCACGGCCACCTGGGCACCTCACTGGCAGATGAAGAGAGTGCCCACAGCACCTGCTCCACTGTGCAGGGACGCGGACGCGCATCACACACACTAACAGAGACACATAGAGTACACACACACCACACACACACACACACACTAACAGAGGCACATAGAGTACACACACACCACACACACACACTAACAGAGGCACATACAGTACACACACACACACACACACACACACTAACAGAGGCACATACAGTACACACACACCACACACACACACACACACACTAACAGAGGCACATACAGTACACACACACCACACACACACACACACACACACACACACACACACACACACACTAACAGAGGCACATACAGTACACACACACCACACACACTCACAGAGGCATACGCACGCACACTAACAGAGGCACACACACACACACACACACTAACAGAGCCACACCCACACTAACACACTGAGCACACACACAAACTGGAACACACACACACACACACACACACAAACACAGAGTGGAACTGACACACACACAAACATGCAATGCAGCAGACACACACACATACACATGTGCGCACGCACACACACTCACACACACATATACTGTATCTCGCACACACACACACACAGTGTATCAGACAGACACACATACGCACAGTGTATCAGACACACAAACATACACGCACACACACACACACACACACAGTGTATCAGACACACACACACACAGTGTATCACACACACACACACACACAGTGTATCAGACAGACATACATACGCACAGTGTATCAGACACACAAACATACACGCACACGCACACACAGTGTATCACACACACACACACACACACACACACACACACAGTGTATCAGACACACACACACACACACACACACACACACAGTGTATCACACACACACAACACACACACACACACACACACACACACACACACACACACGCAGTGTATCTCACACACACGCACGCCGGCTCCGCGTCACGCAGACAGGACCTTTTGTCTGAGCAGCTTGCTGCGCACGCGGCCCCACAGCTTGGCCCCGGTGTTGGGCTGCCTCTTGGCGGGCGGCTGGTCCCGGCCCGCCTCCAGGCAGCAGCGCTCCAGCCGCTCGCACGTCGACGTCAGGGTGCCGTCCGGCACCAGCACGTCCGTCATCCCGCCCGCCGCTCGCTCCCCCGAGGGGGGGGGGGGCGAAGCAAGGAGGAACGGGAAAAAACTCGAGGAGGGGGGACAGGTCCCCAAAACTGAGCCCAGAGTCAATAAAATCCAGTACGGTGTCGAGAATTCAACCGGTGACGACGGGACGAGGAAAGGGAGCAATTTAAACCCTTTGAGAAAGAGACCCGGAGAACAAACTTATCTTTCACTTCTTACGCCCACTGAGTGAGGTTTAAGCGAAGGAGAAAAAAAACACACAAAAAACCGAGAGCAAAAAAAAAAAAGAATTAAAAATAATAATTTACGGATGATTTACTCCATGAGAGATTTAGAGAGCGCCAAGCTTTCCCTTCGCCGCGAGCCTGGGAATCCCGCGCTGCCCGGTCTCAGCGCTCAGAGCTAATTCCACCCTCAGCTGCCAGCATCTCCAGCGCACACCGTCTGACAGCCAGCTACGCGAGGAGAAACAGAGCCGGAGAGAGGGAGAGGGAGGGAGGGAGGGAGAGGAGAGAGGAGGAGGGGGGGGGAGTAGAGGGGGAGTAGCGAGTGGCTGTCGTCACCCGTCAGCCCCTGTGAGAACACACCTCCAGCTGAAGCGCAGGGAACGAGAGAGAGAGAGAGAGAGAGAGAGAGAGAGAGAGAGAGAGAGAGAGAGAGAGAGAGAGAGAGAGAGAGAGAGAGAGAGAGAGAGAGAGAGAGAGAGAGAGAGACAGAGAAGAGGGACAAGAGAGAGACGGCGTGAGAGAGAGAGAGACGGCGAGAGTGAGAGAGAGAGTGAAAACGAGAGAGACGGCGAGAGTGAGAGAGAGAGAGAAAACGAGAGAGACGGCGAGAGTGAGAGAGAGAGAGTGAAATGTTGTTTGTATTTCACTGTTGTTTGTATTCCTATTCCTGTTTGTGTGTGTACGCTTTGGCAATAAGTTCAAATGTATTTCATGCCAATAAAGCATTTCGAATTTGAATTTGAATTTGAATTTGAATTTGAAAACGTGAGAGAGAGAGAGCGAGAGAGAGAGAGAGAGAGAGAAAGAGAGAACGAGAGAGAGAGTGAGAGAGAGCGAGAGGGGGGGAGGGGAGGGAGAGAGAGAGAGAGAGACAGAGAGAGAGAGAGAGAGAGAGAACGAGTGAGAGACAGAGTGATACTCTAATCTCTGGTGATAACCCCGGCTCTGTCTGTGGCGGCTCGTGCTCCGCCGTCAGTCACCCGGCTCCCACGCCGCGTCACCGCGGGAGGAAGTGACTAAAGAAGCGGGAACGAGACGGGGGCGTGATGTCATCTTGTTGGTTGATGAAGTCATAACGCACTGCCCTAACCGGCTCGGCAGGTCAGAGCCGCACACCCTGCCCACTACCAGCCCGCACCGTTCCGCACATTTATGCGTGTGGATGTTCACTGAGGCTCAGGTTAAGTGACTCGTTTAAGGGTACAGCCGCTCGGGTAAATCAAACCTGAAACCTTCCGGCGACAGACCCAGCCCTCTAACCTCTGCACTGTGCCACACGGCAGGCGCCATGTCCAGAGCAGCAGATCTCACTGTGTCTGATGTGGTGTGTCTGTCGCTAGCTTTACTGTAGATGACTTACATTGCCTCTCTCTGTCTCTGTCTCTCTCCCCCCTCACACTCTTTCTCTATCTCTTTCTATCTCTCTATCTCTCTATCTCTCTCTCTCTGTCTCTCACTGTCTCTCTCTCCCCCTCACACTCTTTCTCTATCTCTTTCCATCTTTCTCTCTCTCTGTCTCTCTCCCCCCTCACACTCTTTCTCTATCTCTCTCTCTCTCCCCCCTCACACTCTCTCTCTATCTCTTTCCATCTTTCTCTCTCTCCCTCTCTCTCTGTCTCTCTCTCTCTATCTCTCCACAAGGCTCAAGCACAGTTCAGTGAACCCTGTTATGTAAGCGCTAGTGTTTCCCACTCCAGCCCAGCCCCATGTTCAGGGCCTGGAGTCCCCCCAGAGACCAGGGCTAATTCGGCTGCTGCGCCTCACCCCAGCGCTCACCCCCCCCCCCCCCCCCTCCTCTGGAGCGGTACCCATACTGCACCACTCTGCAGGAAACCGGACTGGGAAAAAGAGCAGGAGGGAGGAGGCGCTCAAGGGGGGGGGGGGGGGGGAGAAACGGGCCGTTAGCTTTTGCCCGCGGAACCTGTGGAACGGCGGCGTGGCCGCGTCGGCACGGCAACCTTCGTCAAGTTCCGGAACCTTCACGGAGGTCAGGAACCCGCATTTCCCGCATTCTCAGACTCCTCCAGTCTCCCAGTCTGCAGCTTAAGGCCACAAGCTCACCCCACGGCGAGGCGCCCATCGGCCGTGAGGCAAACGGGCGCCTCGAGAGGCTCCTGAACGTCCTTTGTTGGGACAGGACAAGGTCTTTGAACACTTTGTACAAAACGAGCATTTCCTGGCACTCAGATACGGAGATACGGTGGTGTAATGCCCGAGAGCAAAAAGAGAGGGGGGAGGAAGGAGAGAAAGAGAGATGAAAAAAAGGAAAGAGAAAAGAGGCGAAAAGGTCTACATCCAACCTGTAAAATTTACTTCCAAAGGAGCAGAAACGGATAAAGGCCAGCGGAAAAAGTTTGACCTCAATCAGCTCTCTAATTGAGTGCTCCGGGAAGGGATCTGCGGGGTCGTGCTGATAAGTGCTCGTCCGAGGGAAGCTGTGAGCGAAAGCGCGGGTGAACGCGAGGGTCTGTCCCGGCCCTCCTCCCCGCGGAGGGCGGCGGCCGCCCGGAGGCCGGCTCCCCGCCGCGGCTCTGGCTCGGCGGGTATTTTTTAGCCGCGGTTACGCGCTGGCTGTTTTTTTTTTTGCGTCACGTCTGGGAAAGGAACGGCGTCTTCGCGGAGGCCGCTTTGCGGGAAGAGCGGCAGGGGTGCCGTGAGACGAGAGGTCCGGGGCCGCCCCCGGAGACCTGGGGCGGGGCTAACGACAAGCCCCGCCTCCCAGAGAGAGAGAGAGAGAGAGAGAGAGAGAGAGAGAGAAGGCTGCTCTACGCTGGTTTCCCATGTTCCTCCACTCCTGCGTTCTGCCAAAACACGGGGACCGAACATCCACCGAAAAGCACTTTAGGGGGAGACAGAACCCAGAGCCTTTCCTCAAATGAGGCCAAAGCTGAAACAGCATTGCTGCCATTACTGTGTACTGTGCACAATCACAGCTGTTCTTGCCCAACGCTGATACAGCATTATCACTATTACCATGCACACAGTCACAGCTGTTCTTGCCCAATGCTGATACAGCATTATCACCATTACCATGTACACAATCACAGCTGTGCTTGCCCAACGCTGATACAGCATTATCACCATTACCACGCACACAATCACAGCTCTTCCTGCACCTAATTCATCTGCAGTAAATAAACCCACGTCAGAAAAGCCCGGAACGAATAAACATACTGCTCACGTTCCATTTCTTACTTTTTTTTTTCTGTGGGAACAAGCATACCCGTAAGATAAGAAAGTGAAACTCGACAAGTTTGGATACGGCGCGCACCTGTCCCGCGCGCTCACCCACACCCGCCCCGTCCCCGCCTTTATTTTTGGGCCCGAAGAGCCCGGGAACGTGACAGCCTGGCTCATTAGCGAGAGCGCAGGGCGCTGGCGCGGCGGGAACGAGCCGCGATGCGGGCGCGTCTCTTTCAAGCTATTAGCGCCAGCGTGAAAAAACGCACACGGAGCGCAACAAAGGAGCAGACAGCGCTTTGGTGTTGATCATCCGCCGCCTGCTCCACCTCTCCCGTCCTTTATTCCCCTCAAAGGAAGCGTGTGGGGAGAGAGAGAGAGAGAGAGAGAGAGAGAGAGAGAGAGAGAGAGAGAGAGAGAGAGAGAGAGAGAGAGGGAGGCGCGTCTATTAAATCATGATTGAAGGATGAGCGCTCGTACCTGCCTGCCTGTCTGTCTGTCTGTCACTTTGAATGTCTCGGGGAGAAAGGGCGCGGCGCTCGGCTGGGGAGAGGTCTTCAAGGCCTCTTCATCTTCATCATCCCCCCCCCCCCCCCCCCCCCCCGCCCCCCCCCCCCCCCGCCTGGTTTTCCCTGACAGAGCTGTCTCCTCCAACCGCAGACGAAAGATCAGGGGATGCGCCGAGCGTGGGGCTCCGTTAGCCCCTCCCGCTCCTGGCGTTTCCCGCTCCCGGCTCGGACGCGAACCGCAGAACGCCGTCGTCCACTGCCTTTCCTGGTTGATGATTTTTACAGAGTTATTCCACGTCTGCGCTGGACGTGTTTAGCGAGAGCAGGAGAAAACACACCCAGGAGGGGCAGTTCTCAGACTAGCGAAACTGCCGTGTTGTAAAGTCGCTGGGTCTGATTCGGTAGCTGCGTTGCCGCGGCGGCGGAGGTGAGGGAGGGGGGAGTGGGGGAGCGTGGAGTAACCGCACTGAGACGCTCGCTCGTTTTTACGGCGAAGGTCTGAGGAACTCAGACGCACTCCGCTGACTGCGGGCCGCTGCCAGTTCCCCCGCCTCGAACCCTGGCTGGAACCCGAGCATATGGCCTGGCCCGGCTCTCCGGGGCTGACATCACCGACTCTGCTCAAACACAGATGGCCTGGGTGGGTACGCAGCATCTATTAAAGATCCAAGACAAACGATCTGCTCGTGCGCACCCTACTTTTTCCCCACAGAAGTTAAATAAGGACAGGTACTCGGTACTTTTAAAACAGAGAATGGGCTTTTCGGGGGCACGAAAAGGAGCAAACGCCCCCGCTCCTCGGACTGAGGCGAATCTTTCGCAGAGGTCGAGTCAATTTGGAGACCCCCCCGAGGAGTGTGAAACAGCGTTATTAACGTGACCCTTGGTCAGTGATCAACGAGGCTCTGACACTGAGGGGGGGGTGGTGGGGGGGGTCCTCCGTGTACGAAGGTACGTCTGAAGCATCCTGCACTGTAATGCAGAGCACACACAGGATGCATCGCCGTCACCCCGACACCCCCCTGCCCCCCCCCACAGCCCCTAATTCTAACCATGGGCACGCGCCGCTCTGAGGCACACATGCTACGCACCGCGCTTTTCCCAATCTGTCAGAGGAGGCGGCGCGAGGCCTGCCCTTCGCAAACGGCAGCCCGGGGGGGAGCGCTAACGGAGGACGGGCTCGAGACGGGTCGCGGACGCCGGAGGCTGGAAGCGAAACGACGGGCGGCGCGCCGGTTCTCGTTAAAAACGACGAGGCGGCCCGACGCCAACGGGCCGAAATCGTCCGAGGGCCGCGGAGAGGAGCGCGCCTGCGCTGCGGCGTGGGACGTCCGCCGGACGCTAGCGGCGCTAAGCTACATGCAGAGCGTGGAACTGGGTCAGCTCCGGCGCGGAGGCCCTGGGTCCGCGTACGGCAGCCGAAATCGGAGAGCTGCTCCAGAGGAGCGGGCGGTCGAGCGCGTCCCGAGCAGAGAGGGGCGGAGGGATCCCGGGGGGGCCTGTGGGAAGAGGGGGCGCTGGCCTTTCGTGCGCGGGGGCCGGGGGGCTGTCCTTAGCGCCCCGAGGGCGGCCGCTGTCTGTTCACAGCCTTCATGGTGCGGTCTGAGGCCGGTCTCTGATTACATGTTCTGTAATTGAGGCTCGGAACAGAAGATCAGTGCGCTGCGATCGGTCATTAGCATAAAGACTTAGCCTGTCAACTGGGACAGAGAGTAAGAGGGAGAGAGACAGAGGGAGCGAAAGAGAGAGAGAGAGAGAGAGAGAGAAGGAATAGAGAGAGGGAGATGGGAAAGAGAGAGAGGGGCAGAGAGAACGAGAGAGGGGGGAAGACAGAGAGAGACAAAGAGAGAGGGGGGAAGAGGGAGAGACAAAAGAGAGAGGGGGGGAAGAGAGAGAGATAGAGAGAGAGAGACAAGAGAAAGAGAGAGAGAGAGAGAGAGAAAGGGAGGAGAGAGAGGGGCACACGCTCTCTCGGGTTAGCGACTGATGACGGCCCGGGGCTTCGCTCAGCTCGCTGTTGCCGTGGAAACGATATTTGCGCTGCCGCGTGAACTGCGCTCCTCCAACATCAACACACCGCGCGGCTGCACCCCGGTGGCCGGGTCGGGGGGGGGGGGGGAAAACCGGGGCACGGAGAGGCGTGATGCAACAGCCCCCGCGCCTCGCAGAGCGCAAAGCCGTCCGCCGCGCGGCGCGTTCAGGGAGGCAGCAGCGCCGCTCTCTGCTCCGCCTCTTTCCAGAAGCGGCGGCCCCCGTCTCTGAGGACTTCCAGAGCGCTACGGACAAGGCAGGGGGTCTTTCTCTCATTTTTACAACCCCCCCGAGACAGGAAGAAGTGGCTAACCCACATTCTTCAATTCGATTCCCTCTTCCCTCCCCCCGGATGGCCTTCTCCCTGCAGGAGGGCCCCCCCCCGAGAAAGAGGGGTGTAGCCCAGGTGACCCCCCGGTGGGGTACGGGTCTCACACACACCGCTCCGACAAACTGCAGCTGACCTGCAACGGGCATCCCCTCAGACCTCCATCTCCCAGACCCACGCGGGGGGTTCCCGGGAGGGCAAGCGGGGAAATTTCGAAGACGGCCCCATTCGGATCTGTGGGGCCGGCCAGACATCCTGTCCGCGCCCCAGGGTCAAAGGAGCTGTGTGCCAGGTGACTTTCACAGACTGACACACCAATAAGAGTGAGGACGCAGACAGCGGACTTGTGTCCCCCAGGGGTCTATGGGGTCTATCAGCACACAGGGTTGTGGAGCACCATATATAAACTGCGTCACACACATGCACACAAGCCTTATTGCATGACACTCAAAAACATGCCAATTGGGCCATTCTCATTCATAAGCTGGTGAGTAATTTGCAGGCCTGAGCCAAATACTTTAGCCCTTCAGATGTCTGTGAAATTCCTGAATCTTATTACTGAAAACATGTTTCATTGAAAATTCCCAGGGATTTGCATCAGTATGGCAAAACAGTCATCGGCACCTAAAGAGTTAAACTGTGTATCTGACCCAGATGGTAATTTGTGGCTAATTTACATGATGGCTGTGTAAAGGTGAATAGTGAAGCGATCGATGTGTCACCCCACAGGACTCAACGTTGCCCCCCCCCCTCCCCCTGCACGGCAAGGCATTGATCAGGCCCCTCTCCCTCCGTAACCCCCCATGACTCCCCGGTACGAGCGATCGGTTGCTCTCGTTGACGCCGCTCTCCGTAGGTCCGTAGCCTGCTGGGTGGCCACCATGAGGCCTTGTCAGAACAGCTTCCACTCAAGCCCCGCCCCCACCCCCCACATCTCTCTCACAGAGACGACTGTATATTCTGGCCACAGAAAACACCAAAAGTGAATTGAAACCAATGGACTCCACAGTAAAAATGAGCTATTAGACAGGACGTGCTAAAGGCACAGTGAGCTAACAGGGCCGCGTAGCGCGGGTTAGCGCAGCGCTACGTGGAGCTCTGCAGTGCTGTAGGTGCACTGCGACGGTCGCTAACAATGGCTTCCTTCACTCCCGAAATGTGTTTCTGATTTCCTCCTCGTTTCTTTCTCCCCCTCCCCCTCCCCCACCCGACGTACGGGCGATGAACCGCGCCGTGACCTACTTCCGAAAGCCCCAAAAAGGGCGCGGCGCGTCTCCGCGGGGGCCTCGTCCCGTCTTAAATAATTCAGCGGATTAAAATATATAAATAAATAAATGAAGGTCTGAGAGCCCGCTTAATCCGGCCCTGGGGGAGGAGCCGGGCCCCGCAGAGGGAGGAATGCGCCCGAGGCGCCCTGGAAGAGGAAGGAGGCCACCGGAACGCCCCCCCCCACCCCACCCCAAAAAGAGAGGATCAAGAGGGAGGGCGGGGGGGGTCTGCAGTCATCGCTCTCACCCTACAGGCCTTCTCACCAACGGGCCTTTTTTACTGGTTTTGAAAGAAAAAAGAAACATTTATAATCCCGCATTCCACAGCACTTCATTTCTCTACTGTCACCATGTGACTTATTTCCTTCCACGTGATTGGTTGGCCTTGCGCAATATCTGCAGTGTTGCCAGGCAGACATCTACACTATCAGGGCAGGAGTCCATCAGTAGCCTTACAGACCCCCTCCCCCCTCAAAGCCACACCCACAGCGCATGGGTACCTCGCAATGTGCAAAAGCCGTGCTTCGCAGACCACAGCTACGCTCTCATAGAGTGGAGTCGGAGGAAGACCTTTCATATTCAGCTTTAACCTGCAGTCCACCCGCTCCAATCGACCAATGGCGATCGCTGGATTGCAATGAAAGGTGGGCCCCAAACCAACTAAACCCTCCCATACCCTGGGCAATACAATCTGTGGAGAACGTGACAATATGAGCTTTGGCTTAGGACAGGAGATACTATTCGGTTAGGCTCAATTTGCATATTGATGGGGAGCCATTTCGGAAAAACAAAGTATTAACGCGCAAAACTGTATTGGGTTAACACATTAAGTCCATAATTGTAAGTGACTACACTTCTGGGCATAGTCGGGGTATATGTGACTATGAGATTATGGGGTGCAAGTTTGGAGGGAGGGGGTCATTAAGTATTCGATATTCCCTGCAGACGTCGTTTACGCATTTAGGCCGAGTTGATGAGGCTGCTCGGGAGGGTAAACATAATTTTAACATCATTAACAGTCATAAAAATACCTCCTCGGGGCGGTCAGTTGATTTACAGTTTACATTACAAGAGTAAACCTCCCCTTCACAGATGAGGGGATTTAATGAAACTAAGAAAGCCAGCTCAACGCCATCGAAAATCAATGCTTATCAGCTAATGGCCGTAGCAGAGCCCGGCTCGTAAATGGCTTCCGTGCCATTCTCTGCGATCGTAGCTTCGCTGCTCAAAGTTTCCCGCCAGTGTAAACAAGGGCTTACGCTCCTACAAGAACACAGGCTGGCAGCCAAAATGATCGTTATATCCAGAAGACATTTTGCCAATATACACCAGTGGAGCAGCGAAGATTCTGCTACGCCAGTCAGCGGACAGTGGCGCCTAGGCAGAATAGTTGAAACCGTGTGTCTCCATGAAGTAATACCTAATGTCTGACAGATTCTACTCTCCATTGCCATCATACGGGCCTACATAAGAATAAAGGAATATTACCACAACAGCCTCACCCTATTCTGACACTATGAGATCACATAAATCCTAATCTGCAAATAGCCTAACCATACCCCAATGCTACTCAAAACCAGTTTGGCTAATTTAAAATCCCTGCTCAAAAATAAGGCAATAAATAGGCTAGAATAATTGGTAATCCAGCTGGTTTTGATGACATGCACAGCCAGAGCCGCAGTCCACAAACGGCCCGTGACCGTATAACCGGACTAAAAAAGTGAGCAACAACAAACTTCGAGATTCATTAGGCTTCTTCAAACGGAGGGACGAGGTCAGCATGACCACATCTTGAGCTTGTCAGGGGGGTTGGGTTACCACTTACCAGCGGGCAGGACCCACACGACTGGCAGCGGCAGGATCATTCCGCACAGCGCCGATGTGCATGTGACCCCTTTTAGCACTGCTCCTAATAGAAATGTTTCAGCTTCAAAGGTAATGAGACATAATTTACAGTGAACTATACAAAAGGCACACGGAGCTGAGTATTTTATGAGTTTCTGGGACTGGAAGCCTGATCTATTTCTGACTGCAACGTCAACAGAGTGAGCTCACCTCTGCGGCACAGCAGACATCATACAGGTGGGAAACAGGCGGGCACTCAAATCTGCTCTCCAGGAGGCCACTGCAGACAGGATCAGTAACAGCCGGCGGGTTCGCTACAGGCGCAAAGCTGACTTCAACGCCGCGGTTACGCACATGAGCTCATTTAGGTGCCGCAAGCAGCAGACCACAGGAGACAGACGGACTCCCCCTGCAGCCAGGAAGAGGCCCATGTGCATCACATCAGGCAGAATGGATGGACCGCGGATCCATCTCCCAGTGCAACTGCAGATGCTCCCCCATCTGAAAAACTGGGCCGTTCAGACCACTCTGGGGGCGGCTGGGAGATCTGCAGACACAAAATCACTCATCTGTCTGTGGGGCAGCAGTGTGAGGACCCACAACGGACTTTAAGGCACGTGATTGACAGAACACACTCAGAGCTCAGGCCCCTTCTACTGAACACACACACACACACACACACAAGCACACTTACACACACACACACACGCACACACAGGCTTGTTCCATGAGCTAGCAATGTTGACAAACAGAGGGTCTTGTGAGGACATTCCTCAGCAGCAGCTGCAGTACAGGGAACTGCACTCTCATCCACAGCCTCCGTAATGAAGACCCAAGGCCAGCAGCCACCGGGTCCCAGACCTCCCCTGGACCTCAGCTCCCATGGGCACCAGGGCGGTCCGGCAGTACTCTGGCCTGGGTCACACACCCTAAAGGTCGGGCGGGGACCGACCCAGCACCAGGCACCACGAAGCACCTCCACAGCAGCTCCACATTCGCCTCAGGTCCCCTCTGCTACACCTGTCCGCATAAGCTCCACCCACCTCAGTGCTGCCAATCCTGCCCCTGCCAGCTGCAGCCATAAAGACCTGTCCTGCTTCTCTATGACTGAGCCTGATTTATCAGAGTAGCCCAAACTCGCTACGCAGGAGCGGACAGCCGCACAGTGCCAAAAACAGCAGTGGTGTCTGCCAGTGGAGCTCAGACTTCGCCCTTGATTGGGCGTAAGATAGATAGAAAAACGATGAGGTATGCTCTGAAATATGAAGCTCGATAGCCATTTAGTGGCCACATTTCACTGCTCGTCTTTCCAAAACCCAATTATTTGGAGCATATATCTGCTGCTTCAGCAGGATATCCGGTTCAGGGACGAGCGTCGTCCTTTACTGTGCGCACTGCAACCAAAGTACAGTACAGGTGTGCGCAAAAATTCTACAGAAGTCACAGGAGGCAAGGTTTCCGGAAACACGTTCCGTCAGGCTGCAGCGACTCGTGAGTACGGTGGGAAAAATGGCGGAAAAAGTCCTGGAGTGTGTTCAGCCTGCCAGCGGACTGACTGGCATCCCAGTGCCCGTGGGAGCCGGAGCCATGCCCTACATGCCCTGTAGGCGGGGGGGGGGGGTCGTAAAAGTCACCCCCCCCCAGTGGCCCCCTCCCTCGCCCCTCAATTGACTCCGGGGACCGGGGAGGAAACGACTTCAACCCCAGAGGTCAGTGGGTGAGGGTGACTTGGTGGGGGGGGTGGCTTGCACAGATGAAAACAATTAGGCCCCCACCGTCAAATGAATCATTAGCTGCCCAAGGCTTCCTCCCGCTAGCCCAAGTTCAGCCTCCCCACAGAGCCCGGGCTTCCCTGTAAAATGGGGATGCAGTGAACGAAAGAGCCCTGACATTTCTCACGCTAACCTGCACAGTCTCACTCTACTCGAAGAGGACAAATTCCGTGACAAATCTGTTGGATGAACTCAGTCTTAAACAGACGAACAAATGAGCTGTCTCGCTTCATTTACACAGACGCGGAGGCCGTCTTCGTCAAGCTGTCCGCAAAAAAAACATATTTACAGAAGAGAAAACATTGCGGCTTAAGTCTCGGATGAAAGAGCTTCCAAAAGCAGAGGAACGCTGCAGAACGTTGTTTATCAGCACGGTCAAACGGAAGGAAGCAAAGCATCAAAAAAAAAAACATACAGACGTTTCCACTTTAAAGCCAAAACGCTTTACATCACTCTGGATTTTTCCGTGATTACGTTCATTAATCCAATTTGGCCGAAAAAGATTTTTATCGGATTTTTGGAGTGAATGTCGGGGGAGGGGTTTCCTGCGTTCTGTGAAAAAAAAGGGGGGCCAGCTTCAGGAAGTAGGGAGAAGCGCTTCCCCCCGGCGCGCGGTCAGAAACGAGCGTCGCGTTCTTGTGGAGCGGCACGGCTCAGCGCAGGGCTCGTCGGTTACGCGACCGCTCCCCGCGTCGGCGTCCGCCAGGAAGCGGGCGATCTGCGCTCGCATCCTGCCGGAGGGGAAGCGCTGGAAACCAAACGGCCGGCCTGCCCAATCAGCGGGCGCGATCGTTAGCGGACTCGCTCGTTCAGCGCGGGGACGGACGGACGGGCCTGCGGCTCGTCAAACCGCCGGCGTGTCTGTGTGTTCTCTTATACAGCCCCGGCAGGGAGAAGGGCTCAAACACATGCGTAATGCTGCGTGACCGCAGGACACACTGACACACTGACACACTGACACACACACACAGGGGCAAGCGCTCTCACGGACGGATGCATGTCTGCGAGTGCACGCGTGTGTATGTGTGAATGGATGTTTATTTAAACCCAAGCCCTGCCCCCCCCCGCCCCCATACATCCAAACACACACACACACACACACACACACACGGACACACACACACACACACACACACATACGCGCACACACACACACACGTACGCACAAGCACACATACACGCACATGCACATACACGCACACACGCACACGTACATAGACACGCACGCACACAGACACCCTCTCTGAGTAACTGGAAAGCTAGAGCCCCGTGTTCGAGGGCAAACCCAACCCAAGGTGAAGGCACCAGCGTGAGTCACAGGCAGCCGCAGGGCAGCGTCACACGCGCCACAGGTGAAGATAAAGAGCTCGTTTACCCATCCGGCTCTGAGTCACCCCCCGCTAGCCGCTGCCGCTCGCTCTGCGAGGGGTCAAAGGTCAGGGCCGCCGGGGGGGGGACGGGACCAGCTGACGTCTGCTTCAGTCTGACGCCCGCCGTCGCCCACAGAATCCCGCTATCTGACGACCCGCCTTCGCGCTTTTGAGGTCCGCGCCACATTTTCCAAAGTGTTTCCCAAAAAAGGCGCTTTGGTTTACGCAGGCTAATGCGGGCAGGAGACACTACGGTTTACGTACTGCAGATAAGCCTCAAATGCAGCCCCCGATGTCCTCTCTGGCTTTATCACATTACACAACCATCTCCTCTTCAGTCCCTGAGTGTTCTCACAATGTACAGCATAGAGCCAGCAATGGCTCGGCACAGCTATTCACTCAGTTCAGACATCCATTACAATCTGAGGGGATATGAGATTACACAAACATTATTAGCAGGGTACTGAATTTCACAGCCATCAGACCAACGCACAGGGATTCTGATGACGTGAGAAACACAGACCGGGCCCAACGCCGCGGGTTCAGGGCTACATCTTTAGCCGACCGTGAGCTGGAGAGCGTAGTGCTCATCAGCGCGAGTGGTACAACGGGTCACAAATTTGGCCAAAATGAGAAGGGGGGGGGGGGTGGGCACAAAAATAATAACAATAATAAAACTCATTAGACCGCTCTTTCACTTCTGCCATTGAGCTGCTGAAAATAAAGAGGACCTCTATGGTACGTGCTCTCTACATAAGTATGTCACTGTATGCTGTTCATGAAATAAGCTTCTCTGGTTTTCTCGAAAAATAAATCCGGGTCTCACTAGAAAAAACGACTTTTTAATCTCAGAGGGACCGCCTGGTTAAATTAGGGATAACTGGAATCAGTCCCACATTCATCAAAAACAAACTGCCCTTTGACAAATCTGATAAATGACCCATAAGCATCTGAAAGCACTCTGGGTTATTCCGAAAAGGCAACAACTGCGGAAGTGAGCTTTACCAAAGAATTCAAAGTGAAATATTAATAAAATGACCAAATGGCGGGGTCCCAAATGACTGGCTGGATGTACACTAGAGCAGTGTGATGTATAGAGCCTTGATTTGGTTCGGTACAGTTAAACCAGAGAAAGCCAAGCTCCTTAAAGCACAGAGCAAAAAACCTGCAATTTTAAACGGCAAAAACACTGTATATCTTATTGGACGCATCTGCAAATATGCGTACGTAATCTAATTTTGGAAACGTAATCTGATTGTTAAAGGGCTGGAGGACAGAAGGAAAGTGGGGAGCGCAGGAGAGCAGAACAGAGGCTGCCTGCTGCCAGCTCGCCCGGTTTATCTGCCTAGCAACACCGCGGTGGAGACTCGCCGTTTTACCAGGGAGCGACCCATCCCGCTCTTAGTCTGAACCCCCACTCTCAGCTCTTGTGTGAACGTGACTCGTCCCTGTCCAGTGGCACCGACACACGCACGGCGCTCGCTTTAATTAGGAAAGGTAGGCTGTGTTTGGAACAGGGGTCAGAGGTCATCCTTCCATCACCCCCGCCCCCCTGAGGAATGGTAGTTATTTGTATCTCCTGACTTCCTGCTTTAAATCTGCTGCACCCCGGTAGTTTATTTTCCCCCCCTCTGTTCATGCTGTGCAGCCTGGGTGCGTTTATACGTACAAGAACCACCCAATTAGAGCCCACGTTAAACAGCCCCGACGCCCAATCAAAGCCCACGTTAAATATATTTGGCTGCTTTTCTGGATATATTTACAGAGCATGCTCTCTGAATTAATCTTCTGTGTAGCTCCGGAAAATTCTATGAGCAAGAGGTCAGGTGACAGACAGGCACAAACATTAAGCCGCAGCAGTGGTAAGTCTCTATGTAACGTTGAAAATAAAATAAAAATAAAAGCGTAACTCTGTATGTGATGGAAATACGTAGCATAGTAACCCACGTAATGTGATGGTGACTAAGAGGAAGTGAATGTGCTCGTGGCACAGGCCTCTGTCATGTGACTCGGGTCGCTGCGGTATTCGGTCAGCACCTCTCTGACTCAGTTTTTGGCGCAGTGTGGGGGGGGGGGGCTCCCCCACTGGAGGACGCAGTGAGAACACATCTGCATGGATCTGGAAAGGGTAGCACAGTCACGCCTTCCCAGAATCCCTCGGGCTGGTATTTAGAGCAGGGGCGGCAACCTTGACCCAAGGCCTCCGAACTGCGCAGACACGGCCCGGATGACGTATCCCAGGATGCCGCGGGAGCGCGTAACACTTCCGCATTGGTCTGCTTGCTGGCGTTAGTCACAGATATGATGTGGCATGCACTACCAGGACGGTGACGTGTCTGTCTGTTGACGGCACATGGGGGGTATGTGTGATGTCAGCAGAGTTAAGAAACGGACAGTACTGGCACAAGTTTAGTACTCTCAAAACTTTCTCTTAAAAAAATCTCTGCCCTTTTTTCTGTTGTTCTTTCTCTGAGCATATGTATTCTAATCAGAGATCTTCTTTACCACGAGTGGTAATAACATTGTGTGACCATCGGTAATTTGAAATAAAGTATACAAACCAAAAAAAAGGAAGTATGCATGAATATTATCATTTTTTTAGAGAAATACATAAGCTGATTATAAAATTTCAAATGCCAATTCAAAAATTATGTAGGTATGAACCAACACATATAAGAAGGTGTAATGATTATTACTTGTTTACCACAAATTTTAGTAATTTCTTCATTTTTCTTTTACGTTGATATGATATTTATTACATTATTACACCAAAAAGAAATTGTTGCAAAATATTGTTTTCACAGTTAGTCGTCAAAATCAAAAAGAAATATTTCCAGGACTCGTCCTGTAGCGGTCCACCCCAGGGGACTGGAACTGAAAAGCCTGAAGCGGGTGGCGGCGTCTCGCGGCGTCGACGCCGAGGATGCGAACAGAGCCCCGATAAAAAACAGGCTTCGCCTTTCACGACAATGCGTTTTTAGCAGCGAGGGGGGTGGGGGGGGGGCTAGGACTCGCAGCGAGCTGAACTGAATGAAGCGGGTGCGTCTGGAGAGAACAGAGCCGGGCTTCGACAAGCGAGCAGCCTCTGAAAGGTGAACCCGAAAGGTTCCGCTGGCATTTCCAGAGCCCACGCTTCTCATTGTCTCTCTTTTTTTTTTTTTTTTTCCCGGGCGTTTTGACGAAACGTTCGCGGCGCAAGAGTTTTTGAAACAAAGGCTCTGGAGCGTCGGAGCTCGACCTGAACGCGAAAACGGCTGCCGTTTCCACGCCGACGCGTCGCCGCTCAAAGGAACGAGCGCGGAAAAGAAACGAGCCTCGCCGCGTCGTTTCGCCACTCGGATGCGCTCTCGATTCACCAGGCGGGCGTTCAGGGCGAAGAACGTTTTGTTAAAACTCAGTACGATTCAAAGTTAAATACGCTCAACTGAGTCGCTGCATTAACGCCATTCTACAGGGTGGTGAGTGACATCACATGGCAGTAACAGACGCTCTTAAGCAGAGAAACGTACAACAGACCGTAAGTGTATCTGCCTGCATTACATAAGCAACGTGACAGACCAGGCTAAGAACACTTGCAGACCCATGCATGCACAGTGTACTACAGGAATACTACTAAAGCACTAATGCAGGTTCAGCTAGCCAGCCTTGAACCACATCACAATGGTAAGTCTCAAACAATGACCAATGCTATCAATGTTGTTGGTGAATGTTCTCTTAGTCATACTCTTTGTAATCGTTCCTACAATCACAGGGCTCACATGTGGAGTTGGATAATACACACAGAATATATTTTACAAACCTTTGTACCTGAGTACAAACGGGGGTCAAATCAGAGTATTAATGGGTTCAGATCAGAGTATTAATGGAGTCAGATCAGAGTATTAATGGTGTCAGATCAGAGTATTAATGGGTTCAGATGAGAGTATTAATGGGTCAGATGAGAGTATTAATGGTGTCATATCAGAGTATTAATGGGTCATATGAGAGTATTAATGGGTCAGATCAAAGTATTAATGAAAGAGCTGAGCTGAGCAGAACACCACAGGCCCTCCCAAGGAAGCCTGCTGCAGTCAGACAGTATGCAGGGAAGCATGCGTGCTCCAGGGCTTCTGGGCACCGCACAGGAAGGGAACCAGTCGAGGTGTGGCCCTACTATTGCATCAGTGTCTGAATCAATACCCCGGTCTTAAAAAACTGGCTTTTTTGCGACATAAATCTACACCCTGATGAAGTCGTTAAAACCTTGTAACCGCAGCGACCGTGCCAACTGTGCCTTGATTTTCGCAACCAGAGCAAAACCCAGTCAGCCACATTTTTTTGTAAACGACCCAATAAACGTTCTTTTGGCCTAATTCCTGGGGGGTTGCGCTTTGCCAGGGTATTAATAATTCAGTGCCAAAACTGAAAAGGACCCGCAATCCTCTGGCTGCAGTAGTTAGAGTGGTCGGCTTGCACAATCAGCCACTTGCTAACTTTAATCACTTTATTTCTGAGGGCCGTTTTCTAAAATCAAAATGGCTCCCGGTCCACCACATGAGAGGTGAAGTGGGGTAGTGGGCCACGTCTCGATTGGGCTCCAATGAATCCACGCGTGTGCCGTTCACTTTTGGGGCACGAGGGGGCGACCAACTTCCCGACCAATCACCTTCTCCCTCCCTGACTTGACACAGGTGAGAGGAGAGGGACAGGTGAGCTTTTGTGTCTTCTGACGCAACTGAACCGTGAGTCCTGCCTCTGGTGTTTGTGAAAGACACCGTGAGAAAAAAAAAAAAAAAAAATGCATTTGCATCCTGCAATGCATCCTGTCACGTGAACTTAAGAACAAAAGAATCATTTTGGGGAGGGGAGGGGTGTGGAGAACAACACTGGCTGACAGCATTTCACAACTGTGGGGAAAAAAAAAAAACATTTACTTGATTAAAATCTGGCTCTGAGAAGTTTGCTTAAGATATTCATTTCTGAATTGCTTCCAAGGACATGGTATCACAAAAAAACATTTAAATATCTTCATCCTTTCAGCGTGTACATCCCAGATGAAAGCACCATTGAAGTCTGCCTCTGGTACAGCATAGCACAGCTGTAATTGACTTATCTTGGAAAAAAAAAGTTGAAGAAAACATTAAACGAAATGAAACCCCGAGAACAACAGATAGTGACCGGAACATTTTCTCACGGGGAGCTTTGAAACCGCTGGTTTATGCATCGGGACGAGCGACGGCCTCGTGTTGACGTCGGCCGAGTGGATATTTATCAGAGGTCCCTAATGGGGGGGGGACAGGGCACGAGCCCTGGCACACATCATAGAGGAAGTCTGAGCCGGGATGAGTGTTCCTGCGCCCATTACGAAAAAAACATGGAGGCGCTCGCTGCCAACAACAGCACAGAGGGAACTTCTACGGGGCCTTTGGGGATGAAGGGAACAGAAAGCCACAAGGATGAAAGAGAAAAATGTCTGGACTTCTCTTTAATCTAAGATCTGATATTCTCACAGGCTAGCTAATAGCAGCGGCCTGAGTGGAGCACTGCTTTCTCCCACTGGCTGTAGCCCTGGCAGGAGTCCACCATTTTATTAGAGGGGTGGAGCAGAAGCGGGCATTTTTGAGGTCCCCTGTACCTAATTTTCGGCACCCCCTGAAGCCCCACCCCCGCTGTACCGCTGGTGGAGGCGGTTAGCATGGGTCCCTTTAACCGAGTACTTCCTGATTAGCGCCACTGCTAGCAGCATGCTAGCCTTCACTGGACACAGCCTTTCCATGTGTGCTCTGAAGAAGCCCAACGTGTTCCTGGACACGCTTACGGAGACCCCCAAAATGGCTCCCGCGTGACCGGCCGCTGTTTTGAACCTCCTCTTTCGGCTTCATGTCGCACACCTCAGTGCGGGGGTGTAGGTAAACTCGACTTAAGGCCCCTGTGGGGGCCGGTCTCTGTGCAAAGGGATTTCCAGGTCACAAATCCTGCATGTAA
This sequence comes from Anguilla japonica, assembly GCA_025169545.1. Lineage (NCBI taxonomy): Eukaryota > Metazoa > Chordata > Actinopteri > Anguilliformes > Anguillidae > Anguilla > Anguilla japonica. The sequence continues at coordinate 44,987,959 of CM045891.1, forward strand.
ATCATTACAGACGAGCGGCCCTGCTGACATCTATAAGCAGAATGGTCTACAAAATGAAATTTGCAGCTAGGTACGTCATAAAGATTAGCACTCTCAAACAGGATTTAAAGGGCTCATTCTCCCCCTGGCGTTTTATCATCAGCGATCCATAAACTGTACGAATGTAAAAGAGAGGGTCGGCCGGGCTCTTGCAGTGACTCCTGTGTAGAACAAAACTTCTGAATCGCAGACATACGCTTTTGCTGAATCCCACATCTGGATGAAGGTTTTTGTCCTCCGATGCTCAGCGTTCTCTTTTTTTTTTTTTTGGTCTGGAAACGAAACTGAACAACAGTGTTGATGAATGGCGTGATGAGACCCACAGACGTGGCCCAGATGGCGTGTGTGTGTGCCTTAGCACGGCTGGCCCAGAGGCAACGGGCGCTTCGCCCTGAACATTCGCGTGCGCTTCCTTCCTACGACACGCCACACGCCCCCAATATGGCACAGACCTGCACAGCAATGGCGTCCAGCGTTAATTAAACCCTAACGGTGATAATTCAACTTTTGACGGATAACATTCTGGTCCCACTCTGGAATGTGGGACCAAATGTTATCTATTAAGCGTTGAATTGACACTGGACATTTTACTGTGTGGGTCCCATTAATGATCGAGCAAATCACGGTGCAGGATAATGGGGTGGTGGGGGAGGAGCCAACCCCCAAAATCCACCCATCGGCTGGGACACAGCCAATAGCTGGACTGGGCAGATATTTACGTTACGTCCCTTGTTCTGCCATGTCTGTTCCTTTGTTCTCTCCTCTTCCATTTGACGGCATCCAGGCTGTGCTCTTTCAGTGGCTCAGGCTAACACAGAACGGCTGGGAGCTGCTCAGAATGGGCATTCCCCTGCCTACTGGCTTTAGAAATGTGCACAAAATGGAAATATCCCAAAAAGCATATTCACTCACACAATACACGATTCATCAAAGCAAACCTAATTTCGCTATATGCCTCAAACCAAAACACCACGCTGTTGGTTCTCGTAACCCAGTTCTGGGGCTTGTCCAGGTGAAGCGTAAGTGTTTTTTAATGTCTCCTCCCGGGGGGGGGGGGGGTGAGAACACGCCTCCGTCTGGATGGATTTATTCCGTCCCTCGGCGAAGACGAGAGAACATCGCCGGCCGCCGCCTGCGGAGAGCTTTTAAGGTCCGCGCCGGGCGTTAATGGGGGATTTATTACATCTGCTGCAAATCACTCACACCCCCCCCCCCCCCGCCTGATTATGTAATCATTATACGAGCCTATTACACCCTAACCTGGCAGCCTTACATAATATGCCAGTACGTCTTCACCGTAAACTCTACGGTTTCCCAGAACTGTCGAAAAGTAGTTCTGAGCAAGCGTGACGCCCACCGTAAAAGCCGTACCATAGACGCTTTTGTCATCCTGGCGTTTCCGTAACCGTTGTGAATGAGCAGCTGTGAGGTATCACGTAGGCGCTTCTCTCTATTCCTGAGCTGCCCGGTTTCTCTGCTCTTGAGAAAGCTTCGGTGATAATCCCCGGTCGTACGTTATTCGCCCATTAGCCGGAGAGCGAGGCGGCCGACGCTCGATTACTGTCTCGTTTTCCACCAGAACATCCGGAACCTTCTATAAACGTCCTCAGACAAAGGGGACAGGAACAAAGAGAAGGCGTAAACACAGAGCGGAGCAGAGGTTCGCACCGTCTTCCTTTATCTTAAAATTTAACAGACCCCGTTGGACCGTGAAAACCACCACTTTGCATCTCTCCGAAAAGCAGAACAGAACAGATCCGCCACATCCCACGTTTATCCAGTTTTCTCTCCCCGTTAAAGGGGTTTCACACATAAAATGCAGAAAGTGCACGAAAAAAACAGTCCAGGGGCAGCAAGGACACAGCTAGCGCGGTGTTCTCTGTCAGAACCGAACATGTCCGAGGAGCCGGAGGTGAGGAACGGCTCCTGTGATTGGCGGATCTCCGCTCACTGCTGCAGTGATTACGGCCTGTGGCGGGTAGCGTAGCCGTTAGCGACCACGCGGGCGGGCGGAGCACACGTACAGCAGGCCCGCGCCGTTAGCCTCCCCCTCGGAACACGGCGACGGCGCGCTAAAAAGCACGCTAACCGCGCAGCAGTCCGCCACCGAGCGCCCGCGCGTCGCGGGACGCCATCGCGGGGAGAATAATGGCCGTCGTTTACACGGTGCAAACCGGCCCCATTAATCTGCCTGGCTCCTGGTGTCTCAGAGCAGGGGCGGGGGGGGGACCCCACACTCCCCCTCCCCTTAATCTGTGTCAAAGCAGCGCTTTGTTTGCACGGGCCCTGGGGAGGTGTGCGAGGTCACATGACAGATTACAGTAGGGCCCGATGGGAAGCTGGGTCGTGATAGATGAGCAGGGGCCTATTAACCTCATTACGTTCAGTTCCCCCCCCCCCCCCCCCACACACACCCCCGCACTCCCCCCTTGGAGGCTCACCGGTCTCCACTTGCAACACGGGGCGCATGATTGTTTAAACACGTCCCCCAACGCTCCCCGGGTTCACAACAAAAGCGTCAGAGCTGCCAAAGCGAGCGGTCCCAACACGCTGGGGGGGTCCCAAACGCGCAGGGGGTCCCAACCCCACAAGGGGGTCCACGCGGGGACCCAGCGGATAATTACAGCGCGCGGGCCGCCGCCGCCGCGGTTTCACAGCCCGCTTCGGAATAAACAGGCGCCCCGCCTCCCCAGTTTTTCCGGAGCGTTCTCTGTGTCTGGGGACGCGTCGCCTCCCGCGGGTGGTTAGGTCCCGCCGGGCGGCATGGCAGAGCGCCGCGGTGTCATCGCACCGGGAACACGGAGCCTCGTTCCGCTGACTCTCCTGCTGAGGTCCGCTCTCCCCCCTCTCCCCGAATTTCACTTTGGAAAACGACACGGCGGGTTTCGGTTGCAGGGCGCCATTGCGCAATGGAGCCAAACACAGTGAAGGGGGGAGGGGAGGCCTCGTTTGCGGGAGGTGGTGCGACTGTACTGTATGCGGAAAGGTCCCGGGACAGGGCTTGTAGTGATAGGTAGATATTTATTAGTCCTTTCGGAAATTCATCATGCGCCATACAGCAATTGTCGGTGGGGGAGCGATACAATCCCCGGTGGTTCCCCGTGTGGACAAGGGGAGCACAAGACCAAATTATCAGGCTGCCCATGTAGCACCCAGGTCGAGAACTGGGTCCCACCCTGCTCACTGATGCCCAGCACCGCCGGGGAGGAAGAATGGCTTTCCAATCATCATCATCATCATCGCACATCAGCCATGATCTATGGTCCGGGAGAAAGCCGCAACATCACCAACTTCACAATGAAAAGGGCCGATTTTGTAGAACTGTCACATTTTTTGACAGATCTGTGTTTCAGAGAGAGCGGCGTATTTTTCGGAAGCCTTGGGGCCTTCCCGCAGTTCGCGGCTGTGAAAGATGAATCGCTCACAGATCCGTAGATGCGCGGTGTAGCACTCTGGGGCCCAGAGCTCCTCCCTCAGTACGAGAGGAGACCGCGGACGGGGTGGGTGTGGAGTTTATGAGCTCCCTGCTGTCTCTGTGCTGTCTCTACGGTCTGCTGTAGAGCTGCAGGAGATGTAGGCCTGGTCAAACAGTGTTAACCGCGGCCGACGAACCGGTCGCTACGGTCACAACCGCACGGGGACCCGGTCACCCACGCTCGCCATCACCCGGGGAAACCAGGCGAACTCTCACACAGTTTCAGCCAATCAGAGACTGTATCAGCCAATCAGAGCCGCCCCTCCGCCTCGGACCCCTGAACAGCCGCCAGACTGTGTGTGTGTGTGTGAGAAAACAGAAGCGGGGTCCTGATTTTTCCATCCACAGCTGGATCTTAATCTCACCAGAAAACACCCCCTGAAAAATCCCGATGACCTCACATCTTCCACGGCTATGAAAAGCTACCCAGTGCCCAGTATGTTAGCCCTCAATGAAAAAACCTAACCCGACAGCTTAGCTGGAGCTAAACGTTGTGCAAGAGACATGGCAGCTGAACAACAATTTAAACAATCCCCAAAAACAAAATCGCCAGCCCGCCCCCCCCCCCCAGAGAATGTTCTGGCACAACTGGCAACAGGAAAGGGCGATGAAGCCTGAAAAGAGCTCCATACTTTCGTCATGATAAGCACTTCAGAAAGAAAGACATAAAAAAAGGCAGAGCTGGCGTCCCAGAGGATGCACATGAAAGGCTGACCTGGCGCTCGCTCGCAACTTCAAGCGCTTCCTGTGCGCGCAGTAAGAGCGCCCCCGTGTCACCCCGCGTTGCGTAATCAAAGGAAAGGCCGGAACTTTCCGTCCATTTTGTTCCTCGGCGAAGAGGGAAAGGGGAAGGAAGACAAAAGGGGTGGGGTGGAGGGGAAAAGAAAAAACAAGAAATTGTGCTTGTTAACTGGGCGATTATTGGTTTGACCTGGCAGGGGTCAGAGGTTAACAGCGGTTAAAGTGTCCATAATAAAAGGCCCCGGTGCACGCGGCCTTAAAAACAGCCCCTGACTTAATCAGGCAGGAAATCGATGCGGAGACAAAAGCACGGCTTGTCAGACACCCTTTGACATGTCTCTCTCTCCCGCCCGTCAGAGGGGGCCGGGGAGTGAATCACACACAGGTTGGCCCCTCCGTGTGCACACACTGAAGGGCCGCCTTCCTCGCTTCTGGATGTGGGGGTACCCCCCTCTGCACCCCGGGAACTCTCCAGCCTCCGGAACAGGGCTTTTGAAATGGAACAAACCTACAGGTTGCAGATTTAAAATTAACTGAGCATAGGGTCTGATAAGCATTCACACAAACACATACACGCACAACCCGCATGTGCGCGCACACACACACACACACAAAAAACACGCACACACACTCGTGCTCGCACGCACACATACTCGTGCTCGCACGCACACACACACACACACACACACACACACTCGTGCTCACACACACACACACACACACACACACACACAAAACAAACGTGCACACACACGCTTTCCCCTATCTATCTCACTTCAGCATCAGACATCTTCGTGTTCCTGTCCAGAATCGCGCCGCTTCCTCTCTAAATCACCGCCAGCTCAGCCGGTTCCGCTGCAGCGCGCTGAACAGGCGCTTCACGAGCCAGGCGGCGGAGCCATTCGTCACCAGAGGCCAGCGTATCCCCCGCCTGCTCAGTCTCCTCTGCTCATGCTCCTGTTCGCAGGCTCTTCTTACCACACTGCTAATCTGCCCTTTTACATCGAAAAATCTAAAAATAATAATAACAGTAATTGAGGTGACAAGCACTGTAAAAAAAAAAAAAAGGGTCTGGCACAGTATTACCATTTAAGGTACTTTTAAAAAATATCTTGGAACTTGAGACCAGTTAAATAACTCAGAGAGTCCCAGGGGAGCGAGGAACAACACTGAGCCGCTTCCAAGCAGCTCGTGGGCTTAAGAAAACAGCGGAGCTCCAAGGAAAAGTCTGAGCGTGGAGACGCGCACCCCCCCAACCCCTAACCCCCCCCCCCCCCCCCCCCCCCCCCCCGCCCCCCTTCTTTTCCGAAGAGCGGCCAGAAAAGTCACGTGGAGCGGACCCGTCTCGAGGCACCCAGGGGCCCGGTGAGTCACCAGAATGCGTCTCGCCGCAGCCCAAAACATACGCTCCACTGCCGCAAAAACCCCTTTCCAAACGACTCGGAACTCTGGGCTGAACATCCAGTTCTGCTCTCCGTTCCACTTTTTAAACCTGCCGGCGAGAGCCATGCGGCCTTACACTTCCTTTTTATTCCCTTTTTTTCTGCATCTGCAATAAAAATACATCTTTGGTGAAGAGAGGACGGTTTTCCGATAAAACTTCTCGGGATCCATCGCGTTCCCTGTGATGTTTATACGGGGGTGCGGGCATAAACTCGGCCCCTAGGGGGCAGCGGAGAGCGTGAGCCGCCCACTCGCCCTCCCACGCGCAGCCACTGCAGGGCACGCTGTGCCACTCTGCCGCCGTTACGTAACCTCCCCTCCGCCACCCTCACCCACCCTTGCCTCCTCGCCAGCGCGCACGCCTGTCAGCTCCTCTCCGACAGCTCTGTGAGGCTGCACCCCTTAACTACATGCTAACGTGGGCTAGGCTGGAATACGCTACACGCTAATGAGGGCTATGCTGGACTACGCTACACACTAACGAGGGCTATGCTGGAATAAGATAGACGTTAAGAAGGGCTGTGCTGGAACAGGCTACATGCTAATGAGGGCTAGGCTGGAATAAGCTACACGCTAATGAGGCTATGCTGGAATACGCTACACGCTAATGAGCGCTATGCTGGAACAAGCTACACACTAACGAGGGCTATGCTTGAATATGCTACAAGCTAATGAGGGCAATGCTGGAATAAGTTACACGCTAATGGAAAGACTCACTAACTTAAGCTAACTGAAGCCGAAACTACGTCCTGCTGAAGAAACTGCCACTGTATGGTTCAGCTGAGTCTCCAAAGCAAACCTCACCATAGTTATGACTCGCGGCCAGCCTGGCTCCCTTGCAGAGTGCTGTTGCTTACATTCCTACCGGTTGCCCTGGCAACTGATTGTAGGAATGAGGGTAATAGGATCACAAAACACAGAAGAGAATGACGCAATAAAACCCAGCACTTTCAATTATCAATGCGTTACAGATTCAAATGTTCAAAGGTCCCACAATGCAACAGTGCAGCTCCCAATGCTGGGCACAGTGACCCCTGCAGGTCAGAACCTGCCAGGAATGATGTCACTCGACGCCTCGTCCATTCAAAGCAGCAACTGAACCTTTCAAAACAAACATACCGTTATAGTACTGCCAAAGGGAGGGAGGGAGTCCACTACTGCTGGAGTCTCGGGCCAGCAGCTCAAAGAGGCCTTAGTGACTCACCGTGGGATGAAAGCTCGGAATGAATAAACCAGCTGCCGTTCAGCGCGGTGATGTCATTCCCCCAAGCACTTCCCTCACGCTCTCAGCAGACGCCGCGCTAACCGAAAAAAAGTCAGCGCTCTCCCCTTTAAGAGTTACGGGGGAGGAACCGGGAGCTGGGCTAATGCGTGCTAATGGCCCATTATTGGGAGGAGATAATACCCAGCATGCAACGCTTCGCACGGCTCCTCTCAGGTTTAATGGCAGAAGGTGGACTGACGCAGCTCCCGGTGTGCTGTCTGTCTGTCTGTCTGTCTGTCCATCAATCCCTCTCACCGGCCAGCAGGGAGGCTGCGATCGAACCTACGCTGAATCCGTGGCCCTTTAAAGACACATCACTGTCACTCCCACCACCACTGTTCACCAGCCACTCCACCTTTCACTGGAGTCAGACTTATAATGAGAGCAGAAGCTCTGCAGCCTCCCCTGACACCTCTCTACATCTCTGTCTCTCTCTGCATCTCTCTGTCTGTCTTTCAATCTCTCTGTGTCTCTGTCTCTCTCCATCTCTACCTGTCTCTGTCTCCAACTCTATCTCTCTCTGCTTCTCTGTCTCTTTGTGTCACTATCAGTCTCTCTCCATCTCTATCTCTCTCTTTCTCACCATCTATATCTCACGGTGCCTGTCCCTCTCCTTATCAATTTCAATTTCAATTTAAGTTGCTTTATTGGCATGAAATACAAACGTACTTATTGCCAAAGCATACATATATAATATGTAAAATAATAATAATATTAAAATAATCCTCATCTATCTCTCTCTGTGTGTCTCTCTCTCTCCATCTCTCTCTCTCTCTGCATGGTAAATGGTAAATGGACTGCATTTATATAGCGCTTTTATCCAAAGCGCTTTACAATTGATGCCTCTCATTCGCCAGAGCAGTTAGAGGTTAGGGGTTAGGTGTCTTGCTCAAGGACACTTCGACACGCCCAGGGCGGGGTTTGAACCGGCAACCCTCCGACTGCCAGACAATCGGTCTTACCTCCTGAGCTATGTCGCCCCAGTCTCTCTATATCTCTATATCTATATCTCTCTGCATCTCTGCCTCTCTCTTGCCATCTCTATCTCTATGTCCCAAAGCTCTCTCCTGCTCTCTCTGTTCTGTTTGGTTAAGTACACAGTGTTTCCTCTCAGTTGCTGGGGCCTGAGCCTGTGTGGGTGTGCTGGAATAAAACACACAGGCTTACACAACTGAAACTGAACACCAGAGAAAGGCGCACTTCTGACAAAGAAGGGGCGAAAAGTTTTCTTCGCAAGAAAACTAAAACAGGTCTACGGAAATCGCACAGTAGAAGAAATCAATTTCATATTCCTTCAAATTAACTCTAAACCACAAACGGCATGTGTTCAGGTATGGCACAAGGGTGTGGCTCTATCTCACTAGGACAGCAGGTTGTGACCATTCACTGCAGAGGACAGGACTTTTGCCCGCTCCCCAGCAAAACTTAAATCTCAAAGGCCTGCTTCTGAGCAGCCACATCTCAGCTGAGTTCCACAGGCCACCAAACTCCACATCCAGCCCCTTCCGCAGAGAGCCGGAACAACGAACCAGAAAGCAAAACGAATCACCTTTTTACTAAACACAGGAAAATAAACACTCAAGCCAAACGCATCAGGGACTTTCTCCCCTTTCATTCAAGCTTTTGCTTTTTGCAAATCGCCGGAACAGCGGAGAGAAGAGAGGGGGGGGATTACTGCGGATAAAGCGTCTGGAATGTGTGAAGAACCCGGCCGCAGAGCGTCCGGCCACGCCGGCGACGGGACGCGAGAGTGTGGGCGGCTTTCCGTCGTGTCTTTTCCCACGACGGGAGAGAAAACAAAAACCTTCCTCAACGTAAAGCCGCCTGACGAAGCGGAGCACGACAAAACCCCCGCCTGTTGCGAAAGGAGACCAGACGACAACGCGGGTGATTCACCCCGCTGGAAGACGAAACGAGTCGCGCTTCGACGGAGGCTGGGCAACGGCGTGCCCGAGGCTCCCCCCCCCCCCCGAACTACGGTGGCCCGCGAGGCTCAAAATTAAAGGATCGCCCCCCTTCCTTACCTGCACCTGGCCCTTGCCCATGATCTTGTCCACGATCTCGTTGTCGTCCTTGTTCATCTTGGACTTGTCGTAGCACTTCTCGTAGCAGAGGATGCGCAGGCACTGCGAGCCCTCCAGCTCGATCTCGAACTCCTGCGGGGCGGCGGGAAAAAGCGCATTCGGCCGCTGATGACGCGCTCGGGAACGAGCGCGTCTCAGCGTCAAACAACAAGAGAGGAAGTGCCCTATGACCGTACCCAGCAGAACAGGGTGCTGAACAGGTTGCCAAATTGTGGGTCACAACCCACCGTTTGGCCATAAGAACAGTTGAGGTGGGTTGTGAGTTAAATATGAAAAATTAAATGGCTGTAGGCTTATATACTTCTCATAAGCAATCAACACCTATCAAAGTGACTGATACTCCAGCTACAGCTACAGAAAGCCAGGGTGAGGGACGACGTGGGGCGGGGTGCTGAATCGAGGGATGACGTGGGGCGGGGTGCTGAATCGAGGGATGACGTGGGGCGGGGCGCTGAATCGAGGGATGACGTGGGGCGGGGCGCTGAATCGAGGGATGACGTGGGGCGGGGTGAATCGGACGGCGGGGGGACTCACCTCGTTCCACTGGGGCTCGGTGGTGTCCCTGAACACCCGCGTCTTGGCCTTGCTCACGAAGTAGCCGAAGGAGTCCACCTCCAGGGTGCAGTACAGGTCTGCGGGGGGGAAACACAGCCAGTCGGTGACACACACACATACAGGGGATGCAGGAATACACTCGGCCCCTAGGGGGCAGCGGAGAGCGCGAGCCGCCCACTCGCACCTCCCACAGGCAGCCACTCCAGAGACCCGCAGGGGAACACAGCGAGTAGGTGACACAGCTCTTAAATTTAGGCGTGGTCCTCACCGATACCCGATTGCCCGTCCTGTCTCATTCAGCATGGCACAGCCCCCTTCAATAAATTCGGTGCTGCAGGCAGACCAAACAACAGGCGTCTCTCTCCCTTAAACAACTGCCAGCCTGAGGATGTGGTGAAGGATCTCCTCAGCCCAACCGACACTGCCATGTACTTTAATGGGGAGGACATTTTAAGTGTCGTCAGCTCCAATCACACGGATAAACAGTTCCTAATCAAAAGGAAAGCAATCTGTTGGCAGAAGCCTGTATTGCAGTTGCTGTGTTCTGTGCAGGGCAGGAGGGGCTGGAGGTTCTGTACTCATGTTGGGACAGACGTGTAACGAGTGAGAAGAACTCAGTGAGGTGAGATTTGAACCCATGCCCTACCAGTCAGCTAAAACCTGCTACAAGGCTTCAGCTGAATGTACCTCAATGTGCTTACTAGCGAACTAGCTGATATACACCCTCTACACGTGCTACACGTGCTACACGTGCTACACATGCACAATCGGGGGCCTGGACCCCTTTTTGTGCAGAAGCCCTGCTAATCCGACGCGGACAGGACCTGTAAGCAGGCAGGTACTAATGCGCTCATTTGCTTGCAGACGTGCTTTTTTAATGCATGCCATTAGAATAAATTGCGCGCTCGATCGATACGCCCCCTCGTCCCGGGACCGGCGGTCTCTGGTGGGCGGACGCCGAGGATGATGGATGGCCCCGAGCAGCGACCCCTGACCCCCCCCCCCCCGTGGGACGGTCCCACGATTGGTGGCGGGCCGGGCCCCCCTCGCCCCACAGACCTGCTCTCGCGGCCAAAAGAGGCGCGAGCGGCTTCCGAAACGAAACTGACGGCGTGTGCTTCCATCGGAGATCGCTGTCAAGGGCCTTTCCGCCGCTACACGGTGTTCTGCCGCTAATTACATCCTGTGTGTAATTACCAGGGCTCCAGAATAGACCAGGGCTGAGGCGCACGCTGGCCCGGAGGCTAACGCGCAGATGGGCTCTACGGCGCAGCGTATTGCACAGAGATATCTGCTAGCGTGCGGTTAGCGCTTTATCAGATGAGTCAGAGAACATTAGCCACGAGCACCCAGAGAAAAGCCAGGGCCGTCACGGGTTGCATTATGTCTCATTAAGCTTTTCTCTTTCAATGGCTTTTTCCCGATTATTTCCGGAAAAACGTGGGCCCTTAGGTATTAGGTCCAGTGCCATTTGTATGCCCCTCAGCAACTACACTTTAAGCAAAATTCACAAATTAAATGTGCTCAACTGTTCAACTGACTCGTGAGCAGTTCAGTGCAGCGCCCCCTGCTGGCATCACGCATTAATCAAACGGCAATCTCAAGGATATTCCAGGTTGGTTTGCTCCCCAGAAATAATGGAGCAGAATTAATACTGCTTCCAGAAAATTATTAAGGCACACAGCAGAACGCAAAAGGCTTCCGCTCATCACAGCTCTCAAATGCGGGCAGCAGACTCACAGCAGCTACATAAATGTCAGCCTTCGATTTTGGCAGCTCACACAATGCAACACAGAAGCGCTACACTGCATGTGAAACTTCACAAAACTGCTGTTTGGTGCCAGCGAGCACCGCATCACAGCTAAAGAAAGCCTCTGTCTGGGCCCTGAATCATTCCTTGCAACGCATACAGCAATATAGCAATAGCAATGTCGGTTAGTTCAAACAGTGGGTTTACTTCTAGGCAAGACTCCTCCTCACAGTTCCCTCCAGGAGAGAGATTTAGAATGCCCTCACAAGCGCTGTGGCGATCAGTGAGTGATGATGTTTATTCCACGAACGGAAATTACCTTCGCTCTCAGCCTCCAGCTTCACGACTCATTTAGAAGTTTCAGGTGAAGTAAGTTTACTGTACGTGCCAGGGACCTGAAGCTCGGAGGGACTGAGACCATATTAGACAGCGTTTGGCGGGTTAGCATCGTGGCGGAGGACGGCCCTTCAGAACTGTAAGCGGAGATGATCCGTCCGGCTGCCTGAAGGCCGTTAATTACAGGATGCTTTCTTCCCGGGCACCGCCAGAGACAGCCTGCCAGTCCATCAGGACCCCACTCAGAGGTTAATTGGATAGCGTCCGTTGGCCAGACAAGCTGGAAGTTTGTTTTTTCCTCTCCTCTGCGGCTCTGTAGCTGCGGAGGGCTAATCAAGGCCTGGAAGGGCTCTCACGGGGGGAGGGTTCGAGGCTGACTCAGGCAGGCCCGGACCCTCTTAAGCTAGGAAGCGCGTCTAATTGCCCTCAATCACAGGATGATTGCTCAGGTTATTAGCACGCCCCCGCGCTGTCACTCACTGTGAGTGACAGGCCCTCGATACCGGATGCGAGTTTCCGTGCTGTTTTTGACCCCTGACTTCCTGACGACTAGGGGGAGGAGCCAGGGATGTGCCCGGCCTGGCCCAAGGTTCAAACAGCCTTCTGGGGGGGTGCCAACTAACTGAGACCTTGCTAACCGTTTAAAGCAAACAGACACAAATTTAAAAACACTGCAGACTGCGTGAACATAATCATCCAATGAGTGGCCCAACTTACATAGCAAACCAGCAAAGCATGCAGCAAAGTCCTGCAGTCCTGACACTGTGTGTGCATGTGTGAGTATGTGTGTGTGTATGTGTATTGTGCATGTATGAGTGTGAATTTGTGTGTGAGTGTGCATGTGTGTATGTGAATGTTTGTGTGTGGGCAGGCATGTGTGTGTGTTTGTGTGTGTGCGCGTGCCTGCGTGTGTGCATGTCTGCAAGCGCATGTGTGTGCATCTGTATGCTTGTGTGTGCATGTCTCTTTGTCTTACTGCTTGTGTGGCTATTTACAAGCATAATTAGGTTTGCCAGTTTCCATAAACGATACCAAGACTACTGCCAGTGAATGTGTTTGAAATGCAGACCCTGAAAATATTATCAGATTGATTATGGCTCCAGGAAGAAATGGAATTTCAATTCATGTAGAAAAAGTGAATTATCTGGTTGGAACTAATAATGTTAAACTTAATAAAAGTAATGATTTCAAAAGCATGCATCAAGTAATGGATTAGATTAAAAACAGGAAGAAAAGGAATTCTTTACAATTATACTTACACATGCTGTATATATTCATAATATATACAGAACTATAAAACTGAACAAACTATAAACGAGATAATAAATCACCAGCTAGAAAACACACTGGAGAATGATTTTAATCACTCCTCTGCACTGCAGGAGAAGAGAGTAATCACTGATGCTGTTAGCGCTGGTGTTCTGGACGCACACACACAAATGTACACACAAATTCACACTCACATACGCACAATACACACACACACACACACAACAAACAAACTTACACATGCATAAAGACACACAAACAAAGATGCATACAAACACAAATACACACACACGTACACACACACATGTACACACACACACACACACACACACACACACACACACACACACACACACAGCTAACTGGTGACAGATGCGCGGTGCACAGCGCTCTGCCTCAAAGGCAGCGCGGAATCAATAACAAATGCAAACCACATGCAAAGCAGAGACCGAGGAACAGGGGGGAGCAGGAATATTGAAGACAGAAGAGGAAAAAAGAAAGAAAGAAGAAAGAAAACAAGAAAGGGAATGAGAGCAGGCCCTGGGCGCAGCGTCCCTTCCGGAAGGTTCCGCGGAGTCCCAGCAGGCCTGGCGGTTTGCGGAGCGGACAGGGAGAGCGGCAGCGCGTCGCGGCGCACGGCTAGCGAAGCAGACCAGACCGTCGCTGGCGGGTCAGACAGCCGACGGCGCGCAAAACGTTAGCACGTTAGCGGCCGGCTACGATGTGCTACCGCTACCGGAGGGAGGTGCGTGGGGCACGTGGGGGGGGGTCCCCAAAAGCCTCAGAGGGAGTGCGGAACGGGACGGTTAAGAGACCGACGCCGCAGATCCAACGTGCTAGCTGGAAAGGGCCTTAGGAAAGCGGGCCTTCACCACAGAGAAAACGCCTGGAGCTCAACACCACACAAGGGATACACTGGATATGGAGCCATGTTTTCATCTCACAGAGAACAGTGTTCAGCCGCCATTCTCAAGGGTAAACACAACCACGCCTGCAGAAAACAAGCGTTTTGTACAATTCCACAATGTAGAAATTATGTACGTGTGTAAATAATGTATAAATTAGTTTTGTGTCTGAAAACTCCGAGCTCCAAAGCGCTTACGTAAGCCGTGAATCGGCAACGCCGCCACGGCGCGTCGGGCCGAGAGCTCTTCCGATCGGAAACGGGAGCAGGACCCGGCGGGGCGCGGGGGCTCCGATTACCTCGGCTTACGCAACGCGGGACGCAGGACGGCAGCGAGGTCAGGGCCGTCCAATCGCACGTGACCTCAAACAGCGCGCGCGGCCTGAGCGTTTATTTTCCTCCCTGATTAAAACAAACTCCCAAACGAAGGCCGCGTCACGTCCTCTGACGCAATGGAAACCGTGGAAACCACGGAAGGGGGAGGGGGGGGCTGTTTCCGATAAGGGCACATAAGCTACACCTGCGGTGCGGAGTGATGTAGCTCCCTCCGTCCGTCCGTCCGTCCCCAGGGTGCCCGTGCGGAGCGCTCCGCTCGATTCCTCTTAGCGCTTTTTAGGAACGGGCTGACCCCGGGGTCCCGCGGCTTGGAAGGACCCGGAGGAATTTGGTTACGGGTACGCAGAACTCCAGCGGGAAGGTCTGTCGATGTTTATCCATCAGAGCCAGGGCCTGGGGGAGGCGGGGCGGGGCCTGGGGGAGGCGGGGCCTGAGGTGCTCCAGCCTGCTGGGGGGGCCTGGCTGTGGGGGGGTTAGTATCTGTCATGGAGGAAACCTGAGCCTGCTCTCCTCTGCTGAGCTTCTACACAGCCCGCCTGCGCTGTGCTCCCCACAGAAACTGACATTCGAGAGGGGGAGAAACCACAGACACACACACACACACACACAACCACAGACAGACAGACACACACACACACACACACACACAAACCACAGACAGACACACACACACACACACAGACACACACACAAACCACAGACAGACACACACACACAGACAGACACCTACACACACACACACACACACACACACACACACAAATGTACAAGCACACACACGCAAGCAAGGACAAGCGCAAAAACACACACTAACGTACACACATACACACACACACACACACCACAGACACACACACACACACACACACACACACAGACCACACACACACACACACACACACACACACACAGAAGCGCCTCCACAGCGCACACACTCCTCCTCCACGCCAGCGGTCCCCCTGTGCTGTGGAAGAAGGCGCTCTGCACAGCCAGTGGAGTACAGAGCAGATGCACTTACTGGCCGACTCTTTGAAGCCCTTGGCTGAGTGCACGATCACATGGAGGAAGCCATAGAGCCCGGGAGTTTCTTCATCTGCAATACAGGGGAGCAGAAAACACAGCACTTAACAGCGATCACCAGTGAGGGACAACTAGGACAGCTGTCTGTACAACAGCTCACATTGTCTTTTTCCTGTTCTCAGTGCTGACCAAACAAAGAGTACATGAACCGTGTTCAAGAATTCATCTTTTCCCCCTTTTCTCATTTTTCGTGTCAGTAATCTCACCCCCTCAACCCTTCCCCACCACCCATGCAGGAACAGGAAGTGAGGAAATAAAGATGTTGATGGCAACAGACACCCAAAATCTCCTTTCAGTTATATCATCGGTACTCTACCCTTTGAAGAGTGGGTTTTTTCATCATTTCACAAGTCAGTGTTCTAGAACTCCATTGCTTTCCATTACCAGTACTGATTGTGACATCATCATTAGAATGTTCGGTTAAGAACATCATAATTTGTGATCTTACACCTTAAAGGGTTAAACCTTACTGCTGGTTCCTGCTAATGGAGACCAGCCCCTGGCGAACAGGAGGAAGGCCTACAAATCCCAGAATGCTTTACACCGCGACTTTCCCTTCTAACCGCTATCAACGTGGCTTCTGTCATTACGGCGGTCTGAAGGCAGGGCCCTCCCCCTCATTGGCCGACCCAGGGAGCGTGGGAGCCGTGTGAGGTCGTCTCAGACTAAGCGGGACTGGTCCCGCCCCCCCAGTGTGGGTGGCCTTCCCTCCTGCCGTCTCGTTCCTGAGTCAGTAATGCACATCAGACCTGGAGCTCCTCTGAAGTCTGCTCTTTATCTGTGTAATTCATTCAGACGGCGCCCTCCCCTCCGCACGGCCGGCTCTCGCTGAAGCGTCCGCAGCCAGCCGAGGCTTTGGGCCCGCAGGTTGACCCTGGCCCTTGGCAGGGGCGTGCCCGGGGTACCAGGTGGGGCGCACCTCACCATGGCAACCCCCGCCTCCCATCAGCCCTTTGGCCCAGTTTCCTCAGTTGCCCCTGACGTCTCCGCGGCGACTGAGCCAACCCAAGTTAGCCATGCGTGGAACACGCGCACAGCTGTGTAATCAGTTTGGGTAAACGCTTCCCCTCTACACTCACAACGTCCCAGGACTCTCTCTGATGGGCGCTCTGCACCCCCCCGCTCGGAGATGCTGCACCTGGGTGGGCCCCTCCCCCCACCCCCAACCCCCCACCCTCAAACACAGAGGTGTTTACCCTTCCACGACAGACAGGCCCGCCGGACCATGTCGAAAAGCCACCTTGGATTATGCGCTTCCTGCTGAATAACCCGAAAAAAAGGGGGGGGGGGGGGGGGGGTCAGAGACCTGTAACCGGAGCAGAATTGTTTCCAGGTCGCTTTAGCCCACCCGACCGGCTGCCTGGAGACGGCGGCGATCCGGGGGGATAAGTGGGGAGCGTGGCCGGGGATGAGAACCAGGAGCGAGCGCGCGCACGCAGGGTTCCAGATGGACCCGGGCCCCGGGGGGGGGGCGTCCCAGCCGGTGCTCATCAACGGAGCGGAGGAGGAGAGCTCCTTCAGAACGTCAACACCGGGAGCGCGAAGGGTAACAGCCGGAGAGTATTTTACCAGGCCGAGCTCAGAGCGAGGCCCCTCAGACGCAGCCGCGCGGGGGGGTCACAGAGGGACCCTCGCTGCCCAAGAGAGGGGAGACCCTCTGAGGACCCCCGTCTGGGTGGAATGGATTTAACCATTTAAGGCGTGACATCACAGACATGCCATTAGAATGTTCTTAACCGAACATTCTATTGCTGATGTCACAATCGCTACTGGCAACTGAAGGCAATGGTGTTCCAGAACACTGACTTAGAATGTTGACAAAAACATTCCAAAAAGGGTTAAGGCAATGGCAGGTATGTGAACCGGGGGGGGCTTTTGCTGCCTGCAGTGGGGGTGGCATTCCTCCCACAGCTGGTCTCTATTTCATACCCCCTGTGGTTATACCAAGGCCAAGGGAAGAGAGGCGGGGGGGCAGAGAGAGTGAATTATGGGGCAGAAACCGGGTAGAGGAACAAGCTCTCAGATTCAGTTAAGCAAATCGCACAAATCAGCAATCAGCAAAACGGAGTAAAACGGGTACTTAAAGCACCTTCTTACACTTAAACCTGCAGCTGCCAGCTCATGTCAGCATGAAGCAACATCAAGGCTTCAGAATCCGCTGATGTACATGTTTTTTGCTGAACTGCCACCAGGGGGAGCCACTTTTATTCAAAAGGCAACTTAAAACAATGCCTTGCCCTGGATGCTGTGGAACCATCCAGGTCAAACTATGTCATGCATGTAGAACAGAAATAGCTGCATTTGCACAGATAAGATGATGTCACAAAGCCTTATGATTGCTCCACAAAGGTCGTGTTCTAATGAGCTCAATCTTTCCAGCAAACATCTGAATGTCGTTTTATCCTTGATGTAACAAGAGCCACCGTGAAAAAGGCAGCGAGATCTGTCTGTCACTCTTCCTTTCTCCACACGCAAGATGAGAAACAGCCATTTATTTAAAAAACTCTCCTTTGGTCATAAGAAGAGAGGAAATAGGAAATAGTTTAATAAACCTCCTGAACTAAACAAGGCACGCTGAACGCAGGTCTCCGTAGATCTCCGCGGAGCAGGGACACCTGTAGGGGCTTATCCTATAACGCTGGATATCCACTGGCTGCTCTGGAATTTCCTGTTTTTTTTTAATCGGCTTGTTTGTTCTGCAGGAGCGCGGTGGAGCTCCAGATGGCCGTATGTCACAAAAATCAAAACAATCAAATATCGAGTACGCCGTAAACGCAACAGCAGAAAAAGTAAAACTCTTCTGGGTCCCCCCAAAGAAGCAAAGAATACGTGGGCACAAAGTTCCCCGCATATTAGAACCAGATTGCAGCCCGGATTGTTGTGAAAGTGTTTCGCTGGGAAAGGCACAAGGCGCATTTGTAAGGATTCATGTTTCAGGTCCAGAGATTTTTTTTAGTCGCTTGTTACGACTTAGGACTGCAACTGCAGAAAACAGATCAAAATCGATCACTTATTTAATGCTGATATACTGATTAAAACTGGGGGAAATGCTATTCATTTTGGACAGGTCAAACAGCCACAGCACCCTGTAGCACTTCATACCAAACACGTAAAGTGGGTTTGGTTTGTATGCGAACGGGACGCCTGGTAAAATCAGGAGGTTAAAAATGGGTGGTGTGTGAACCAGTAGGGGGCGCCCTTCCCAGTGAACCCGGTGAACCCCAAAGCCCTAGTTTAATGACAGGTAACTGTGCGGCAGTACATGTTGTTCTTTAGATGGTACAGCGAACCAGGGTGCCAGACTCACTGCGGTCATTAAACATCCTACAGAACTTACCGGAATACTTTGGGTATTAACCACTAACCCCGTGGTATTAACCCCAGTGTCAAATTTCTAAACTGGCCCCCCACATCTGGCCACTGAATCACTCGCCCCACAGTTCACTGGCTGCACACTCGCTAACATTCCCTTCCTCCTTTCAACTGGCTGTCACTGCGATGAGGAACCGAGTTCTCAGCTGCCCTTCTTTGTTAAACAAAGGCAAAATAAACGTAATAAATATTATATTAATAGCACAAATTCTGCAATCATTCTTTAAACATAAAAGCAACCGCAAGATGATATTGCTTCCGTCCTTTCGCTTTGTTAAAGTCAGCTTGCCTCTTAGTTGCTGCCTCCCCCTAGTGGTTTCTCGAGGCACTGCAGCTGAAAGTGTCGGTACTCACCGTCTTTGTTACTGGTAACGGGGATGTTGTGGACAGTTCTCAGCTTGAAGCAGGAGCCGGTCAACACCTGGAGCTCCACAGAGCTCAGCACACAGGCCTGGAGATCTGCAGGCACAGTCACAAACAAAAAATGAAGTCATCACTGGCTGGAATTCATTACAACACCAATTAAAGTTACCTTTACACAGGCTACTTTCACCAAAAATAATGCCTAAAATGCAATGCTCCTTTTCACTCATTTGAGTGCATAAATACATGCTGTAAGCAATGCAAATGCCCACTGCAGATACATTTCAAATTACACAATTATCTCACTAACAAATATCAGGGAAAGCACTTGATTTCAAGGCACCTGCAGTGAGTCAGATGTATCTCCGCAAGGCCTTCAAAAGCATGAGCTTTGATCTTATTTGTATTAGTGTGTGTACGTGTGTGTGTGTGCGTGTGTGTGTGTATGAGTGTGTGTATGTGTGTGTGTGTGTGTGTGTATGAGTGTGTACGTGTGTGTGTGTGTGTGTGTATATGAGTGTGTGTATGTGTGTGTGTGTGTGTAGTGTGTGTACGTGTGTGTGTGTGTG
Organism: Anguilla japonica; assembly: GCA_025169545.1. Taxonomy (NCBI): domain Eukaryota; kingdom Metazoa; phylum Chordata; class Actinopteri; order Anguilliformes; family Anguillidae; genus Anguilla; species Anguilla japonica. The sequence continues at coordinate 45,007,539 of CM045891.1, forward strand.
TGTGTGTATATGAGTGTGTGTATGTGTGTGTGTGTGTGTGTGTGTGTGTACGCGTGTGTGTACGTGTGAGTGTGTGTGTGTGTGTGTGTATGTGTGTGTGTGTGTTTGCTGAATACTGGTTGGTCCTCGGCAGTTAGGCCCCTGCGATGTGGGTGGGCAGACCCCTACCTTTCTTCTGAAGCTTCTGAATGGCTTCCCTCCATTCTGATCTCTCATAATCGAGGACAGTAGGAACAGATAGCTCTGGGGGACAAAAAAGACAAGCAGCATTTAGAGACAGGGCTTGTGGCCAGCTTTGCTTACACTCCTGGAAAGTTAAATGCACTGAAACTTCAATTCGGAAGAACAGCGGCTCCCTCTGGTGGACAGAGCGGTAAACATCAATAAAACAAGAAGATGGGGGGGATGTTCCCTCATTATGGCCTTAAGTAGGCAATAGCAGTCTGTACCTTGCCGTGCTTGTTGTGGATGCGGAAGGGGATGGTGGGGGAGTGTAACAGCAAGCAGGACTCCTGCTCGTTCATCTTCTTCCTCAAACGGTCCAGCGCTCGGCTTTGGCCCTTCACAGCCTTCTGAGCACACGCAGAACGCAAGAGAGAGGGAGGAACACAGAAAGACAGACGCTGAATTTGATGTTCGGTCGCTTGTAAACGGCGTTTCCACAGGTCGTAAAAAACACGAAGCAGCTCGTTCAGTGCTCCTCGGGCAACAGCTAAACGCAGTGAAACCACAGACAGCACTCAATAACAGAGCAAGAGAAAAGCCATCAGCGAAAAACACAGTTTTCAGTTTCCAGCCGCATCAACGAAAGGCAGTCAAATCTGTCACTTAAAACCACAGTACTTCGGTAGTATCAGAGCACTATCGTTTAAAACCACAATACCACAGTACTGTCATTGAAAACCAGTGCTACAGTACTACCATTTAAAACCACAGTACTACATTATTACCATTTAAAACCACAGTGCTACCGTACTATCATTCAAAACCCACAGTACTACAGTACCATTTAAAACCAGTGCTACAGTACTATCATTTATAACCGCAATACTACATTCAAAACCGTCTTCAAAAAGGGTACTATATTCAAAAACTATCAGATTTACAGTACTATTATCTGAAATGTATACCACAATACTGGCACACTCTGGAAGGGCTATTCAGAATTTTGTGTTAGATTTTTTTAGGCATGCATGGATAAATCTGCCAATTATGAACCCACCAAATTTTAAATGAGTGCACATTTCAAAATTTTGCACTTTTGCAGTGTGCTTGATAGACATACACCAAGGGAAATATATGCAGTTCATTATAAACTGATATATAAACAGAGATCAAAAATGCAAATGTAAAAAAACTAGAATTCCTTTATTAATTACTGCTGTACACCCTCTAAAAACAAAACTGCCATTTCATCTTTACACTTAGGTTTTAATTGAATATCTTGTCTGAAGGAAACCATTATTAAGTGGTAGGGGAATAAATTAGCACACCACCCATCTCCTTTAAACAGCCTAGTTCATTAAGCATGGGTGTGAATCTAATATAAAACACGCTAACCAAAATTATGTCAGTTCTTTGGTAAAGTTGAATTTGATACAAAAAAGCTCATTAAACTAACCTTATATTTTCTATCAAAGGCTAAAGCAAACAAGCCTCAATAAGAACAGGAAGAAAAATGGCAATTATGAGGTAAACTCGTTATGTTCTCAGATAACAGTCGTAGCCGTCCGAAGAATATAAAACGAATGCGTTGTTCCTAATTGTCGCCAGCGGCAACGTGTGCTGTGCTAAAAGTGCACCGTGCTACGCAGAGAGGCGGTCCTCTGGGGCCATTTTGGGTCGCGAGGACTGCAGGCACGGCTGCTAACCCTGCTAACGACAGGAACATTTCCACCCCGCCCTCTAAACACACCGCCCGTTTCCTTCAGGCGTGAACGGCGCCGAACTAAAGAGGAGAAAGTGTTGAAAACGTCCCCGAGAAAAGAACTCAGAGCTGGCGGGGGGCCGAAAGCGATTTAGCGGTAATATCTGCAGGCAGCGATTGTCATTTTAATCAGCGCCGCCTTCTCCTCCTCTGATTGGGTCACGCTCCCGCGGTCCTCACAATGCCAGCCTGGGGCCGCCCCCCCCCCCCCCCCCCCGCCCCCCCCCAGAGTTAATGATCACGACTGAATCGTTTAAGAAAATTAGAAATCTCATTTCCAGACAGACTGCAGGGGAGGAAGGGGGGGGGGCAGTTATAAGGGACGCATGCTTCCCCCCCCCCCACCTCCCCCACACCCTCATTCTGGCTGTCATCGGGAAGCCAGCGAGTTCACTCCAGGACAGCGGCTTTGTGTTTCCATTTTGTGTTCATCTGAATTTAAAAATCAGAGAGAGGGGAGAACCGGCAGCGGGGCGGGGATTAGTCCTGTCAGGCTCCATAACACAACCGGCCAATCACGACGCTGTTTATACGGTCACTTCTGGAGCGGGTGGCTATCGGAGCACCGCCCCCTCGAGCCTTAATCAGCCTGGAAGCTTCTGTTGTTTTCCGGGAGCGTGAGTCACCCCCCCTCGCCCCCCCCCCCCCCCCCCCAATTTCCAGTCCAAATCAGCTCTAGATCAGGGATACTCCCACAGGGAAGCTTCCGACAACAACAACAGCAGCAGTAGCATGAGGGGCAAGAGGCCCAGAGCCAATAACAGAGCTTTTCACGTCACACATAACACAGGGGAAGGGAAAAAGAAAACACCCTTCCAACTGGAGCATGGCTAGAGGCATCCCAGCATGCAGTGCGGGAGCCAGACAGGGCGTTCCCCCAGGAAGTAGTTGGTTAGGGCGAGGGGACCTGGACCCTGGCCCGGCACGGCAGATTTTGGCTGGGAATCAGTGGGCGCCGCCATTTCCTCCAGAGCTCTTTACTGGAACTGCTGCTGCCCTATAGTGACCCCGACCCCGGGGAGGCACGGCCAAGGGCGTGTCACACCTTCCTGGCCCCTCCCAGGGGCGGAGCTTCACTACTGACCAATGGGACACATAAGCGGGAGCCCTTAACCCTCGGCGCCTGGGGGGTAGGGGGGGCCAAAGTGGCCAGGGGGATCGTGGGTAGGTTGCCGCCGGAACGGGGGGGGGGGGGGCTCACCTTCTCCTTCTGGATCTCGCTCTTGATGGCGGAGATCTTCGTCTTCATCTCCTCGATCTCGTGCTCGGGCATCGTCTGCACGTGGGGGCAGGAGTCCGACTCGTCCAGCGTCTGGAAGGCCAGGTCGGCCAGCGGGATGTACCACTTGCAGTCGTACTGCTGGTGCTTCCTGGAGAGGCGGGGACAGGGAGGGGCCGGGACGGTTAGGGGGGGCGGGGCCTGGAAAAACAGGAGCCCTAACGGGAAGGTCGGTCCTCTCGTCAAGACAGCGACAGACAGGCATGGCCACGCCCACATTTCACACGGTTTTCACTGGTCCAACTTCACTAGAGGTCAACAGTATCCATGACAGGCTGGAGGCAAAACCTGGCCCCCACAGCCAGTGCCGGGGATGTGTGCCTGTTCACACTGATTAAAAAACCACCGCCAGGATTGACTTAACAGACTAGGTATAACAGTCTTGCTCACACATTGCTGAAAATGAACAAAATCATTAAATATTTAAGTTCCCAAGGCTTATGCCAGATCTGCACGTAATGAGCATAATTTGCAGTGTCTTTTTTTTTTTTAGAGGTGGTTTCTCAGAATCAGGATGCATAAAAAGACCATCAGGAAAAACCACCAGGATTTTCTCTCAATCGGAATCTAGCAGCTGCGCCAAGCAATTTCACCCATCAATTTACAGACAAACACAATCTAGGCTATGAGTTCAGCCTTAAAGTTCTGGGGTCAGCAGCAATTCAATCACACGACAGAATACACCAGTTCAAATATATTATTGCATTTACAGTAGTATCCTATGACAACATCACTGCAAAATACTGTTGTTGGGGAGAGTATTTGTTGCGGCTCCACGCAAAGGTGTACCAAAAGGTAAGGGGAGAAAAGCAGTGCTATTTATCTCGACAGAAATTACATTCCCTAAGAAGGTGATATCATTTTCAGAAACACTGGATCGTGTGGTTCAGATTAATGGCCTGTTTAGTACACATTATAATGATGTATGGCAGTGGTTCCCCACCCTGTTCCTGGAGATCCAACCCTAACAAAGCGCACCTCATTCAACAGCTAAAGGTCTCACTGAGCTGCTAATTGGCAGAATCAGGTGTGCCAGATTAGGGTTGAAACGACAATCTACAGGATGGGAGATCTCCAGGAACGGGGTCGAGAACCACTGATGGAATTCCTCATGCAGTGCGATCAGACCACATCGAAGGGTAATATCCAGCATTAATGTGCGGACCTCCCCACAAGGGGTTAAGAGAGCTGAGGAGGCAATATCTAAGACAATGAAGAATCAGTACGCTCCGGCCCACGACAATAAGGACCGTTAGCCAAGAATATAAATTGGGATGGCAGGTATGCCATCCCGCCAAGTTACGCCTTGGCGGGGGCATGCCCCATACCTATACAGCACCGAGAGTTTGGCACTTTTCAGGGTTCCCCACAGAAATAACCACAACAGCCACAGACACTCAGCCCTTAAAAACATTAAATTCTTTACATTCTGACCCCATTTCAACAGTCAGATTTCATAAACAACTTCACATGTCCACACAATAAAGCCCCAAACTAAGGGGATTTTGCGTTTTCTCCTTCTTCTTCTCTTTCTTCTTCTTCTTCTTCTTCTTCTTCTTCTTCTTCTCATTCTTATTTTTCCTGCCGCCTATCCCACTAATAACATGTCTGCCCATTGGACATTTTACCGACACCCGCCAAATCTTCACGTACACGACCCAATGAAAAACTCGCATACACACGCAAAATACCCATATCTGTTTACTCTGAAACTTTCGCAGTTCAAACAGCTAGTCCGCCGGTGGCCTAGTGGGTAAGGTTACAGTCTTGGAAACGCAGGGTCGTAGGTTCAAGCCCAGCTAGGAATGCGTTTCTTTAACCTGCTTTTACCCTCACTAATAATTGTCTGCTACTTCTCAGTTATTGCTTTTGCACCATATCTACCAGCCGTTCCCCGAACGTATACACTGTATTACGACGTACCGTCTGCACGTTCAATTGTTCACCGGCTGCAATATTGCAAAACCATATAGATTCAACGGGAGCTCTTCTGTGCTTACTCGCCTGTGTTCTTCTTTAAAACCACGGACAGGTTTGCTAATGATATTTCACGCATTGCATAGCTATGTCATGGTGCTGCCCTAACAAAGTGACAGACTGGTAAACGTGTGGTTTAAGGATCGAATCTCGCCTCGCCCTCAGGCAGATAATTTCCTCTTTTACACTAACGTTCTCTTACGCTTATATTTGCTTTACCAAAATTCACTCATGGCCACCCATATGCATTTCATGACGGCAAATGTATTCCTTTTATTCAAAAGTTACACCAGTTCACCGCTGTGCCATTTCTACTAACTACATTTCTTCACTTGGCTACCGTACAAAACCTTCTTCACAGCAAACGCCACGTTTCTACATTAATGTTACCTCGCCCTGTTCTCTATCTAGCCACATAAAAACAATTACTACGTATGTACGTTCTGCAACTCCCCACTAAAACATTACATTTACAATCATGATTCACTCATAATTATAACTACTAGTACTGAACACGAAAAAAACACTGCAGTGCAATAGATTTCACACGTTACTTAACTCTCCACTTTAACGGCCAATGCTTTATAGCGACTGTTATATATACCGTTCGATAAGGAATATAAGCTCGCTCATGGTCACTCCATTTACTTCGCACTATACTCCGTGATCATGTCAACCTTCACCTACATGCCCATTCTGCTAAAAACATATTGTTTCAACTACGCAATTTCATAATTTCATCCTAATTTCTCTCAAACTGTTGTTATTTTCTCATAAGCAAAGCCTGCTGGGACATATGCGTCTGCTCCTATTCTCCACTATAATGTTTTCCGGTTCTAGTTTAGCAAAACAGCGAAGAGGATTCCTACCTGCAGATAAACCTATCAAAATGCCTTATAAACCTTACTAACACTAAAAGTGCATCTCCACGAAATAACAGACAACGGAGCAGGACAGAACGCTACACAAGTTGCGACCTAGGGAGTTATAATTCTACGGGCTTGCTGATTCTTTTGTCAGTCAAGGCTCGTTGGATAGACGTCAAATCCGTGAGTACATACACTGGCCATATTTCATCTGCGTTTCTGAATCTGCGATTCTGATGCGTTTATGCTTACGCCACCGCACGCTTTCTCAGCCACTGTTTTACATACATAGCAAACCAAAACTGCTGAACGGTACACGCTCATCAGACTGTACAAATTCACACAACGATAGCCATAATCCACAACCGTTTCTTACAGGGTCACTTCGCATTTCTCACTCTCATAATAAAACGCTTTGCAAAAAGAAATGATATCTCATAAAAAAACACGTTTTCAACGTGCAAAAATGCCAAGTTACTCAAAAGTATTGATATCAAAATGACGCCAAGTTACGGTACTACGAACAATATAGGCTATCTTGCCTCTCCGAAATGACATCAGATGTATTTCAAAGCAATGCTACCCAATATTTCCTCAATTCTTTCAAGTCACTTGGCCCTGTGTTTTGTAATCTTACCATTTTACAATGTCATGCAAACTTCGTGTCAGATCAAAGAGTCAAATATTTCGAATTGCCTCATGGAACACATTGAAATGAATGTACAAAACTGCTGCTGAGTAACTACAGGAAGCATATTTCTCCAGAAAACATGTTTATACTTGCTTCTGAACTGAATTTGAGTACATGTGCAAGTTATTGCATATTTGCTACGTACATTAAATACTGCTTGTAAAATACATATTGTACATACATACATAGAGAACTTCTTTATCCCCATGGGGACATTTCCCTCGCAGCATGTTACATTCACATTTACGAACACACACTTATACCAAGAAACATACTATCATTCACGCAATAGAAAGGCTGTGCAGCGAAATACATACATACCAATACAAATTGGACATATACACGCCTATTCAATCAATCTTGACTGTGAGAGAGCCATCCACACATATGTTTGGCCTGTCCATGTAGTGCATGCTTATACACACAGGGCCAAGTGACTTGAAAGAATTGAGGAAATATTGGGTAGCATTGCTTTGAAATACATCTGATGTCATTTCGGAGAGGCAAGATAGCCTATATTGTTCGTAGTACCGTAACTTGGCGTCATTTTGATATCAATACTTTTGAGTAACTTGGCATTTTTGCACGTTGAAAACGTGTTTTTTTATGAGATAACCTTTACAAGTCTCGGCCATTTTCAGTTTGGCCCTGAATCGTGTTAGCAGAAAACACCCCCCCCCCCCCCCCCCCCCCGAGAAAGAAATAAAATACACACGCAATGCTTTCAGCCCTTTAAGAGAAGAAACAGAAACCTGCCACAGTGATTTGGAGGGGAAAATGGTGCCCGAAACGGACAGCAAGTATCGATTTAGTGACAATTTCTGGTGCGGGAAAACACAGGGGAAGGGGAAATCCTCCTTCCCCCTTGCCAAGCAAAGCTTTGAGAAGGAAACCCCCAGTTTCATAAAGCAAGCCTCACTGGAAAGCAGGTGGCAGGTGTTTCGTTTTATAAGACATCCGATCTCATCCTCCGACTGAAAGGCCATTTATACCTTTTATGGCTCGCAGTTATACTCACTCCGAGCGGCATTTCTGACAAAGGCAGATTCACCACCATCCAGACAGGTGCTTTACCGACTGTAAGCTTTAATTACGACTCATCAGCCCAGCAATGACAGTGCTGGCATCTGGAATTCATCTTGACCACGCTGGTACTCTCATGAAGGAGGCAGTCATAGACCGGTCTCTCTGTCATTTGTAGGCCTGTAAATTCTCACTGTGTAAACAGATATTAAACACGCAGGCAAGCCCTACTCAAGTCATTCATCTGAAGGGCTGAGGAACCACTTTCCTTTCTTTCTGCTTTAAACTGGGAGTCTACTCTATGGGAGGTTTCTTACTTAAAGTTACTGAATATACAGGAGGCCATTTCCATGTTCAGGTAGGTGGGGGTTGAGGCTGGGGTGGAGTTAGGGAAGTTGTGGGGGATAGGTGGGTACTTACCCACATGTGCGTGCACACACATGCACGCACACACGCACACACGCACGCACGCACGCACGCACGCACACACACACACACAAGCTCCCAGTGGAAAATGCCAAATCCTGCCACACAGCCCCACAGGGCCTTTCATATTCCATCACTCTCATTATACAGGTTTTATGATCACCTTTGATAACCCCCCCCCCCCATGTGCTTTCATTAGGCTCGGGTATAAGCATAATAATAGCCTGGCTTTACTGCCTGTTTGAGGAAATAAAACAGAAATTTGCCCAGACCAGATGAGATCAGAGAGACACAGGGAGCAGGAGAGGGGGAGAGAGGGAGAGGGATGGGGGCCTCATTATCTAGAGACAGCTGGAGAAAAACAGTCTATGAATGCGAATGGGGTTCAGTATTTAATTTCGTTCCCGTCCCGCTGACCGGCCCTAGACGGGCTCGTCTCTCAGCCCGCGCAGGGGAAACTTCTCACGGGACGTCCCGACCTCCCCACCGCCGGTCAGACGCAGGCGCGGTCCCGCCCCCCTCCCGAAACGGCGGCGGCCGGTAAAAGAGGCATAGCACTCGGTAAACGTGTGGCGACATGATCGCTTTTCCGTTAATGGTTTGTTCTCCAGTCGGGCGGGGGGGGCTGGGGGGTGCTGCGGTTGCAGGAGGCGGTTCGTTCGCTTTCCCGATTTTTCTCGGCGGCAGTTTATCACGCTCTCCATTTCAGGCCGCGGCGGGCGAATGGATCCCTTTCAGTTTCTTTTTATCCACAGGCTGACGTCGGCACGGGCCCCGCCCACTCGGACCACCCATGAGGACGAACATTAGGACTAAACACAGCTGCAGCGTCACCACAATCAACCCCAGAGTGAATAAAATTTTTTTTTAAAAAACCCTAAACTTCCACAGCTACAGTTACACTGGACTAAACTTGTTGAGGGTTTTACCTTCAATGAACTGCTGACAAACCACACGGATCATATATGACCAAAGGCTCGTATCACCAGACTGCAGTGCACTGGTGCTAAAGGCAGTCTTTGTTATTCCAGAGATTTACATTTTTTAGATTCAAGTTTTCTGCTAGAAACATAACGTGCAGAACAACTTGCATTCTCTTAATATGCTGTTTGCAATGCAGTGAGCAAAGTAATTAACAGTGTGAACCGGGTTCATAAGACCCATTTCCTTTGAGGAGGCGGGCAAGGCGCGTGTGGTTGGCCGCGCTCGGTTCTCAGAGCGCTGGAGGGGTTCTTTAATGTATTCCCACAGAGGATCTCTCGGCTCCCCCCCGACTAAAGTCTACCCATCCACTCCAGTCCCGCTTAACGAGCCTCGGTCCTGCCTCCATCGCACACGCTCATTTGTGTCTCATCTCACGCCGGCCGCTGTCGGGAATCTCCGCGCGCGACAAGCAAGGCTGGCTTCCTGATTGGCTTAATGGCCGTTGTCTTGGTTACAGCCCATCTTGAAGGAAACCGGAGTCGACTGCCGTCTCGTACGCCCACCGCGACCAATTGCTGACAATTACGGAGTCGCAAACATTTTTTATTGACAGCCACGGTAATTAACCAAGTTCACTGTTGTTACAATAAAGTTATAATAAATGCAATCCGGATAAATTATAATTGCTTTTATATTCATGTTGTCTGCATCAAACAAATGAACTGAGGAGAAGAAATTACGATGGCTTTCAAGCGTAGCGTCAAGCCCAGGACAACACAATCCGCAATGACTGACAGCGCACCTTTTAATGCAATAATGAAAAAACCACGTCGGAATCGGATTAAGGTTTTAACACATTAATTGTATTCATGCGGCTGTGTTTGGAATCGGCGGGAATCGGCATTTTAATTACGCCTTTTCCCGAGCGGAGTTAATGCGGCAGGGACAGCGGAGATAAAGCTGTAAGTACCGCGGACGAAAAATAACCTGACGATTTATGCGCCGAGCTCCTCCGACAGCGCGAGGCAAACGGCGGCTTCCCGTCAGAAGATTCGCCGCGCCGTTGTACAAACTCGGAAGCAAGTCGCGCAAAAAAACCTTCGCCTGGTGTTCCCTACCATAGCTCAAACGTGGACTCATCTGATCTCACGGACAGCGGTATAAGAACGGCGGGACAGATGAGGGCCGCAGGGGGACTTTTTTCTCGAATTGAAACACTTCATCTGCGCCCTGTCACAGCACAGCTCGGATTCCATTTTATACGACGATTTCGGTGATGGGAAGATGGCAAAACAAACCGTGTCCCTAAGTGGCGTCTTGAGTGGTTTAATTTTAGAGAAAAATGTGCTCAGCACCCAGGATGTTATTGGGGTGGTTTGTTGTGGGTTTACAGCTCTTACAGTAGATGATTCAGTAATGTTTGTGTTCCCCTGCAATGCAAAGCATGCACATGATTCTCAATACATCTGCAGCACCACTATCGGTGCATGGTGAATATTTATCAGCATCATAGTCAAGGAACATGGGAGGCTCTTTCACCCTTTAGGGTGAAAGGTCACAAATATGTGATTAGAATGTTCTAAACTGAAGGTTCTAATGCCGATGGCAATTTAAAGCAATGGAGTTCTAGAACACCCACTGAAAGTTTAAGGTAGAAAAATGTACAAACTAGCCCTGCGCACCACTTACATCACAGTTCCTCCTGAACACTGATTCATTAATTTAATTAAGTGATGGCTTATCCTTAATGCTGATTAACGGGTTTAAGCAAATGTTTGCTTGCACTTAGCACTAATTGATGAATTTTAAGCACGTTCTTTTCCCCCCACTGTTCACACAATTTTAGTTTATCCCAATGACCTTACAAACTCAATGCATTACATAAGCAAATAAAAAAAAAAACCTTTTTTTTTTTTTTTTTTTACACCACTTCAATTTACGGTTAAAAAGAAAATCTGCAAAGCGAACAGCCTTCCGATGCAATCTCCGCAGGAAATCGGAAGCGCGCTCATTCGAGAGAGGACAAGTTGATTGGAGTCAACGGAGGCAATTAATTGCTCTCATCAATGCGAGACGCTGCACAACACACTCTGGCAGCGCAGCAAAATGAGCCTCATCCTCTTCTCTTTTTATTCTTCCCCTAAGAAAACAATCAAGCCCAAGAGAACAGATGCGGGGGGGGGGGGGGGGGGGGGGGGGGGGAAACAGAAGGGGAAGCTTACTGATTCACTCCGCGATACTGCGGTGAACCGCGACGTGCGATAAAAATCAGCGCTCGCGGCCGAACGTTCAACCCTTAAAGGTGCAAGATCACGAACACGTAATCAGAATGTTCTTAACCGAACATTCTAACGCTGATGTCACAATCACTGCTGGCGACTGATAGCAATGAGTCAGCATTCTAGAACACTGACTTCAGAATTCTGGAAAAAACATTCCAAAAAACCGACTCTTCAAATGGTTAATCTGGCTGTGGGAGGTAGTGTGAGTTATTAATGTGATCCACATAACAGAAGGGGGGGAGTGGCTGGTGTCGCAGAGAGAAATTTAGGGCACTCCATCACATCAAACTGTCAAATTATAAGAGAATTTGAGGAGAAAATAAGAAGTCATTTCGGTTGCAAAGGAGGGGGGGCGGTGGAAGAGTGATGGAAATTCTATTCACACAGCCGGCTTTGTTCGATGCGAAGGCCCTGCCTCCTGCTTCTTCAGATAAGTCTCAAGGAGGCATCGGTGACATCACTGTCGCCCGGGAGAAAGACAGGCGCGGCCCCCTCGTAAATTTCCCCAGCGCCTCTCCCTCATTCACAGGTTCCATTACTGTGAAAAAGCCCCCGATGCCCGGCCCCTGCATTTCACAGGCGAAGCACACGCGCAGGCTTCACAGAGAATGCAATGCCGTTCCCTCTCTTCTGTGTGTGGAAGACTTGCGTTTGAATATTATGGATATTAGCCTGTCGGATAGCATCCCCTGCGCGTGACAGCGAATGAGCTTACAAACTTCGCCCCTGGTGACTTCAGCGATCGCTGACATTTTTGTGAATGTGATTTTCACTGTCATGTGACAGCCACTGCAGTGGCACTGTTGTCTAGGTGCTTCTGAGAGGGATTTCGGGCTTCCGAGCCCAGCTCTACAGCACGCAAAGCTAAAAAAGCACAGGGTACCGTCCTCGGTGAAAGCAGACACTGGGAATTTCACACGTTTCTCCACAGCCGAGACCACGTTTCCCCAGGAAAAAGTGCATGTATAATTCATACATGCTCATCTGAGTACCCTGGAGGTTGTTACACACGTACAGTATGACGCACTGCAGCGTTACACTAATTGAAGTGTTCCTCTGGATCTGATTAGCTTTCCTGCAGCTGCGGTGTAGCGGGATGAATTAAGCGCACAGAAACCAGGGCCTGGAGGGAGGGAGGTTCTGGAAGGTTCACCTACCCCACGGCGGTCTTCTTCATCTTGGCGCAGAGGAGGAGGTCGGTGAAGAGGAAGACGTGGCGGAGCTTCCTCGAGCCCTCGGACACCTCCACCAGGAAGCCGTCCTTCACCAGCTGGCGAGCCTGTCGGGAAGGGGCAGTCAGACGTGACATCACATCCTGTTCCCCGTTCAGCACAGGGCACTGCTTTCGCTTATGCCTAAAATGAGTATGTTTTCAACCATATCAAACCCTATCCATGTGTCAGATGTACAGGCACAAGTACGACGTCACATCCAACAGGAAGTGGTTGGCAACGAAAGAGCAACAACCTAATACCCCCTATAATACACTAAGCACAGCACAACTGTGTCAAAATTAGTCACAGTGTCTATCTAGGTGGTGTGATTTCTACTCTCATGAAATTAAGATGGAGATGTGCTTCAAAAGCTGGCCTCCAGTCTGTCTTCTGACAAGTACTAGGCAGGATTGTGGTCAATTTCAGTACAATCCAGCCATTCAGGAAACAAGCTATATTCTGTTCCTCAATATATAAAAAAATCCCCATGAATGTACTTTCAGTTGATTTCCGGAAAATTCTGGAGTTGAAATGAAACTGACCCCACACTCTGGTGCAGGGAGGGCATCAAAGCTAGATGAGATTTGGGGTACGGCCTCCTTTTTAGGAAGGCTGAGTGTGTGCAGAGGCTCTGTGGGCTGGGAAAGCGCACGCTGGATTAAAGCGAACAAGAAGAAAGTGACAGCAACGACAGAGAAGAAGGGTTTGGGGGGGGGCTGAGGGAGGGGGGGGGGGGGGGGGGTAAATCAAAGGCAGGCCCCAGAGCCCCTGGCTGAGAGAGGCTGGAGCGCCTGATCAAAGCCCCTTCACTATAAAGCACACAGGAGAGCCGCCCTGATGGACGGCTCTGAGGGACCAGGTGGCTGATGATGCGGCTGGCCTGACAGGAAATGGAGGACGGCGACTGGCTTCCTCTGTTGACGGCTGACCCCTCCCCCTCGCTCCGCACCGTGCCTCTGTCTCTGCCCAGATCCAAGCATTGACCATTTAAGGTGTAGGATCAAATATACATGTGATTAGAATGTTCTTAACTGAACATTCTAATGCTGATGTCACAATCAGTACTGGTGACTGAAAGCAGTGGAGTTCTAGAACACTGACTCGGAATTCTGAAAAAACATTCCAAACAGTCCACTCTTCAAAGGGTTAATTTCTCACTCAGCATGAGGGAGCTCTTGCCATTAAAAGGCAAGGGACATGGATACAGATACACAAGCTCTAACATGGCGAGGATGGCAGATCATGTGTATGTGTGGGATCATCTGTGAGATGCAACTAATAGGATCAATCCTGAATATTCCTGTAGCGTTCTTTTGTTCATCCGTGTGACATGAAGACTTCAGGTTTCATAAGGTTCTTTTTGACAGAACAGGTCTTTGGACGGAGTCTTACTGAACGCAGCCAATCAAAGGCAATTACAGCTAAACCTAACAGTTCCGTCGGTTGTACAGTGGGCTGAAGGTTGAAATACCTCAAATTTTGAACTGAAAGACATGCATGCCCGAATGCACTGGCCAGCCTAAATATGAAAATCACATTCAAATCGAGGTGTTGTTCCTGTTTTATTCCAGCCTGAATGGCAGCACTGTGCCATTTGATGAATTACATCACTTGGATTGTCTGAATATTCCTCTATAAGAGTGAAGTAGAGGGGTGTTTGGCACTATAGGAGTGCAGCAGTAGCACGGCTGTCGACTTTTGGGTACGCTTAGCCAGCAGGCTGCATGTGTCCACGCCCCACACCCAACACCCAACACCCCACACCCCGCCCCGCGTACCTCTCCCTTGGGCGTGGTGACGGCGGTCCTGCGCGGGTCGATCTCCTCGTTGATGCTGGACAGGAAGTTCTGGGATATCCGCAAGGCGTCCTGCAGCAGCGGAAAGTCGGGGTGGTCCTTGGGAGTGTGTTTTAGCAGGTCCTGGAAGACGTACAGGAATAAATTAATCAGCAAAGGAGTAAAAAAAAAAAGCAGCTCACCCAATCAGATCTTTCGGCCTGCAGGGACGTGGTCATTCTTCAAGCAAAGCAGCTGTACTGTGATGTACGGTTCAGACCCGTTAGCATCTGAATGCAGACTGTGTTTTGTATCAACTGTGGTGTGCGTGTGTGGGGGTGGGGGTGCATGACATGCCTACAGATTTGGCAGGTGCTGCCAGGCAAACGATAAGGCATCAGTCATGAACATGCGGCATTAAGCGCAAACACACTCCGAGCGCGTGCGGGGTGTTTACAGAGCGCGTCCCGCTGGTTTGCCTGCGGGTCGGCGTTTGCATAGAGAGAGCCGGCCCGCGCTCGGCCTCGCCCCCGCGCTCGGCCTCGCCCCCGCCCCCTCGCCCCCTCGTGCAAACGCACTAATGAAAAGAGCTCCGGCCGACAGGAGAGCTGTGCGCCCAGGGTCCTATTAATCACGACGGCCGCGTTATCCATACCGGTCCTCGGTTTACAGAGGATCGATCCGACTTCCCCGCCGGTCGAGATCTTACCGGACCGTCCGGAAAACTGAACGGAAGCCGGGAAAACCGGGAGGACGACCAGGAGCGCGGTCAGGAACGCCCACAATGCACCTGGCTCATTCGGCAGGCAGTCAGACCCGACGATGGGCCCGTTCCTATTGGTCAATTCCCCTTTCCTACAAGGGATGTGACATTATCAAACTGTCACTCCGCAAAAGGTCACGGCTTAATGATTAAGGACCGCCCTCATTAAAGGACAGAGGCCTCGCACAGTTAAAACCCAGGAAAACAATTTGGTTGGACAACGTCCCGTGCATCCATAATTCAGACTGAACGCGTCCGCTCGGTACGCTGCCCTCGGGCTTAGCAAGCGCTCGGTGATTCTCCGCCATCGAACGAAACAAATTTACGGTTTACGGTTAGCCGCGCACAGCAGCACACGCGACACGGAAATGCTTCACCGGACACGCAGGCGGTTTAGAGAAAAGCTTCAGGCAGGGGTCCCGAAACCCCTCTCACCTTGAAATCGGCACCCGGCGTACACCCTCCAAACCAGCTGCGGTTATGTGAGTGATTAACGGTCCTGGCTGATTAACGGCACGCTGGGTAATGCTGAGGAGTGGCGCAGGGTGCGCTGCTTTTCACCGCTACGCAGCGCTGCAGTAATCAATGGAGGCGAGGCGGC
>CM045891.1:45625786-45985786 GCA_025169545.1 Anguilla japonica
AAGGTGAAATTACATTTGCAATTAAATTAAACATCTACATGCATCTGATCAATGAAAGTGTTCCTGATATAACAGATCATCAATTATCAGCACCAGTCCTACATCAGAGTAAATGTACACTACAGTACTAGAGGCCAAAGCTTTGGCTGTAGTTGGTTTTTTTTCCATTTTTTATAGCAGTCACAGAAATGTCATTGTCATTGTTTCCGCCTTTCCTGCAATTGCTGTACACACTTAAATAAGAACATTGGCACAAAGAATCACATTTCCCCTTCCTGAGAGACTGCTGAAGCAGCTTTTTCACAGGCAGTACTTAGTGTCTGGGCCACAGTGGGGCAATTTTGGAGCAAACCTGTTGCATATGGATGGGAGCCTTGTATATAATGAAAAACTGAAATATCAACAGGATTTTATGTTTTAAATTACCACATTATTTTAATCGAATTGACCGCATCACAGAAAACATTGCTGCAAATATTTCAGTGTTATTCTTTGACTATTACGATCATTGCAGATCTTTCAAAATCATGCCAGACGTAGGAGTACAACCCAGAAGAAATGCTAATATCAGAATGGAGTGGGAGATACAAGTCTTGACTTGAGGGGGGAACGTGATAAAAATAGTGATCCGTAATGAAAGCACGCTGAAGCTTAATCTCGCCGTTCGCTGGCGGCATCAAAGCTGAAAAGGCCAAGCTATCAAAAATACGAGGAGTCATGTTGGTCAAGTGTATGCATCACGCTGGTGAGTTCTAACACACTTTCGGGGGGGAAAGGTTGAATGGCCTTTAAATAGAGTAGGGCTTTACACATAATGAGAAACAGAAGATTGGAAAGATCTTCGCATTAAAGTTCAAATGGAACCAGGAGAAAGAAAAAAAAATATCACTGCATCTTGGCAGAGGCAATACAGAGCAACATCAAAGATATAAACAACCTCATTGTAGTTTTTTTATTCTCCCCTTTTTTTAACCTTTCTGCAACCAATTCAGAATTTCCAATCCGTCTCTTACTCTCAATGCAGGAACCCTTATGGAATTGGAGCAGGGTCAGACCTGGGACAGCCGCACATGGAAAACTCCTCCAGCTCCATGGAGTCTTTATTACACACCATCAGGTAAGAAGTGCACTCATACGGAACCTGGCCTTTGCTCCAGTCTTTATTGATCCTTTTGTTGTTGCCCCATTGAGCTCTATCAAGGACCAGTACCATCTTCCTGTTCTTCGAGCTGAAGGACCAAAACACACCGTGTAGCTGACTATGGACCTGATTTACTAAGACCTCCAGCACATGCGAAACCTTGTAGCATATGCAAAACCGGTAACATCACCAGTGATTGGTCATGGTATTTGTTTTGCACCAATCGTTGATTGTGTTACTAGTTTTGTGTATGCTAGAAGGTTTTGCATGTGCTGAAGGTCTTAGTTGATCAGGTCCTATGCGTACCCAATCAAATCAATCTGTACATGTCTGCTCCATCACACAGTGTCATCTTTCACTGGCTGTTGCTGCTGCCATCAAAACCAATTGAACAAGTCAGGGAACCATCTACAAGCATTAAATAGTCAGGGCTCAGACCTGAATTTAAGTTGCAATAAAAAAAATTTCATAACCGTGCACGGACTTTATGTCCTGTCTCCCCCATTGCCTCAGTCCAAGCTCTTTAATCAGCTACAGCACAATGATTCATTTATTCATGAGGAAGCCAGGGGTACTCTCCACTTTCAGACACTTACATTCTACTGAGGCAAAGACAAACTGCAGGAGACTAAAAGGCACGTGAGTGTTCACTGAACTGCAAGACCGAGAGTTATTTGAGGGGAAGCAAAAGGGGATTCCACAAGATTACTTTAAACCATGAAAGTACTCCACATGAGAAAGACACACTGTGGAAAAACTTGCCACTCCATGACAAATACTGTTCAGAAATTCACGACTTTAAGACATCCAAGCCCCAAGTACAGATACAACTATCCAGTCCTGTGTACTTTATTTTTGAGGTTCCAATCTCAATGCAGGAGTTTGACAATGGAAAAACTTCATTTATATTATCTTCATTCATATCATCCTGTTGTGTCATAGTGGAAAACCTTGGGTGGAAGTGAGGGAGTGCATCTCTGGTGGTGGAGCAGTTATCAGGTGGAAGTGAGGGAGTGAATCTCTGGTGGTGGAGCAGTTATCAGGTGGAAGTGAGGGAGTGCATCTCTGGTGGTGGAGCAGTTATCAGGTGGAAGTGAGGGAGTGAATCTCTGGTGGTGGAGCAGTTATCAGGTGCAAGTGAGGGAGTGCATCTCTGGTGGTGGAGCAGTTATCAAGTGGAAGGGAGGGAGTGCATCTCTGGTGGTGGAGCAGTTATCTGGTCGAAGTGAGGGAGTGCATCTCTGGTGGTGGATCAGTTATCAGGTGGAAGGGAGGGAGTGAATCTCTGGTGGTGGAGCAGTTATCTGGTTGAAGGGAGGGAGTGCATCTCTGGTGGTGGAGCAGTTATCAGGTGGAAGGGAGGGAGTGCATCTCTGGTGGTGGAGCAGTTATCTGGTCGAAGTGAGGGAGTGCATCTCTGGTGGTGGAGCAGTTATCAGGTGGAAGGGAGGGAGTGAATCTCTGGTGGTGGAGCAGTTATCTGGTTGAAGGGAGGGAGTGCATCTCTGGTGGTGGAGCAATTATCTGGTTGAAGTGAGGGAGTGCATCTCTGGTGGTGGAGCAGTTATCAGGTGGAAGTGACGGAGTGAATCTCTGGTGGTGGAGCAGTTATCAGGTGGAAGGGAGGGAGTGAATCTCTGGTGGTGGAGCAGTTATCAGGTGGAAGGGAGGGAGTGCATCTCTGGTGGTGGAGCAGTTATCAGGTGGAAGTGAGGGAGTGAATCTCTGGTGGTGGAGCAGTTATCAGGTGGAAGTGAGGGAGTGAATCTCTGGTGGTGGAGCAGTTATCAGGTGGAAGTGAGGGAGTGCATCTCTGGTGGTGGAGCAGTTATCAGGTGGAAGTGAGGGAGTGCATCTCTGGTGGTGGAGCAGTTATCAGGTGGAAGTGAGGGAGTGCATCTCTGGTGGTGGAGCAGTTATCAGGTGGAAGTGAGGGAGTGAATCTCTGGTGGTGGAGCAGTTATCAGGTGGAAGGGAGGGAGTGCATCTCTGGTGGTGGAGCAGTTATCAGGTGGAAGTGAGGGAGTGCATCTCTGGTGGTGGAGCAGTTATCAGGTGGAAGTGAGGGAGTGCATCTCTGGTGGTGGAGCAGTTATCAGGTGGAAGTGAGGGAGTGCATCTCTGGTGGTGGAGCAGTTATCAGGTGGAAGTGAGGGAGTGAATCTCTGGTGGTGGAGCATTTATCAGGTGGAAGGGAGGGAGTGCATCTCTGGTGGCTGGGGCAGTTATCAGGTAGGAGGGAGGCGGCGCTTGTCACACCGCGTGCCCTGGGTTGCGCTCTGACGGGACAGGCCGTGAGGATCCTGCAGCTGTCGGCGGCGGGCGGAGTGCGCTCACGCTCTCTCTTCAGCCCGCCGCTTTGACACAGACTGCAGGCAGCGGGCGAGGTGCGCCGAAAAGCCCCTCAACCGGCGTCCTGTCCATGTGCCCGGGCAATCTGAGCTCTGCAGTCTGTCCGCCCCGTACACAGATACCGAATTCCGCTCCGTGGGCACCGCAGCGAATGATTAGGCCCGGGTTTGGCAGATCTGGCGCTGCAGATTAGCTCTCTCCCCCCCACCCCTTCTTTTAATTGAATGTCACAGACCGCAGTCTCGCGATGGGACATCCTGATCTTTTTTTTCTCAGCTGCATGTCAGTGTGCTGCATGGTATCTCTGCACATGCCTGTGTCACTGCTGAGGGGGGTGGACTGTGCTCTGCTACGTGAACCGTGCTGTGGACAAATTGCTTTGCACACGACCGTGTCGCCATGTTTTCTTTTCGTATCACATTTTTACTTATTTTAGGCATTCTGGGAATTTTTCTTCTGGAAAGTTCTTGCAATGCTAAAGGAGGTGGGAGGGCTGGGGGGTGGTGGAGTGGGAATGAGTGGCATCCCAAATCGACTCTTGACTGAACCTTCAGGTGGGAGGGGGAAGGAGCAAAGGTCATGTGAAACTAAAGCCCCTTTCACAGATGCATCTTAACCTGTAAATGTTCTGTGTTGGCCTCGTGTGTGAACTGAGCCTATTCTCAATAGACTCAACAGACTCGACTCAATTTTCCGTGTAAGATGTTGAGGCAATATTTTGGATCAGGACCTGGTAAGATTTTTGGGAAATCTTCCAGCGCTAGTGTGAACAAAAGCAGCAACGTTCCCAGATAAAGCGTGCCAACAGTTACAACATTCTTATGCAAGACCTTTCGTTGCTGGCACAATTTCTTTAACAAATTCTTTACTGAATCTGCCCTCTCAACAATTCTTGCACAAATATGATCCCTTGTGCATAGGCAACTGGAACTGCATTGTGTGAATTTGTGAGTGAAATTTTAACATTGGAAAGAAAGAAAAGTGTTGCTATACTGTACTTGCTTGCAAGAATGCTTGTGTACTATACTTCCCCCTGGTAAACATCTGTGTCAGTTTATGTAGCAAGCTGGCTAAAACCACATATCAATGACTGAAATAGCTAGCTATTTAACTTGGGTAAAAGAAGTGTTTTTGTTGCGTTTTACTGAAAACAACAGTGCTATTCATAATGTTTGGGACAAAGGCATTTTTTTATCTTGATTTGGCTCTGCACTCCATTATTTTAGATTTGTAACAATTCACGTACGGTCAAAGTGCAAGTTCTCAGCTTTTACTCTACTCTACTTAAGGGGAGTTACTCTAGAGTAGTTTCTGGGTGCGGCCTACTCTGTTCCAGACACACACACTCGTTTCATTCAGCACTTGCGTCCTTTCAGCAGACACTGCAGGCTCCTATATTAACAGTTTCTGTGGATATATTTTTATCATCAGATCTGGCATTCGAGAACAAATGAGGTCCCATTTATCTGCTGTAACGTGACACTCTGAAGGTTTTTAATCAAAGCCCGGCTCTTCACTTTGACAAATGGCTCGCTCTCGGTGTTCTGGAGTTGAATCCGATTCGGTTCCGAGCTTCCGACTTGTCCCAAAGTCCTGTGGGAGAACACGGAACATTCCTTGGCACCGGGTTTCCCCGGCAACCTCGCGTGCGTGCCCAGGACAGTTCCAGATGTGCGGGCAGTGGCGATGGCTAATGAATGCAAATGCCGTTCCGCCGATGGAGAGGAAGCATTCGTGGGAGAAACGTTAGCCGGATGATCAAAGGCTGAGCGGCGGGCGATAAGACTTTAATTAAATACAGCACGCATGAACCCTATCATACAAAATCAGCAGTGTTCCTCCACTGACGTACAAAATGCCTGTTTAGGTTCAGATAGCTTTTCGACAAAACCCGTGTCTCAAATGATAATATAATTTACTGTGTTTCCAGCAACAATAGAGAGCCTGGCCCCCATAAGGGTTTGGAAGAGTAAGCTTGCAGCAAGCCAGCAGTGTGACATTAAAGTGTACCCACATCTTATAGAGATTCATCTGTGAATAACTGTGTGACTGGCTGATGAAGAGCTAATAGTACTCTGATACTACATGGAGCCTTGCAAGGTTGAATGCTCTTTTTATATTTATACATGGTAATTAAGGTTAGCATTTCCATTTAATAATGTTAAAGGTTAAGTACTGCTCTCAGTTTTTTTTTTATTATGTCTTTATTCTAAATTAAACATTGAATGGGTAGATATAATGAAAAATATATATTTTTCATTACTTATATATCTACCAGGAAAGCAGGCGCTCCCATTAAAGCCTAATGATTGAAATATTCTTAATCCGCAGGGACACACTAATTTGACCGAAGGTCAGTTGATGATCTTTTAGAGTAGGATTTTTACATTTAGAACACAAAAACGTGAAATTGAGTTTGTCTGCTTATGATGTCTTAAACATTTTTTTTTTTTTTTACAGCAGACTATAAATAATTTATATAATAATAATTTGTGTTCCAGCTTTAATTTTTGGAACCCTCTGGAATTCTGAACATTGCGTAGGAATTAAAATAAATCATGCTGTGGTAATCAAGTACACAGTGATTCTTGCATCGTCAAGACGATTTGTTCGACTATAATGAAGTTGATCAAATTCAGGCGGCCGACTCCGAGGATCCAAATTATATTTAAATGTGGAAAAGAAAAAGCTTTCGTCTGCAGAAAAGATTTAGAGGGGTGACCTTTGTTGAAATCCCTGCGGTGTGAGCTGTGATAAATATTCCTACCTTGCTGCTGTGGACACCAGAGCAACCCCCACCCCCCACCCCCAAGCTCATCTCTGTGGGCTCCCTGTCTCAGATGGACAGGCCTGGCAGGCAGCCAGTGGGCCCAGGGGCCTGGACAGCAGCTGCTGGACCCGGGGGGGGGGGGTGTCTCTGACCCACTTTTCCTGCAGCAGAGGACTGCAGACGAGCTCCTGAGGACACCAGTACCTCAGCCTGCGGGCTCTGAACCCTGAGCCTTGAGTCCCTGAGTCCCTGAGTCCCTGAGTGCCTGAGTCCCTGAGTCCCTGAGTCCCTGAGTCCCTGAGTCCCTGAGTCCCTGAGTCCCTGAGTCTCTGAGTCTCTGAGTCTCTGAGTCCCTGAGTCCCTGAGTCTCTCAGTCCCTGAGTCCCTGAGTCCCTGAGTCCTGAGTCTCTCAGTCCCTGAGTCCCTGAGTCTCTCAGTCCCTGAGTCCCTGAGTCCCTGAGTCCCTGAGTCCTGAGTCCCTGAGTCCTGAGTCTCTCAGTCCCTGAGTCCCTGAGTCCCTGAGTCCTGAGTCCCTGAGTCCTGAGTCCCTGAGTCCCTGAGTCCCTGAGTCCCTGAGTCCCTGAGTCCTGAGTCCTGAGTCCTGAGTCCCTGAGTCCCTGAGTCCCTGAGTCCCTGAGTCCCTGAGTCCCTGAGTCCCTGAGTCCCTGAGTCCTGAGTCCTGAGTCCTGAGTCCTGAGTCCTGAGTCCTGAGTCCTGAGTCCTGAGCAACAGTACATGATGTTTTGATGCATTTGTGACCTTTTTACTCACATCAACACTGTAATACAGAAGTTACAACAAAAAAATTACATAAAATAATCCATATATGAAGTAATATTATTATTGTATTATGAATGTAGATTTTTTTAGCCAAGTTCATTAGATAAATTCATTTTCTATGCCAAAAATAGGAAAATATGATGAAGTTCCAGTGCCTAATTAAGAAGTGATGTGTTTGTGCATGTCAGTTGTGAATGGTTTGGCTGCTTGTCATTTGTAAACATTGGATTTACAAGGAAACAGAAAAAAATGGCATAAATTATGCTGAATGTTGTGATATGCCTGACAAGTGACAAATGCATTTGGTGTTTTGACAATGTGTTTTGACGTGTGAATTTAAATGCATTTTAAGTTTAAAAAAAAAAAGAAAAGATAATTCTCTTGAACTTATTGCCTATTGTTTGCTATATTACGTAAGCGACTAAGAAAAATTGTAAAAAATGTTCTAGTGTTATTGAAAACAATTAGTACAAACAAAATGTGACAATTTTCAGGCAAAATACACATGCATATCATATCCAAAAAATTAGTTAGAATGAAATGTAACAAAATCAATCCAAATATTCTCGCAGTTACACACCTGTAAAGCAGTGGTTCTCAACTCGGGCCAGAAAGGGCCGGTGTGGGTGCAGGCTTTTGTTCCAACCAAGCAGTTACACACCTGATACTACTAATCAAGGTCCTTAGTAAAGACTCCAAAGGTTGATTAGTAGAATCAGGTGTGTAACTGCTTGGTTGGAACAAAAGCCTGCACCCACACCGGCCCTTTCTGGCCCGAGTTGAGAACCACTGCTTTACGCAGACACACACACACGCACACACACCACATTATTCTCTCATTGCTTAAATTTGTGTCCCAGGCCGTACTCGGTGTGAGAGCCCAGAGAAATGCCGCATTACAGTTCGAGGGGGAGCTGCTCTCCCAGCGAGGGGTGTGTGAAATGGGTTCGCATTACTGTGAACCGGGGGGGGGGGGGGGGGGGGGAGCCCGTGTGTGAACCGCGTGAATCTGCGCTTTGCCTGCACGCTGGCCTCAGCACCAGCACCGGAGGGCTGAAGGCCGACTCTGCCCCACCGCTTGTACAGGCTATGAATTTTGATGGGAGCGAAAATCCATCTGCTGGAAAGCGCTTTTATGGGATTGCTTCGGAGGGCGATAAGTAGAGGGAGTTTTATAAGTCTTGCAAAACTATTGATTCGCTGCGCCATGATATTTCTCCGGCTGAAAAAAAAAAAACTTGTCTAGTCAAGCCCCCCCCCCCCCCCCCCCTTTTTTTTTTTTGCGTAGGCTAGCTCGCCCGAGCCCTGGCAGAGGCGAGGCGCGGGGCGGGATGAATGCTTAAGTGCCGAACAAAAACGCCGCGCTCAGTCCTATGCAGACGGCGCAATCGCCGGGAAAATCGCGTTTTTATGTGCGGCCGCCGACTGAAAAAAGAAACGATTCGCCGCTTGTAAAGCACTCAGTCTCCTCCTTGCATGAGAAGAAATCTCATTCCGCAATGTATTGACACTTTCGGTTTGAGCGTTCGTGTGGTGGAGGAAAAATAAGGCGAATGCGATAAAATGTATTAGAGAAAAATGAAATTTAAAGGCCACCAATGGCTATTTATGTGTGTGTGTGTGTGTGTGTGTGTACCGTGAGCTCCATAAAGACATTTTTTTTCTTGATTTGGCTCTACTCCACAATTTTAGCTTTCGGTATCTAGTTTTGATTCTGGCCTTTTGATTGCCGTTGGAGTGTGTTATTGGTCTGTTGCTTGGTTTACCGGGCTCTCTGTGATTTTTGAGCTCACCGGTACCCTCATTCTTCGTGATGATGTTCCAGACTGTTGTTTTTGGACTACGTCTCTGAATGCTTTTTTTTTTCTTTCTTATGTCTCAGACTCATGGTAGCTTCCTCGACTTTCATTGGCACAACTCCGGTCCTCGTGCTGACAAACGCCAATAGCAGACTCCGACGGCAATCAGAAGGCTAGAATCAAAGCTAGATACTGAAAGCTCTCTTACACTGCCACTAAGGAAGCAATTGAACACACTTGACTAATCAGAAGCCGTTTGTCCCAATCATTATGATGCCCTGAAATGGGGGGGCACTATGTGTAAAAAGTGCCGTAATTTCTACATGATGAAACCAAAAGATATAAAAATACCCTGTAATAAAAGCTGAGAATCTGCACTTTAACCACATGTGAATTGTTCTGATTAGAAGTCTAAAATAGTGGAGTACGGGGCCAAATCAAGAAATAAATACGTCTTTGTCCCAAACATTGTGGAGCTCACTGTATATGTGAGACTGAGAGAGGAGACTTAACGGACCGTCCCCACTGCTGTCTCATGGCCATGGCCAAGGCCAGTTCTTAAATCAAGGAAATCTGATATGTTACTGTACATGTGTCGGCTGAATTGCATACAGTATGCCAGTTGGCTGTTTTTTTGGTGCAAAGACAAAAAAAGAGACAATTGTGTACAAAATGGGCAAAAAAATATTTGTCATTACATACACACAGGAAAGAAAAAAAATGTAATATATGTGTTTAATAAGGTTTTACAGTCCAGAGTGAGCTGTAATTGAGCTTTAATTGTACTCGGTCCCATCCGCACCAAGCCAGGTCAATATCGGGCCCCGCCCAGACGATGGCCATGTACCTCAGCGATCTGAGCCACAGGATTGGCCGACACCAGAGACCCATAAACCCCCATCTTTTTGCATTAGGTCTGTCCCTGTAATGGCTCCCAGTGCTGAAAGAGCTGGCACAGACGTCGCCGGAGGAATCTGTACAAATGCACCGCACAAGAACACCAATCCCTGGACGGCCATCTCCTTTTATGGAGTAAGGCATTACCTCAAACATAACCGGCAGTAAGCTCACACGTTATTTCAAATTAAAGCAAAGTGGTATTTAACTGTCTATGAAACCCTAATTTTTTTATTTTATTTTTTTAAATGGCCATCATCAAAATCGATTATGCACATGAAAGAACTGGCAAGGAATTCAGTGTCTGACTTCTTTTATTTATCTATTTATTTATAATAGACTAGAATGTGTGGAGTGGCTGTTCTCCAGATTCGATCATGACTCAGCTGCAGTGCTTCATATCATTCACAATTATGCACTGCTAGATTCTGCTGATTGAAGAAAAATCTTTTTTTTGTTCCCTTCAGCAGATTTTTCCCTTTCAAGTAGCTAGTTTATTTCCTGACATAACCTCATGTTTTAAATCCAGCCTTGGATTCTTGCACCAGACATTTGTAGCTACGAGACATTGATCATTTCATCCGGCTGTCTTGAAGCTTCACCTCCTCCGGCCCTTAAACCCTTATATTGTCTGCGATTTCCCCTGCCGTATCTCTAGTGGATTATCTGCGATTTCCCCTGCCATATCTCTAGTGGATTGTCTGCAATTTCCCCTGCCGTATCTCCAGTGGATTGTCTGTGATTTCCCCTGCCGTATCTCAGGTGGAGTGTCTGCGATTTCCCCTGCCGTACCTCAGGTGGATTGTCTGCGATTTCCCCTGCCGTATCTCAGGTGGATTGTCTGTGGTTTCCCCTGCCGTATCTCTAGTGGATTATCTGCGATTTCCCCTGCCATATCTCTAGTGGATTGTCTGCAATTTCCCCTGCCGTATCTCCAGTGGATTGTCTGTGATTTCCCCTGCCGTATCTCAGGTGGAGTGTCTGCGATTTCCCCTGTCGTACCTCAGGTGGATTGTCTGCGATTTCCCCTGCCGTATCTCAGGTGGATTGTCTGTGATTTCCCCTGCCGTATCTCAGGTGGATTGTCTGCGATTTCCCCTGCTGTACCTCAGGTGGATTGTCTGCGATTTCCCCTGCTGTATCTCCAGTGGATTGTCTGCGATTTCCCCTGCTGTATCTCCAGTGGATTGTCTGCGGCTCCTCTGTGGCTAAGAGCTGGGCCACGATGATTAGGGCCGCGGCTGTGTTGCTTTGACCCTCCTGACCCAGCTGGCTGTGTGCTGATTGGCCACGGAGGTACAGCAGGTGCGGGCCCACTTCCTCATTACTGTTTTAAGACCGATCGCACTCAGGCCTGGCCCCACCAGTGAACTCGGGGCATTTGTGTGCGGTACACACTCCCCTTGTGCCGGGCAGGGTCTGCTCTCTGGCAGGCCAACAGAGATAATCACTCTCAAATGGTCTTTTTTTTTGTCCGCTGGGTGGAGAGAACAGGGCTGAAATAACAATGGGATGAAGTGCAGGAACTTGTTACTCGGACTCTCTGTTACTGCATCCTCCCCCGCCCTCTCCCCCCTTTCTTTTAGTCGTAACACTCAGAACCAGATCGTTTAAATGAGTATCGATTTTGCTGAGCTTATACAAAACAGGTGTAGGACCGGACCAAGCGTCATCATTAAATCCAGAGTGTATGAAGCTACCAGATAAGGTTCTTACCCCATGATAGAATCAATGCATCAATTCACAGTAGACAATTGCAGTGTATTAGTGTTAAGTGCATACCACTCGAGGTAGTAAATGAACCCCCAACCCCCCCATACATAAAATGACTCCACTTATAAGTCTTCTTTAATAGTGTGTCTATAATACCCATTAAAAGCTTCCTGGCCATTATTAAGTTACATCTCATTTCTTGTCAAATGGGTTATCGTTGGCATTGAATCATACCCATAAAATAAAAGATGGTGCTTTGTGCGGCTGACGCGTAGAGCTCTGCGGTTGACGGTTTGAATGCGGTTTTGAGGGTCGGCCATTTCCCATGTTCCGCGCCGTAATTTACGGTTTCATAAAAACGTATGACCCCTGCTCCTGTCAACAGGGTGGCTTTTGTAAAGTGGGATCCGGCCGTCGACTTGGTAGGTGATCTCATTCTTTTTGCCGGGCCTAGCTGAAGAGCCATTTGGCTTAATTAAATGAACTTGTAATTTTTTCCAGGGGTTGACTTTTGAGTTAAGATCTAAATGATGAACACATGTTAGCGGACCTGTGTACAGTACATCTGAACTGTAGGCCTGGTGCTAAATTATATTGTTTAAGTAAAACTTCTCTCATGTTCAGAAGTAAGCCTATTGGTTTGTCCATGCAGTTATTCTGTTGGCTTAAGACTTCTAAATAATCGCAGTGAGCTTTGTCTGTATCCTAAAATAGTATTTAAGAATTAAATTATTATTCAACAATATGAGTTTGATCTCAGAAAATAATTTAGAAAATGCTAGATTAATATATTATATATTATAAATTTGTACTGTGACTAGATTGATTATAAGCCCCAATAGGCTTCACTTGTATGCAAAACGTATTAAGCACTGGGCAGTAGAGTAAACTAAAAATCTGTACTTATCATATCATAGCCCGAAAGCCTGGCTCGGCCATTTTCTCAGCTGCGAATTAGCAGAATGTAACAGTGTATCATTCCAGTTGTGAAGGTCAATTCATTTCACAAGTAATTGCACTTCAAGGTTCTTAATTTTAATGAGATAGTTAATCATTTAATTCCATGCTATATCAATAAAGGCTGTCAAGATTTTTCTTTATTAACCTTATAATTGTCAAACCTCATTATTGTGAATGGGTCTCTAATAACGGTGAGTCGAACATATATAGCAACGGTCGGGATGTAAAAGAGGCACGGAGCATTTAATATTTCTCTTGCTCGTCATGGATTGAACTGTACGCCTCTGATAGAAAGATCTCAATTTATTTCTGCTGCAGAGACCACAATAAATCCCGGTTATTGGAATCCAAATTAAAACCACTAAACCTTAAAATTCCTCTCTGCATGCAAACACCTCCTCCTTTCCTCGGTCTGTTAATTGCTGCAGCACAGATAATTAACGAAGCATTAAATATGTCACATAATATGGATGGAATTTCGCCCGAGGCTGTGGAAATGGATTTCAGCGTAATTGCAATTATCGCGATTGCAATTAACGATAAATGTTTGCGTTTCATAAATATCGTGTAAGCGACGCGGTTTATTTTTGGGGTTATTCAGTCTGCGTTTCGCCGGGAGGCCTGCGGCACTCTTGTGTACGCTACATTTTGCGGGGGGGATATCAGATATTTTTTAAATTAACCTTTATAATTCTCGTCTGCGTTCCGCGCATGAATTGTTAATTGATTTTGTGTTTACCTCTCCACGGAGGTCATAAAGAAAAGCCCGTTTGTCTGCCGTGAGTTATTTTCGGCACTGCGTTGTGAATATTTTAGTATTTAGATTACTTGCAAGCAGACATGAATGAAAATTTGTTGGAATACCTCAGACGCAAGTATAAAGTAAAACAGAGCAGGTGGGTTTAAATTAATTATGAGCTTGGGGGGCTTAAGATAAACCTCTGACATGAATTTTTGATCTGATCCGGCGGCTCGGGTGAAGTCTCTCTCTCACCCCCTCCCCCTCCCTCTCGCTGTTTTACGCTCGCCCGGCCACAGGGTGGCGCTGTTCATCAATAAATGTTCACAGCCAAGTGCCGTCTGAAGAGCAGCGTGTGCCCAACCCGGCGCCTTTGTAATGAAGCCCAGCGCCATATGGCGTCTTTTTTTTGTGCGTTTGAAAATAAAACCCGGAGAGAAACAATTACCACCTGTAAACCTGTCACTTTTGTCAATTAGCTCATTTATTCCTCCTTTGCCCCCCCCCCCCCTCTCCCATGGGACGGGAGGTGTTCTGCACGGTGAGTTTGAGGGGCGTGGGACAGGTGCCCCGTGGCAGTTGCCGTGTCCCACGCGTGCCGTCGCTCCTGGGTCAGTGGCTCGCCCCGCCGGTGTTGGCGGCCGCCGGGGTGTGTTTGTGGGTAAAACCAGCACGGTTGCCACACAGTAAAATATCCAGTGTTAATTTAACTCTAACAGAGTACGTATGTCCCTACCCTGGACCAAAGCAGTACTGGAGATTTTACTGTGCAGTGACTTGCAGTTTTTAGATTTCAGCTAATAGCTATCAGATATTAGCTTCACTGTTTCTGAGCACCCACACAGGACACAATTCCATAAATAGTTAATAAATGCCTGGTTCATTTTACAATAGGATGAGGTAAAGTTACATCTTCACAGATTTTAGACGGCACATCAGACATCCCACAGAGGCATATCCCAGCTTCTAGCTGATGGAACAGCACTTTTCCGCAGCGTTGATGTCGGACTCCCTGCTCCTCGAGTCCCTATAACAGGAGCGTGTTGTCAGCAGTGGCCCCGCCCCTCTCTCCTGCGCCTCCCTGGGTCCCCTGTGGGTGGGCTGCTCGCGATGTCGGAACCAGATGTCGACACAGAAAACCCGAAGGCGTCGATAAGCGCGTCGCGGACATCTCGCCGCATTGATCTGGCCGGCCCGAGGGGGGAGGGAGAGTGACAGCTGGCCAACTCGCTCGCGCTTCCTGGATGAACCCTCGACCGAACACAAGTGAGCTGCACGTCCCTCTTCTCCCCCCCCCCAGTCCCTCACCCCCCCCCCCCCAATCCCCAAGCTAACCTCCATCTTGCTCTCTCCTTCCATCCCACCGTCCCCAGCGCCTCCAGGGGTTCGGCCGGGGAGCGGTGCCTGGTTTGGGCCTAGCGGGCAGAAGGGCTGGGGGGGGGGGGGGCGGATCTCTTGAGGCTCAGAAGGCTTCGCGGCGGGGGAAATTACGAGCGGAGGAACCGTTCCCAGCATGCCGTGGGTTAGAGTTAGACTGCGATAAAGGGGGGGGGGGCTAGGGAGGGTGGGCCTTGGATGCTTGTATTGGCTCAGGCCAGGTTTTCCTTGGAAGGGAGAGCAGGCCATCAGAAACTCAATTAACCATGTCAGTGTGGGGGTGATTCATGCGGGCGCGGGGAGCCTTTGAAAGGAGGTCGGCTGTAAAACGTTCTTCGGGGTCCAGAGTTCCCTCTTTCATCTGGAAATTTCCACAGAGCGTTGATCTGTAATGCAGACGTTCGGCTTGAAAGAAAGCACTTTCTCTTCCCCCCCCCCCCCCCCCCCCACCCCCACTCCCCTCCTCTCCAAATCACACATGGTTTTAAGGAGAAAGGCAAACAAACAGGGCTAGATAATCCTTCCAAATCCACACGAAATCCCCCTACAGGAAAGCATTTGAGGCCCTACCATATGCAGACTCTGCCTTTTCCTCTCTCACTCTATCAGCGATCTCCAGCGTGGCGCTTCAGCATATCGTATCTATTAAACTAAAAGCCAGTTTAACTGTGTAATTCAATTGCAGTTGAATGCTGTTTGGGAAGACTAAACCTGCGCATAACAGGGACCTTGGATAGGTGTGTTGGGTTGAATGGTCCCAATCTCATTATGCATTCCTGCCAATTAAGACTCATTTTGACTGAATAGATGTATAGACAAATAATTAAAACAGCTATTTTTTATATTTTCAAGCGGAAAAATGCAAAGCGTTCTAGAATTAATTTGGTGAAAGATCAAACCTCAGACCGACACTGAACACCAGCATAAGTCAGATCATAGGTTTTCAAATGTAGGATGCATTTATGTTTGCTAACCCACAGGCTTTCGTATTTATTTTTTTTCCTCAGTCACACATTTCATAGCTTTCTGAGAATTTTCAAGCAACCGAACATTCCAGCGATATTTAGTTTTCACCTCCGAGGACGAAAACAAATTCTGCCACGGGCGCTTTGGATACTTGTGCGCGTTAGCGAAGTCGATCGGCTGAGCCCGCATACGCTTTCGCGGAGTCGCCGGTTTGCGGGTAATGTTATGCGCTGGCACCGCCATTCTTGGCCCGGCTCGTTTCCCCCCCACTCTCGGCCCCGGCTGAAATTTATCATTTCAATCTGCTCGACAACAAAAGTCTTCCTTGTTGATTCTTTCCTCGGGGCTGGCGGGGGATTGTGGGTAAATGTTTAATCACAGTGCTGGGGGTATTTTTTTCCCCTCTCTAATTATGCTGCATGAATAATACTGAAAGCACTTCAGAGGGCAGGAGACGCAGCCAGATGGACGTGGGGACGGGGAAGGGCTGCCAATTACTTTCCCCGCCACCTGCTTCGGTCCCAGAGGACGGCCACCAATAAAACTTCCCTTTATCGATTCTCATTTCCACATTAAAGTACACCTGCAAGGAGCATTAGGCTTTTTATGGCCGTGAGGGTGGCTTTTCAGACCGCGAGCAAACACGCTAGCGCCGCAGCCGCGTCGTCTCCGGCTCGCGGCGGCCGCGTCTGGGTCAGCGCCGGGGGCCATTTTGTGTCCGACCTCTGCGCTACGCCGCGCGCTTACCGGAGGCCAGGCGGCGCCCTGCGACTCTGAGAACGAGGTTCTGAGGAAAATCACGGACGATAGAACGAAAGGACGGAGAAAGGAGGCGAAGTTTCCCTTTTAAGCTCGGCGCGAGCGCGCGGCTACAGGGGCGGCATTAGAGGCAATCGATACGCTTCCTGGCGCAGCGGCGACAACACGGGAGGCCGCATCGACGCGCTCTTGTTATTGTGCTCGGCCCTCTCTTCCTCTCTCTCTCTCTCTCCCTCTCTCGGCCTTGTGTAATAGGTCTTGCTCTATTTACTCTCAAACCATACTGTATACAACTACCCGCTAATGGGTTTTTAAACCGCTCTCCGCTCTCCAAACGATGTTCAGCCGAGTGCAAACACGGCCATAATTTGGCATCACAAATAAACCTCGCGAGCGTCTGTTTGATCAGAGGCCGCCGCGGAAGTGAACAGCACAATGCCGCCCATAGCGTTTGTCGTCGGTATTCAAATTCATAACGGCAGAGGCCCCAATTATTTACGGGGTGCAACCCCGAGCGAACAGTCAAATTGACCTCAGACTGTAAACGTTTCACAGCGAAATGATTTTAGAGAGTCTTTTGGGTTATGCAAAAAAAACCCATTGAAAAAAAAGTGAATGAAATTTGCACGTGTGCTCAGCAGGCGATTCAGCAGGATGGGGTGGGGGCTTGGAGATGGGGGGGGCGGGTAGGTACTTGGCGGATGAAGACAAAACACAAGCAGCGATAGGTCAGGACCTCAGGGTTTTCCATCCAATCACTGGTCTTTGACATGCTGTCGCGAGACTCGAACTTAAGTCTGCAGATGAAGTTGCTGATGTCGAGCAGCTGTGATCTGTTCTTATCTTCTTAGATAGGTGTATGTGTGATTCTTTTTTTTTTTTCAAATGATAATTAGTTTACCTGTTTTTTTTCCATTCCAAATTTAGAATTTTACCGTCTTGCCTCTTTATATTACATTTCAGGCATTTATCAGACGCTCTTATCCAGAGCGACTTACACCACATTGCATCCATTTATACAGCTGGATACATACTAAAGCAATGCGGGTTAAGTACCTTGCTTAAGGGTACAAGGGGCTCAAGGGCAGTGTCCAAACCTGGGAAATGAACCTATGACCTTCAGGTTACAAGCCCCAGATCCTTCCTTATCTCCTTGCCTGCAAGCTGGTGGCCGCTTTACTCTCTGCAGTCAGTTGGAGGACGGGCTCAGCTTTCACCCGTGACAGCCGCTGCCCCGTGGACGCCAGCCGGGTCACCGGGAGGAACTGAAGCAGGAGAAACACAGGGGGAATGCCGAATCAAACCCTTTCCTGTGCGGGCAGGAAGCTGTGCTCCCTCGCCCGCCCGCGTGCCGTTCTCAGGCTTTTCTCGTCGTCCTACGCCTCCTTCGCCGGACGTCGATGCTACCGAGCGGACGCACGGGGGAGAAGAAGCGGTTTCCCCCCTTCGCGCGCGCGTGAAAAACGCGTCGGGTTTCGCGCGGGCGAAGGTCATCAATCTGAGTCGTTTAACGGCTCTTCAGCCATTACTGGGAGAACGCAACGGCTACGAGGGAGAGAGAGAGAGAGAGAGAGAGAGAGAGAGAGAGAGAGAGAGAGAGAGAGAGAGAGAGAGAGAGGGAGAGAGAGGAGAGAGAGAGAGGGAGAGAGAGAGAGAGAGAGAGAGAGAGAGAGAGAGAGAGAGACAGAGAGGGGGAGAGAGAGAGAGAGAGAGAGAGAGAGAGAGAGGGAGAGAGAGAGAGAGAGAGAGAGAGCCGCCGCGGCGCGCGGTCCACAGGTGATTAATCAGCCCCGCGTCTCTTATTGATGCGCTGCTCAGCGCTAATAAATCAGCCATCATTAATCCCCCACATAATTCCCGTCATTCTCCCGGATCAATTCCCCGGAAGCTAATTGAGATTGAACGAGTGGAAATGTACTGGCTCCGAGTTAAACAAATCCGGCACGCTCGCCCTCAGACCGCACGGCCTGTGCGGCCGCTGTTCTGGGAGAGGAGAGGAGAGGAGGGGAGGGGAATGGGGGGAGGGAGGCACTTGGGGAGTTGGGGTGGGTGGGCAGGGCTGAACTCAAGCATCTAATCATAATTCATCG
The DNA here is from genome assembly GCA_025169545.1 of Anguilla japonica. NCBI lineage: Eukaryota > Metazoa > Chordata > Actinopteri > Anguilliformes > Anguillidae > Anguilla > Anguilla japonica. The sequence goes on from CM045891.1 coordinate 45,644,130, forward strand.
TTGGTCTTGAATGTAATTTCTGCCATTTCCAGGGAAGCTTCCTTTCATCACCATGTTGTTGTTGTTTTTTTTATCGCTGAGAAAAGCAACTCTGCTGACAGAGCGGACGATAAGAGGAAGCAGGGCTGATAAGGGAGGGAAACAACGCTTCCAGTCGATGAGATGTTTATTAAGACTTACAGCGGCCGTGACCCTGTCTCCCATCATTTTATCCACAGCCTCAAAAAAAAAACTGCCGTTATGCTATCAAAGAGATTTACATGTTCAGACTCGGTAGTGTTCTGTTGGTGAATTACCCATGGGGGTGAATCATGCCAGGGGTGAATAACACTCATACTCCAACTTGTCTGCCAGCCCAGTTATAAATAAATACCGAGACAGAGTCTTGCTGTTTTGTTTCCGACTCGTTTCCGTGTCCCAGTGTAAAAATGAACTTCCCCTTATTGAGTACCAGCCATCCATTATCTAACCCACTTATCCTGGTCAGGGTTGCGGGGGAGGGGGTGCTGGAGCCTATCCCAGCATGCATTGGGCGAGAGGCAGGGATACATCCTGGACAAGTCGCCAGTTTATCGCAGGGCACACACACCATTCATTCACACACTCACACCTATGGGCAATTTAGACTCTCCAGTTAGCCTACCTGCATGTCTTTGGACTGTGGGAGGAAGGCGGTGTACCCAGAGGAAACCCACGCTGGCACAGGAGAGCACGCAAACTCCACAAGGAACGGCTTTGGTGAGGCCTGAGTCAACACTGCTACCCACTGTACCACTGTGTTGCCCCCTTACTGAGTACCCTGCCTTGGGCCGATCAGGAGGTAGAGCGGTCTGCCGACAACTGGAAGGTTGTCGGTTCAATCCCCGGTCTTCTGAGTGTGACAAAGTGTCCTTGAGCATGACACCTAACCCCCAAATGCTCCCAACGACCTGTTCAGCACCTTGCATGGACGCCTTGAGCCCCGTGTGAGTGTGAATGGGTGAATGAGAGGTATTCATTGTAAAGCGCTTTGTGCAGTTGTCGCTGCAAAATGCAGTCCATTTACCATTTACATTCAATCAATACCTGTCCTTAACTTTGAGTTACATGAGTAAATGAAAGCATTACACCCTTTATTTTTTTTTGCTGAACTAGCCAAAAATAATAATTGCTTTTAATTGTTAGCCAAAGTCAAGGCGTGCCGGCTAAATCCCTCTCTGTAAAATGTATTCTGCTGCACCCAGCGAAAACCCATGTGTTGAGCTCCATGTGTTGAGCTCCATATGCCCCACGTCCCCTGAACACGAGTGGGTATTGAGCGCTGAGTGACAGGCCTGAACGAGTGTGCTCGGCACCCTGGGTAACTCCGGCAGGATCCCTCTCTTCCTCTCGCATTAAGTGCGTCTCTCCGACTTCTCCTGTGATGAATAATATATGCACTTCAGTCTGGCTGCCTGACTGTAGATCAAAGCTGCCCCGTGCATGGAGAGAGAGAGATTGAGAGAGAGAAAGAGAGAGAGAGGGAAGGAGAGGGAGAGAGATTGAGAGAGAGGGAGAGAGGGACATGTGCTGGGCTCTTGGAGTGACAGGAGTCCAAGTGCCTGTTTGAGTGCTCTTTCTCTTGGCCTGAACGAGTTGGAGGCGGGATCTGTAACCCCCGACAGCGGGGTCGGTTGAGTTAGCGAGCGTGCGGGTGATTGACAGAGAGCAGCGAAGAGATTGGTGGACAGGGAGACAGATGGGCGAGTGTGTGAAAGAGAAGAATGGTCGAGAGTCAGAGAGGTGGAAAAACAGTATGTGAGAGAGAGAGAGAGATAGAGGGTCTGGGACTGAAAGAGAGAGAGAGGCAGTGACTTGATTAATGCCAGTGAGAGTCAGTGGAGAACAGTAGAGAAATATGGAGGAGCAGTGGCTGGTGATGAACCCTTCAGCCCATACAGGCCCCAGTAGGCCAGACTGCATGCTGGGAATCCATCAGGGGCCGACCTTTATGCTGTGCTGTACTGTGTGTGTTTGAGAGGCAGTTGGCTGACTTTCTCCATAAAGCTCAAGACTGCAGGTTATATATGTAGTCAGACCTCTCTCTCTCTCTCTCTCTCTCTCTCTCTCTCTCTCTCCCTCCCCCTGTCCTCTCCCCCTCATTCCCCCCATCCCTCCTTTATTCCAACTGCTCTCTCAAGAAATACCCCCCAGAAAGCCTATGAAATCATATCCAGGGAAACAGGGATAGTCTAGCTTGTAACACTGACAGTTGGGGGTGTTCAGTGATGAATAGTCAAGTCTAACCCAAAGGGCCTCACAGCATATAAACACATCCTGTTTGGATTGGAATATTAAAGCTCATTTCAATGATGTTCCTGTTTTGTCTAGGGCTAATTAATTAAAGCTGAAACATCTGTTAACTGTATGAACATATTGTCTGTCTTTTGCAGAGTGACCTCACTGTCTCAATTCTCCTTAAATTACAGCAAATATGCCTATGGTGTTTTCTGTCAATATTGTGACACCTATGTTTCAGGAAGAACTCTACTGAATAAACACAGAGATAACCCTCTGGCCTTAATTAATTAGTATTTTGATTTATGTAGTAGGTAATTTTGTTTGGAGAGGCTAATTTAGGATGATGTGACAACTTTATATTGTTAAGGATCACAGTTAAAGCCTACTGGTCTGTCAATTGATATAAAATGATTTCATAATTGTAGACTAGAATTTTAAAATGACAATAGTAAATATTAGGCAGAACTACCATCTGTTGATCGCAGTCCTTTTAAAGAATCGACAGATTACAGATGGTGAAGAGCATTTTAAGCGGAAACATACGGGACAACTGATCATAGCAGGTAATTGTTATATTCAGTGGAATGCTTTTTATCTCAAAATACTAACTTTGTTTTGGCAGCTGATGCATTGTAATTGCATTGCTGGTGCCGTGAGTGTAGATTTGGCAGAATGGCGGTATTATAGTGATACTTACAGTTGGGCTTGTCTCTAGAACATTCTACCACAGTGCAGGTCTGCTGGGGGAAGCAGAATTTTTTTTTGTTTGATTTCTCTTTTAGTCCGGCTGAGCTGAAATTCATTAATTCACATAATTTGTCATGCAAACCTCTTCACCAGATGGAATTGCAAACAAGCGCAATCGCACACAAACGAGCCCAAATTGAAACTGACAGTTGTATCGAGCCGGTATTAGCGGTGATTATATATACACCCCGTTTTCCCGAGCGGCGAGCGTAAAGAAAAATCAACTGGATTATAACGCGCGCGTATTATTAATGGTGATGTATGGCGCTGGTGGCATGATGAAATTGAATACATAAGTTTGCCTGGGTGTAGGAAATGCTCTGTTACACTACCTTCCCTTCAGCTCTTACTCACTCAGTGCCGCATAATGACTTCAGAGAGTGACACCTGAGCGGAGCGCTTGTCACAACACCTGCGTTTATTCCTGGCAGGATAACCAAACGTACTGTAGGCACGTCGTGTTAAGAGTTATATTCATGCCGCTATCGTGCTAGCCAGCTTTAAATGCTACATATATAACTCTGCGCGCGCAATGTTTAAAGCACGCTAAAAAATGAGATGCGCAGCCCCGGAGCTAAAACGTTAGCACGGCTACGTGAAACGAAGGGGGTGTGTAATGGCGTAGCCTCGTCAGGCATAGCGATCGGGGTAATTCTGTCTCGTTTCCTTTGTTCGGGCCCCACTCAGGATTTGCTTAAATCGCTCTCCGGCTCGAGTGACACCCGGGGCGAGGCGGCGGCGGGGTCCGTCCTCATTAGCCGTTTCCCGCCGGCGCTCTTCTGGGTTACGGCCCTCAAAGGGCGAGTGAAAGAGATTTGGGGGGTGGGGTATAGAGGGATTTGGGGAGGGGGGGGGGGGGGGGGACCGGAGAGACAGGAAGGAAGCAGTGTGGGAGGAGTGAGTGAGTGAGTGGTAGCAGAGGGAAAAGGAGGTTTTGGAGAGAGGGATGCAGGGGAGATGGTGCTCAGGCAGTCAAAGTGCTTAAGCGGTTCCCCCCCCAGCGTGGGCTCAGTCATGCATATGGGGGCTACTGTGGCTCAGAAGGTCCATTTGATGGGGAGACGTGTGGCGGCGTCTTAATCCCCTCCCCCACCCCACCCCACCCCACCCCACCCCTTGCGGGTGGGGGCTCAGTCCTCACCATGACACGTTCCATTTGCTACAGTGCTGTGAAAAAGTGTTTGCCCCCATTCCTGATTTCCTCTTGTTGCATACTTGTTACAGTGAATGGTTTCAGACCTTTAGACAAAATGTAATATTAGCCTGATTAAAAAAAAATATTTAAAAAATGATTTGTTCGTCAGCGAAGGCCCTGGAGTCACAGGTTCAAGCCTCAGCCTTAGCAGTGTCATCAGCTGAGAGCCATCTCTCCTATAATAAGTGCTAAGTGCTAGCTCTCTCCTGTAGTACTGTGTGGACCTCAGGGTGTAAAATCGTTGCTTGCTTACAGGCGACTGCATTGCAGTAGTAGCACCTGCTTTAGTTGTGTGGGTGCAGGTGGCATAGTGGTAACCTGAAAGGCTCACTTAGCATTTTCAAACCGAAAGAAAGGAGCAATTGGGAAAAAAACACCATTAATCCTGAATTATCATCAGACTCAAGCCAGTATAACTGCCGGCGTTTGCATGCAAAAACAGTTGCCAGTCACTTTTAATCAGCTGAGCCATTCTTGATGTTGTATGGTTCCAGTCTATGGCAAAGATTACCTCAAGATTACCTTCTTTATCTCCAGCTATGGAAGCTCTCCGGCTCTCTCACAAAAGCCGTGCCTTGAAATGAAATGAAACGAAAACTCATTGGACTCCCCCCCCCCCCCTCCCCCCGCCTCCCCTGTTCCTCTGATGAAATTCGGCATAGTTAATGCTCGTTGTTTCCGAAAAACAAGGCGCCGCAATCTTCCCTTTCGTCAAAAAAAAAAAAAAGAGAGCGAATTCGACGGAAGGATCGAGGGCCCGGCGACGGTAAACATTTGTACCCCATTAGTGTGAGCAATTACGGAGCCCTGCACTTCCCCGTCCCTCCCTGCTCCAATTAGCGCCATTTCGAGCCGCTAAATTTAGAATAAATTAAAAATCAATCAGCCGCCCGACGCTCCCGGATACCCGTCGGCGCGAATCAAAGCCGATAAAGTGGCGGGGAAAGGTTTTCCGATTGATCTCCAAGGTGACGCGCCGCTTTGCTTATTGATTGGCACCGGCGGCGTTGCCATGGCTGGGGGTTTGGTCTTTTTAATTCCCGCGGACCGGATGAGCTCAGATGCTCCTCTCCGGTGAATTATTTACCTGCAGCGCGAGGGAGGCGGTGTGACTTGCTAAAACGAGGCAGAGCTGGACTTAGGGGCCCTGCTGAAAAGCTGGTGCTGGCGGAGGGACTCCACCAGGCCTACACCAGGCATATACCGGGCCTACACCTGGCCTCCACCGGGCCTACACCAGGCATATACCGGGCCTACACCGGGCCTACACCTGGCCTCCACTGGGCCTACCCAGGCATACACCAGGCATATACCAGGCATATACCGGGCACACACCGGGCCTACACTGGGCCTACACCAGGCTATATTAACACCGGCTCCGTCAACAGGCCTGAGGCCTCCTCATCCTGATTAGATCCCCCCTGATACTAGAGTATTAGCAATGCTGTAGCAGAGCTATTACAGGCGCTATGCGTTACAAAAAAGGCTTTCAATTAAAAAAAACAAAAAAACTGCCTGTCGCGGTCGTCTGTCAGGCTAGTGCTTTGTCTTAGGATATTTGTGTTCCTATCATTTACAAGAGAGCTTAAACTGAGTGCGCATCAATAACAGCCATGGGGTTACAGCATTACTGTAAACATCTTGTCACACAACCCCTAATTGAACCCCTTCGCTCCCGTTTATGTGATCTGGCTGATAACAGATATAAAGACGTAGCTCTTCCCCCGCACCCTCCTCCTGCCTCTTTATATATGATAAGCACATTGAGGAAAGAGGCATTGATTTTTATCTCTGTTTACATCTGGCTGACATGTTATCATTAATCTTCTCGGCTTCTGCGGAGAAGGAGATTTTCGCGGCGTACGGCGGGCGGGGGTCGGGGAGGGGAGGGGTTCGCGTGCAGTCAGTTTTGCGAAAAGCTGCATAATCCGGGAAATTAATTTAATGTCCCGATCAATATTCAAAGCGGTGATTGCTGATGGTTTGGGGAGCCGCTGTGATGGAGGTGATTAAATCATCGTGAGAGCCTCCCTGTCTCTGTCTCCCCGTGTCTGCCCGGGGAGGGTAAATTGATTTCTCCTCCGGAATTCTGTGAAACGGCAAAGTGGGCGGTGGGGGGGGGGGGGGGGGGGGGGGGGCGGATGTAGACTGAAGCGGACGCGGGCGGCCAATCGCGAAGCAAGATGGAGGAGAGCGGAACAGCGGGGGGGGCGAGCAAACGGGGGGGGGGGGGGGGGGGGTCCCTGCGGAGGCCGCTGTGGCGGGTTGAGGGTGGGGGGTGGGGGGGGGGGGGGTGGTCGTGTCGATATTCTCATACCCGCCCGGAGGGCGCCAGGGTTCGTGTCGATATTCCTGGGGCCGTTCGGATGGCTGTGCTGACACACAGAAGCCAAAGGCCCTATTCGAAACGTGACTCTGCAGAACTGATGGGGCTGGCTTTGCCGTGTGTATTCCTGCAAATGACCCACCTCTGTTGGGTGGACTTTATGTAGAGACCATGGTCTATAAGTCACAATACACAACGCTATGCCACTGTATTATAAATGGGCCTACTCTGCCTTCTTGGTGATAAAGCACTTGTGTATTCCTCAGTTTAACACTTTTGTTCTTCACTTTTGCTTGTCCTTCTGAATCAGAATTCCTGACAAGTGAATATGTCCTGTAGTGACAGATATGGCCCAAATTATTTATGTATATATGCTTTTTATTGGTATTCTTTATTTATTTTTGTATTTTTGTATCAGAAGTTGGTAATGACCTCCAGAAACAATATTTAGCAGAATTTTGCAAAATAACGGCAGGCTTCAAGCTATAAACATTAAACAATTTAGCTGTTTAAATTAAAATTTGAATGATTTAAATGATTTATCATTTCAAGCAAGTGCAAATCCATCAGAGCGGTTGCACGTACGCTTATTTTCCCGAGGATGTTAATTTTTCACGTGGTCCAGCGTTTTGCACGCGTTTGTTTACGCGGGGATTTTTAATTAGCTGCACAAACATAATTGCACGTTAAGAGAAAAACCGACGAGAACAACAAACGAATCGCGTTAATTAGGTGTTTGAAGAGTTCCGCTAATTGCCGTCTCTGTTGTTCTGAACGTGCGCGGCTGGCTTCAGCTTAAGGAGAGGCTTCCTGTTTGGGTTTATTCGGGGGTAAAAAAAAAAAAGAAAAAAAAAAAAACCACAGCTCCTCCGCCGATGGCTCTCGGAAGTGAGCTCACGTACAGCTGTACAAGTGATGAGTGCTTTCCTCGTACCTCTGGAGAGGAATCTCCTGGATAAGCACTTCAGTAGACGCGCTGGTATTTATACAGCGCTACACCAGGGCTCTTTATGGCGTCTGGCTGTCTTTTTTTTTCCCCCCCACAGAACTTATGGAGAGAGAGAGAGAGAGAGAGAAAGAGAGAGAACACAAACGCCTGACCCTGCCAGAGCATTTAATAAGGAGGCCGTTTTTCACACAGCCCCGGTGAACAGGCCTCCTGTCGAACCCTTACGGCGTTTCGGGGGGTAACGTCGCCTGCGTCGGATGCCCCGCGACGGCTTTCCTCCGACTTGCTTACATTACATTACAGGCATTTAGCAGACGCTCTTATCCAGAGCGACTTACGCATTTTTGACATAGCATTTACACTGCATCCATTTATGCAGCTAGATACTGTATATATATACTGAAGCAATGCAGGTTAAGTACCTTGCTCAAGGGTACAACAGCAGTTGCCCTTCCTGGGAATCGAACCTGCGACCTTTGGGTTACTGGACCACACTGCCGTCCGTAGTTTAGTCAGTGGGGGAGATGGCGGGAAAGTGTAGCAGCCTACGTAATAAAATTAGTGGGTTTCCGTTAAGTCACATGGTGCGCAGTGCAGTGACGCAGCCTATGACACGGGTTCAGTGAGGTCAACGCACACGCTGACTGCAGCTGGGAGTCCTGCAGGGTATAGGTCTACCAGAGGTCTAGAGATTTGGGCTGCTAATAAACCAGTAGTCAGTTACTTCTGATGATCTCTTATAGGTTACATCTGATGAAAGTGTTAAATTGTAGGTGGTGCTTATACATGCAATGCAATATAGTTTTAATGATTCATGATTTTGGTTGAATAATTTTGTAGATATTTAATACATTTCTGAAACTTTACTGTGTGTTTCAAATGTCTGAAACGTATTAATCATTCAAATTTTAAACATTTATGGATTGTAGAAGTGTATGTTTCAGACATCACATTTTAGACACGTATGTTTTGAAACAGCATTTACTATTTATCAAACATGAAGTTCTCATGAATACTAAATGCTGTTGTGGAAATGGGTTGCCGAAATCCCAAACTGGAGGGTGAGGACTGGACAGGGAAAGAGACTGGTGACGTGGCAATCACTCACTTTCCGTAAGAATAGGGTTTATGGTACAACACTGTACTTTTAAACTTTTTAAAAATTTTTATATATCCTTTATTTAACCAGGGTAGTCACCTTGAGATTGACATCCCTTTTCCAAGTGAGGCCTGGATGCTGCATGTCTTTGGACATACAGTAGCATGCTAGCCTTTTGGAGGGACCTGCTCCTTTGATGGTTCCCTTGGTAATATAAGCTCAGCTGTCTGTGCCCGTGCTATTGACGCTCAGCTAGCCAAAGATATATCTATGAAACAAATGTAAAGAAATGTGTCGGTACAGTATATTTAATACAGCTGGAGTGCATCAAAGTTCATTTGACTCTTGGCTGCTCCGGCCCACATCAATGAGAATCCACTACCCTTGTGCCAGTGGCTGCACTGCATTATGGGGCATGGCCCCTTTTCAGGAACCCTGGCTCACTGATACAAAGGGTGTTGGATGGGGACACACAGCATTCGCTGAGCCCTTCACTTGTGTAGCGCCCAGGAAAGACCATCATTCACGTTATTCGTGTAAACATCCTAATTCTGCAGATGAAATCAGAGTGGCATTTTATTTGAATCAATAATGGGCACGTCACAATAATCTGCAGATCCATTAAATGAACCGACGGTGTCAATTTAGCACGCTAATTGGACGTGACTCCTGGCTCTCGGTTTCCATCAGCACTAGATGGGAAATCGGTCACAGGGCTGCGATTGTGTAACGGCTTCAGTATAATTAGAGAGTTGTGCTTCAATCACAGGAGACAAACATTTTTTCATTATAAGAAATATTAAGATTTTTTAGTTCAGTACCACAGTGTCTCTGTCTAATAAGCTTTGGTGGAAGAGTACAATTTCCCCCAGTGATCCTGTGAGATTTCCTTTTCTCTTTTTGCAGTCTGTGGTACTGTAAGTGGGTCTAAAGAGACCTCTTTGATCCCGGTTCATTTTTTTCCATCCTCCTGGCTGAATATAACTCAAAAGGCTTGACTATTTTTACGAACAAAGCTCATATCTCGCCGAACAAAGGGGGAAAAGATAATTTAGATTTCTCGTCTAAATGTTCAAGATATGACATTGCGAGGGTTCTGGCTCCACTTTGTGATCCACCAAAAAGCATGTGATGGATTTTTGGAGTTAAATAATATTCGGTCTACGGTATTATTATTTTTTATTCTAATCAGTATTCATGAATGTGGAAAATATTCTCCTTTGAAAAAGTCCCTTTTGAACGGGAAGGACTGAATAGGGCGTCCAGATGTTGAAAAGTGAGAGTTGGATGTTTGATGCTGTAAGGCACACATAAAGATTATATACATATAAGAGCATACAAACCCATCAGAGTAAGGTATTATGGGATTATAGGGGAAAAATGTAGCTTCATCTTGGAATACAGTACAAACAGTGAGAAATAATATAATTTGGTTTAAAAATGTCTGGTGACGAACTCGTCAGCTACACCAGGCAGGGTTTTTGTTTTTAAACCTGACGAGGCCACAAGGAGAAATATTCAGACCAAAAACATATTGACTGCCCATTCAGGCTTTGTTCAATGAAGTGATTAAGTCTGGATTTCACAATCATTCAACATGAATGTATTACAGTACATTTCCAGTTAACAAGGGCAATGTAATGGAAAGTAGAGGAAAAAATATATTTTCAACCTATAAAAATAAATTATGTTTTGCTAAATCCATTATATGTGTAAGTCTAAAAAGTAAAAAATAAGTAACAGAGCACGTTTCACTGGGAACCATCTGGAACTCCTGGGCATGGTTGGTGAATCCGAGTGCAGGGTATTGCGGCTCCTTTGTGAATACATGAATGACACGGCAGCGGAATCCCGTGGCTGCGTCAGAGGCTCGTTCTAACAGCGCGCACCTCAGTCACTACGGATACGCAGCGAACGGAACGGGATGAAGACCTTTCCTCAGACCCGCTCCTGATGCGGAGTGACAGCTACCACAACCGGCGTGTTTATACGACTCATTACGGGCCCTGAGTAACACCAGAAGTTGCGCCGAGCCGAACAGATTAATTGATGAGCAGGGCAGAAGACGGCTTTCGGCCCCACGGGGAGCGGCGGACATGAAAATAACTCCGAAACGCTTCCCCCCCCCCCCCCCCCCCCGTCTTTCGGAAAAGGGGGAAAGGAACGATAAAATCTGACAGCGAGTGTCGGTCTCATAACCGCCGGGGGTGTCGGGGGTAATAACACAGAAGTGTCACAGAGGATTAGGAGACAGAACCAATCTGGGCTGAGGGGGGCCCGGCGGAGGGGGGAGGCTGTCATCGGCCCCGGCGAGGGCGCGGCGGCGTGTACGGCGCCCCCCGCGGGCCGCTTGCCCTTCACGTTCCCCCAGCGTTCCCTGGGGCCAGATGAAGAGAACATAGAAGCGGGGAGACAGGAAAGGGCAAGGCATTCTGGGAAATGGCAGCTACAGAATTGGGACACAGAGGGCTGGAGGATGGCCAGGGGAGAGAAAGGAATTCTGGGATGGGGGGCAGAAGGCCGGGGGTGGCAGGGAAAGGCAAGGAAGCCTGTCGCAGCCTCTCGCTCACTCACTCCCTGTCGTTCCGGAATATTCCCTCGGAAGCCCGGAGGACAAAGGGCAGCCGACATGCAAGCTCAACGGCGGCATTATCGCTGCTTCCTCTGGGATTATGGGTGCTCTGGTGCTGAGACAAAGATGTATTCTGCCCGGCTTCGTGGAGTGCCTCTCTACCGAGAGAGTGCATTACTGGGAATCCCACTGCTACTTATAACTCTAATGGATTGTGAGCATATTTTCTTGTTTACTGTGAATCAACCCAACTGTGCGCTTATTGCTCATCTCTTTAAATGGGTAGCGAATAAACAGACTTGACTAGTGCAAACCGCTGAGACCTATGAATGCCCCTAGAAGATCCCCGTGACGACTGAGGGGAATTGTGTTTACATCCCAGAATGCACCGGGGCCACCGAATGGACATCGATTAGGTCCAGGGCTTTAACACGGCGACTCCCGTTCCAAGTGGATTCACAGCCGCATTGATATTCTCATCTTCAGCTCATTCAATTCCTGCCTTGGTTCGGATAAATCCAATCATGTGGAATCTACCATATAATGAGCTTATCTGAGCTGAGAAAATTAATTTCTCTTGATTTGTTCTCAGAGCGGTTAGGGATAATGGTTAGCATAATAGTTAGGGGGCTGGACTTGTGATGACAAGGCTGAAGGTTTGATTTACAGGTGGGGTAATACCATTGCACATTTGAGCAAGGCACTTATCCTGAATTACTTAAGTAAACATTCAACTGTATAATTGGATTGCGTGCATAAAATGTACTAAATGTGAGTCGCTCTGGATAAGAGCGTCTGCTCAATGTCTGAAATGTTACATGTGTAGCAATGATGGTTCTACCGCCATACGAAGATAATTTTGGAGACTGGGGAAATTCTTTCCTCGTTGTCGCTCCTGTTACCTAGCGACGGGGTACAGCTCTATAACGACAACAAACAGATATCCTTGCACCCTCACTGCAAAGTGTTGGCTTCCTATTAACTTCTGTCTGAAAAGATGGATATCTTTGGTGTCCGTAGCCTCTGAGGGCACACCACTCCATCAGTAATGCTTTTCTGCACTGCATCCGTTTCTGGTTTAATACATTCCAGTTTTATTTTTAACAGGTCAGGAGAACATCTCCAGAACAAAATCAGATTAATTTAAACTGTGGAAAACCAAAAACTCGGATGATCCACCGGGGATGGATATCATGTCTTTTGTCTTCAGGGCATTTCACTGATAATTCAGTCATTGTGCTCCATATTTCAGTTTCATCTGGAAGAGTTTTTAGATTTAACTGTCTGACTATCCTGGCATATAAAGTTTGACATTTCAATTGGCCACTATATTTAATATGCTACGCTATAATTTTATTGTTCTCACCCGTATGTAGTACTTGAAAGTTGAAAAATGAAGAAGAAAATGGAAGATCTGATTATCACAACCATCAAAAATCTCATATTAATAATCAGACTTTGTTATCTTGTTCTGGGCTTTCTAATAGAAATTTAGAGAAACTTGGAATGATGAATGAAGACTGTGTTCTCTACAGGGGACAGGAAACAGGGAGCGTATCCCAATTATAACCATTTATTGGCGCCCCGTTGAGAGGCAGAATCCTCCCCACTGTGTCTATCGCCATGGCGATTTCCAAGTATGGGGTCTGCTTCATTTTGCTGATGGAAGAATAGGCTTAATGGACACCTGATCTGTCAGTTATCTCTCTGGCCACATTCATTATGTTGAGGTATTGGGTATGTTTGTACTAGTGTTACAGGATTAACTTTGACTAGGCCAGCATGCATTTTCTTCTTCGTTCTGAATGATCTGTTAAATGGTTCATTTGTGCCAGGAGTTTCTTTTTTGAAGTACTCCTCGTGTCAGAATGAACAGTTTCAATCTCTCTGTCTTATTCTTTCTCTCTCTCTCTTACGTGTCTCTTCTCTCATTCTCTGTCTATTGCTCTCTGACAGTGATTACACAATAAGATGTAAAGCATACATGATATTAATCTTCTGCTTACTATTTGACAACATGGTCCTTGGACATTTTTGATAGTCAAATTATTTGATGATTTGGGAGCTCTCAAGTTTGATGGGCGATAGATGTTTCCATGGTTACAGGCTGACGACATACAGGAAATATATTCAAACAAGCCGTGTGCACATCAGTGATGATATCAGAGAGGCCCCTGAATGCACGAGCATACACTTCAGCTTTCAGCAATATAAAAAGAAGCTTTTACTGTCCACACACACACACGCATGCACACACACACACACACGCAGAGGTAGTGATTAAAAAAGTGGATAGACCATTTACACCAAAAGTGGATACTATGAAGTCAGCCAATAGGCCTAATGACATTGGCATCCCAGGTAGATTCTATCAGCTCACATGTTCTTGACTGTGGTGGAAAACACTGTACATTTACACGCCATTCCAGAAGCTCCCATAAATGTTTAAATGAGTCCAGGCCTGGTGACTGACTAGGCCATGGCATACACTTTTCATTGTGCATATGCTCAGCAAGCCCCTGGGGCCACCTGCACATGCTCATTGGACTGGGGTGTTGCCATCCTGGAGCGTGCTCACACCATCAGGAAAGCAGTGCTGCCCCGTGGGGTAATCACTCAGGATCACTTTAGCTGCAAAGTGCTCAGGCCTGTGGGCTTCTTTAGGGATGAGTCCCGCACGCACACTCCGCTCCTCTGTGAAAAGGATGATTCTTCTGGCCCATATCACACATCTCCACTGCTTGCAAGTCCATTGCCGTTGCTCCTTTCTCTGCTGTTTGCACGCACTTGCACTGCCAGGTGCAACGAGTGGGTTTGTTCACTGAACTGTCTCAGTGTACTGTGCTGATGTTGAATAGTGGAATAGTGCTGTTGTTATTTATGACTGTGAGTCCAGTGGGGTTCTGATACCCAGTTAGAGTACCTGTTGTGCACAAATATTTGTATAATCAGTCTAAATACCAGAACAGGCTGGGGTGTTTTAGCAAAATAAGTCTATCAGCAGGCTGTTTAGATGGGGGGGGGTTATTTTTGGAGACTGAATAAGATATGTCCATGAAATACTGACTGTGGGTCATAATAATTTGGCTCCTTCAGTAGGTCCTTGTTGGAAGGTAAACTACTTCAAGAGATTCATCACTTGCCAATGCTAACGGTTATTACATTTTTCAAATACCTCTCAGATTTGGTCAGTGCAATATGCAGCTTTCATTCAGCATCACAAATGCTTATTTGAGCACAGTAAATGAATGGAAGTAACTCACCTAAACTGAGAATAAAGTCTCTGCTGGATTACACTGTGGTGTATCCATTAAACAACAACATTTTGCTAATAGAGTGATTCTTTACACTAAGGCATTCAGTTATATAACTTTTGGCAGTGAGGCTCTGTTCAGTAGATCTAGGGGGGAGATATTAGGCAGAGAGCGAATAGCATGATTCTACAGTTTCTCTCATTTTTCCCCGGCACGGAGAGCTTTATTCTCTTCTTCTTTTTTTTATTGCCCTTTTCAAAAAGGCACCGGCATGGCAACCCAAAGGTCACGGCTCCTCCACACAGCATTAAAGATCATCACAGCCCCCCTCTCTCTCCGTACACGGGGGCACATCATCTGTAAGTGGTCCCTCGCGGTCCGTCCGTCCCCCCCCCCACCCCCCCGCTTTAGGCCGGGGGGGCGGGGGGGGGGGGGGTTTCAGCCGTACAAACGATCCCGCCAGTGTGCGCCGCCCCGCTCGCGCTCGCCGCCGCTGCAAGACAAGGAGCGCGGCTACGGGAAACAAAGCCCCCCTGTCCAAATAATCCCCAGGTGACCTTTGGGAAACGGAGCATGTATTTTTTTTGACAGGCCTTTGTTTTTTTTCTTCTTTTTTTTTTTGCCAGAGACTGCGCATGCGTATGTGTGTGCGTGATTCCAAATAATCCCAAGATAACATGTCATTTCTGATGGGCCTTTTTTTGGCCGAGGTGCATACGTGTATCTAAATAATCCCAAGATAACATGTCGATTCTGATGGGCCTTTTTTCGGTCGAGGTGCATTCATGCATGTGTCAAAATAATCCCAAGGTAACCTGTAATTTCAGATGTGCCTTTTTTTTGGTCAGTGTGCGCGCATGTGTGCGTCGAAATAGTCCAAAAATAACCTGTGATTTCTGACGGGCCTTTTTTTGGTCACTGTGCATGCTTGTGTGCATCCAAATAATCCCAAAATAACCTGTTATTTCTGATGGGCCTTTTTTTTGGGTCAGCATGCACGCGAGTGTGCGTGCGTGCGCTTCCTTCATCTACCCCGCTGACAGACTGGCATAAACTGGTGCGACGCAACGCGGTGATTTGTTGTAGTGGGAGCTGCCATCGTCTCGCGCAGCAGAACGTGTGAAAAGACAAATGTTTGCTGAAATACGCACAGGCAGACAAAAGCCTGTCTCAGCCGTGATTTGTCACAGTTAAACTACCACAGAAGCCTTTTGTTTTTTTTAATGGCTGTGGGAAAAAAAAGAGAGCATTAGGAAACCATGTGTAACATTTTTAAATGGCTTTATTTGTTTCTGCCACTAACCAATTTTCAAGCGCAACATTTTCTTTTCTCCTAATTTGTAATGACTGATTGCGTTTGTGGGCCCGTCTCTGAGCTGGAACAGCTTCCATTGATTTGGGAGAGCGCGGACCAGCATGCATCTCTGCAGAAACACACGCTAACCTCCAGAGCCTATTGCCAACCCATTGCCACTGTGGAACACGCCTGCAGGTCTCCACTCTACCAGAGGGGGCACTCTTGTGCTATGATTATGCGTTACGCAATGGGGCTGCCTGCCACAGTTGGCACTGACTAGGTCACGATTGTAGGTGATATCACTACATCAAGGTCCAGCGCTTTAGCTGGGTCCGCCACTTGACAGCACCGTAAAATAGCATACAAGAAAGTTTTTTTTTTTTCCAGCTGTAAATAATGGCATCCTTTCTCTGCTCCCACCCAGGGCCTTCGTGAAGGATCATGGCGTGAACGCAAAGCAGGGCAAACAAGGCCTACGGAGAAGGCTTCCCTCCTCTCTCCTTCACAGAGAGAACAGCGGATTCCCTCTGGGGTTGTTAAAACAGAGTGCCTATGGTGAACTAGCAGGCAGGTAGGGTTTGAAAGCAGATGCCTTTGAAAGACAACCAACACATGATCCCCCCCCCCCCCCCCCCCCCCCCCGCCACATACTGCAGAATGAAACTTGTCTTTAATGCTTCGGTCTTAGTGAACACATCCAAGAAGGCCCTCCAGAGCTGCCTCACCAGCATCTCACAAGGTCAAAAACATGGTCAGAACAAGACGGAAAAAAAAAAATAGCAATGGATTAAAAAAAATAATCAGTGAATCTAATGTCAAGCACTTGCATAGTGATACTGTGTACAAAACAGAAAACAGTGACTTCCCATTGATGAAAGCAAGGCTGTAGAAATTAGCACAAGTGTGCAGCTTTTACTGGTTCTTTGAGTCAGCGGGTATAGATTACCTAAACAGCTTTAATAGCCAGCAGGTGGTAATGTTTATCTACATCAAGCGCTGAAAACTGTGGACTCGCCTGCTGACCTCCGAATGTCCTTTCCTGTCTGAAAGCAAGGTATGATATAATGGCACTTCAGTCACGGTACCTTAATTAACTTACATACCTAATTACAACACGCCTAATTAGCGTTGGATTTACAAGGCCGCGGTTTGTACTTTGATGTTCCGAACAATCGCTCCCAGAAATTAGAGCAGTCGGATTGCGGAGGGGTGCACCAGGAGTGTGATGTACTGTACAGCGACCCTCTCAAAAAAAAAAAAAAAAAATCCACATCCGCTCTAATTGATCTGGGTGAAGTGACAGTGATGCACATATAAGAGCGCGTCGTGTGACACGGCCATTTTGGCTGAGGACGTGATTTAAGCGACTCGGCGCGGGGATTTCTTTCGGCTCCCGCCTCTCGCGCGCGGCTCTGATGAGACAGGCGCCCCGCCGAGCCGCCGCTCGGAGCGCCAGGCTCACGTCTGTGTTCCTCACACGGGGGCAGTGTTACTCTGCCTCAAATGCGTCTCGCTTCTTTTTCCCCCCCAAATTGATTTTTCCTTCCTTTTTTTTTTTTTTTCAAGTCGGCGCTGTTCATTTGCTCCGGCTGCAGTTTGCCGCAGCTCCCCCGCGCTAACCGCTAACCATAGCGGATCTGACACAGCCAGAGCGGATTGGCTGCAGCTTCCCACACTAACCAAAACGGATCTGACACAGCCAGAGCTGATTGGCTGCAGCTCCCCACATAACCATAACGGATCTGACACAGTCAGAGCTGATTGGCTGCAGCTCCCCACACTAACCATAATGGATCTGACACAGCCAGAGCTGATTGGCTGCAGCTCCACACGCTCACCATAACGGATCTGGCACAGCCAGAGCGGATTGGCCACTGCGCCCCGCACTAACCATAACAGATCTGACACAGCCAGAGCTGATTGGCTGCAGCTCCCCGCACTAACCATAACAGATCTGACACAGCCAGAGCTGATTGGCTGCAGCTCCCCACACTAGCCATAACAGATCTGACACAACCAGAGCGGATTGGCTGCAGCTCCCCACACTAACCATAATGGATCTGACACAGCCAGAGCGGATTGGCTGCAGCTCCGCACGCTAACCATGACGGATCTGACACAGCCAGAGCGGATTGGCTGCAGGTCCCCACACTAACCATAATGGATCTGACACAGCCAGAGCAGCAGATTTCGTGAATCCATGACGTAACCTCTAGGGCGCGAGCAAGCGCAAGCCTGTGCGTTTTATTCCTGTCCTTACCTCACACTGCACCGAGCGTGGATTTGTAGCAGAACATGGCAGCAGGGTCATTGATTTTTTTTTTTCTTTTCTTTTTTCTTCTGTGAGCAATGGCATTGAGTGAAATTTGCCTGCTCTGGCATCTTATGGCTGCGTGTCAGTTGAGGACACCAGACGCGTCACCTCTGAGCGCTGTTCTCCTGGGCTGGCGGCGCAGTCTCTCCGACTGTGAAGCCACACGAGTTTCAGGCTTCACAGGTTTTTCCTCAGAATGTGGTTATCATGTAAACATGTAAATGAAACTTCTTCAGTCACATTTGGGCGCTAAAACCTGTGCGTGTACAAGTTCGTGTAAAATGGCGGATCTCTTGTGGGTGTGCCCGAGATTGACTAAGTGGGAGAGTGTGTGTGTGTGTGTGTGCGAGAAAAGTCTATTTGCAGAAGATTAAGGTGCAGTCATATTGCCTATAATTAAAAATACAGTACCTAACTAGGTCAGTAACACTGAGGCTAACGCGGGAGCTCATATATTGTGCATGAGTATATATACCAGTGTACACATGCATACGCACTCGACTCATACACAATTTATGTTTATGGCTTCATCTCAGGGTTTCTGACCTGTTTTTTTCTGAACATTTGTATTTCTATGAAAGAACATAATTTTCTCGTGTTTTGTTTTTCCTGCTAACCTCAAAATAATTATAACAATTTGAAATATCTGATGTTTCTTAGCTCGCTAACATATTTGGCAAGCAATAAAGAAAAAATGTGAATAGCAAAGTTGTCTAGCTTAACTAATTTAACTAATACTCAATGTATTAGTTAGCCAGCTAACTAGCACTACTCGGTCCTATTAACTTAATGTAGCATAATGTCAAGGATGATGTCAATCATGGAGGCTTTCGAGGATCATGGGAAGTATCCATCATTTCCTGCTTGCATTGTTTTATTTGTTGTTGCCAACATACTCCTTGATTGGTGGAGTCCTCCTGCCTGATTTATACACAAAAATTGATTATGTCTGCAGCCTATCATCCTAGTTCATTTATCCCTGTGCAACAATAGGTAGCTAGTGTAAAGACTAACTAATCCATCCTCCAAGCTGTAGGACATCTCATGATGTATGTCCACTTCTGGGAATGAAATAGGCAGCAAGAAGTCCCAAGAAGTTAAGTGGACCAACAGGCAAAATCACGCCACACCAGTACTTATGATAGGATTGTATCATTTGGGTGGGATGAATATTTCAATATTGAATTTCTAAACAGTAGTGGTGTGACAGGAATGGATCAATGGGACTGCTGATAACATATTCAATGACTCTTGTGTTGAAATCTCCCGAGATACTGGCACTGAATTAGCAATGATGATTACCTTATCATCTTTGCCACTGTATGTCAGGGTGTACGTAATGTTGCAATGTTAATACATTTTTGTTGATGTGTCTTTCTGTCTGTAAGTGGGTCCTCTGAACACCTTGTATTGTGACATGTTGGAGTGACAGTCTTTGGTTAGGTTCAGGGGGCTGCCACATTTTTTCCCACGGGCTGGTAGGTGCGTGTTGCGCTTGATATGAACTCTACCCAAAGCAGCTGTGAATACGGTAGTTTCTTGTCGTGTCCTTATTCCTGAGATTGGATAAAGAAAAAAAAATGCTCCAGTTATGACACACGTCTCACTCAACAGCATTCATCACCTCCAACTGACATAATCAAAGCTGATGGTGGGATGAGTTGAGCAGAGCTTGAAACCTAATGAGTCACATCTGCCTGTGCATGAGGTGCAGCACGGGCATCTCTCTCTCTCTCTCTCTCTCTGCAGTTTCTTCACATCATCTCAAGTGAAACTGAGAACTGCATTGTAGAGAGAGAAGGGCGAACTGGGTATTGAGTACCCTTTCGAAAAAGAGTACCACCAAGACCGACACGCCCAGAAAGTCTCTCGCCCAGCCATTCAAGTGCCTGGGATCAGCGGAAAAGTGATGAAGATGCTATCAGCTGCACTTGGTTTTGCCCCACTGCTGCCTATGCAGCACCACCGTGGAACGCAACACAGCACTAACAGCCTTAAAAAAATATCAGAATACCAGCCTGCTAAGGAGGCCTTGGATAGCATGCAGCCAAAGCTTCACATAAGGGGATATTTAAATGGTCTTTATGTCACTGACAAAAGCAGTTAATCTGATTGGGCTTTTCTTTGGGACAGACTGTTTTCCTTCCATCGGCTCAGAAGCAATGTGCCCTTGCTACTATCTACAATCTACAGCGCTTTGGCAGTGACCTGACGGGGATTAAAAGAGATGCTGATCTCGGGAAACTCAGAAGAACTCGAGTGAGCAAAGGAAGATGCTACTCCATCATGAGCCTGACGAGGAGGAACAGGCTGGGTTCCAGGGGTCGGTCCCTCCCCTGTCTGGGGCCTGAACATTAAGGTAGAGGATAAATCATCGCTAGTTTCCAGTTTCCCAGCTTCTATAAAGAATAACACACAGACAGAGCACATCGAGATCATTATTTGGTCAAAAGGGCATGTAAGCTTGACCCTTTTGTGTTTTGTTTTTTTCCCCCATTGAAACATTTGGACTCAGTCGATTCTTCGCAGCATTGGATATTGTCGAGGCACTGAAGATCGTTACGTCACTGTTTGCTTGGCAGACCCCCCGTGGGACTGCCTACATAGTTTACATAGTTCATTTTACACAGTAAATTAAGCATGCCATCGATTTATTCCGATGGTTCTATATCAATGCAATTTGGCTTAAGCACCTTGTTCAAGGCTGAAACAACAAGGCTCCACTTGTGAACCCAGATTTTGAAAAAATAACATTAATTTGAGCTTACTGCTCTACAACTCAGCACTACCTCAATATCCATTTCAAAATTGAGAACGGACCCAATATTTGATAATGCACCCAGATGCCCATTGTCAAATAATTATATTTTTGTTTAAAATCTAAATTTCAAAATTCCTAGATCCCTCATAGATATTGTTTTATATTTAAGGCAGAAATTTATTGTTAACTGATAATTATGTACCCTCCAACCAAATGCATAACACTGTCTACCCACCATTCAAATCAGTTTGTGGATCTTTTGGTACGTATAGCCCAATAAATAGTAAGCAGGCATGTTTCACTCCAATTGGTGTTCTACATTCTGTGGCAATCTGCCTTCATCCAGTAATCTGTTTCCATTTAGTAAAAGAAAAAAATCAGTTCCGTGCGGGGGGAAAAAAAATCAGGTATGACCCTAATGTGTATTTAGTTGAGTACATTTGTATCATTTCAAATTCATTGGAATGAATAATTATAATCACCGGCAACATAAACAGAGCTGGCGGTTGTTGTGGTTATCCTTAACAGGTGTGAAATAATGACCGCAAACAGATGTGCTGCCCGCAGACGCTCGCAGGTTTGGATTATACAGGCGAGCCTCCTGCAGCTCTCTGTCTCTCTCTCTCTCTCTCTCCTGAGCCGAAGAAAATGATACAGTATTAGCTTCCACTCTTAAGCCCTTCACTTCATTTCCTCCTTGCCTGAAGTGTCTCTCTCTCTCTCTCTCTCTCTCTCTCCCTCTCTTCCCTTCTCCATCCATCTCTCTATCTCGCCCTCTCTCTCTTCCCCTCTCCTTCCATCTCTCTCTGTCTTTCTCTGTCTCCCTCTCTCTATCTGCCTCCCTCTCTCTCTCTCTCTCTCTCTCCCTCCATCTCTCTCTCTGTCTCTCTCCCTCCTGAGGTGCTTTTTTGTGGTTCTTCTCATTGCTTCCTGGCTGGTGTCAGGGGCTGAGTGATGGAAACATTAAGAGAAAACGTGTCATTTTCACCCCTCTGCAATTACACGATATTTTTAATCACCCGATCCGTCGGCACAATTGATTGAACGCGCGTTTAACACCTCACATCGAGTCACAGAGCTTAAGGGGCGAAGCTTCGGCTGACACGAGCGACAGACTGACACAAATAAGGTTTTGTAACCGGCTCGGGCTACGCCGTGTTATCTGTCAGTTCAGTCCCCGTGCACCTGTCCGCTGTGCTGCTGCGCCAGAATTTTGTTACCTGTGACAGGAGAGGATCCCTTTGGCATTCCTACCCCAACCGAAATTTAAACTCATCGGTCATAGCTCTCTTCTGCCAACTTCCTCCTCCTTTGCACAGATTATACACAATGGGTTCTGAAACGCAACAAATGTTAGCCTATTAAAGACATTAGCGGTAGCCATAAATAAAAAGAGCCTGAATGGTGAAGCTTTAGGTACACAGGTTTATGGAAGGCTTAATAAAAGTGACTACAACATATTTGGATTTGAAAGGCCGTTTTCAGTGAGATGTCACGCATTCTCACTGAATCTGGTCATTTGATCATTGGACGAGCCGTTGAAAGCCACTTTGTTGAACAGGCCCCTCAGCTTTTAGATCATGAAAACCAAACAGGGCCTTTCACAGGCAAGGCCAACTGTAACTGTCAAACTCTGGAGGCAGCTCAGCACAGTGGGGAATTAAGGCGTGTCCGATGCTATTTCAGCAAATTTGTGACTACGGGCTGTAGCACACCTGCGGAAACAGTTTGGTTTCATTACGGCCAATCGGGTCTCCTGCTTTCTTTGCCAGAAACTGGTATTTTGGTAATGTCTGTACTTGCCTACGAGATGGAGAGTATTCTCATGCCCAATTTTGCACTTCAAATAAAATGCCTGAAAACTATCAGAGGAAGACACGGTCACTTGTTTAGTTTGTGTATTTTTTCTTTGCAGGATATAAACCTAATGTAGTGCATTGATTATTATGTGTAATTCCCTTTTTATTTTCATTTGTTGTACTAGATGTGACTGTACTTTTTGAGCTTATCAGTCTATGAGATCATTTAAGTGAAACCATATATATTCTCCACTTCAAATACATTACATTGATGTACTTATAATGCCCAGCAGCTAACAGGTCTATTGCAATCAATTAACAGTTGTGTGATCACAAGCAACTGAGCCTGTAGAAACTGGAAGTCATGCCTTATCAGTGTCAACTCTGATACAATGAAAATAGCCTATTTAAAAATAAGGTAACAATGAAAGTAACAAAATGCAACTGCAGTTGAATTGTAATCTATGTTGTTTAAAAGCAAGATCACCTAAACTGGTAAATCCATGGGTCCACGTCCACCAGTGGACTTCCATTTGCAGTTTAGGTAAACCAATAAAAAGTGATGTACAGTGTTGGATTGGAATATCCAGTGCATGAGCTGTTTCAAAGCTTCCCTCATCGATATATGGATTTTTCTGGAACATAGTGGCAGACCTACTAACTGGCACGCAAAGCATTAACCATGCGTCACTTGGCAAATGCATTATACTGTACTGCCCACTGTAAATTTCTACAGCAATGGGTCTCATGTAGCTCATAATTTGCTGGGATACATATCGGTCATGTACATTTTCAGATTCTCCCCATAATTCTAATTGATATTCAGTTGCCACGCTGGTTTCTGGGTAGCATCTGAGCACTGGCGAAGACTTCCGCACGTCTTCGTCGCGTCGCGTCACGTCGCGTCAGCGGCAGTCTGTCTCCGTTTCCCAGACGACGCTTTGCCCCCGTAAGCCTTCCTGGAGGCCCCCCCGGCGGCTCAGGACAGCTCTGCCCAAAATCCCGCCATCTCCTGGGGTGAGCCCTCCCCCACCTTGGAGCCGCGCGATCGGATCGCCCGGAGGCTTTGTAGAGCAGTCAGGGCCCGGCGCGACTCGCTTTTACAATCCTCACACCCCCCCCCCCCCCCCCCCCACACCCCATCACCTCTGTTCCCCTATCCTTTAATGTGGCTCGTTCCCCCTGAGGCCGTCTGGGAGATAAACCCCCCCCCCCTTTTTTTTTTTCTTTTTTTATACTCCTGCTGGAGGATGTCTAAACCTCTTGTTCCAGTTTGTTTACCATTAGGATCATTTACCGGTGGGCAGCTGATCCTGTTACCGGCTTTTCTCGACAAAGGACACCGGATTGCGTTACGGCGTGCCAGGGAGTTCGTCGTTATCCCGTCCGTCACCTCTCCCTCACCCCTCCGTCTCTTCGGCGCCCCCCCACGAACGCGAGCGGGAACACTCACTCTTTGGGATAAACGAAGTCCCGCTTAGGTTACCAGACTTTAAAGTCTGGCCTTACCACTGCTTTTCCAGCCCCTGCATTGTCTCCGCTGGCTCCCAATACGACGGCATATCTCTTTACGCAAGGCCACTGGAGAAGCCATCGGCATTTCATCTCCTGAGTAATTATGGAAAGTGTGGCAGAGAGGCAACAGGAAAATGTTTGTGGGTTATGAGTATTGAAACTGCTGGGAGATGAACTGAGCGCGATACTCGTGAGCTGGTCATCTTAATTTATACCCGAGTCTGGGCGAATACTTGATTCTGATTGGCTGCTCAGGGTAGCTCAGATCAAGTTTGATTATTTTAAATTCATATGCTTCTGGCCAGCTGACAAACCCCTGTAACCATAGCAACATACTGAAACAGTAGCAAGCCTAGTGAACAACTTCGTATGTAGTTAGTGCCAGCAAAAAAGTGCAAATTGCCCCAAAATATTAAATACCCCTCTTTATGTATTTATCTTTGTCAGATGTCCATGGTATAAGTGGAATAATGGACTGTGAGGTGTGTGTTGAAGTGTTTGAAAGCACTCCATGGAGGGTGGTTCACTTTGGGTGATTCTTTGCCTTTAACGCACACCTTGTGAATTATTCCTAATGTAATAAACTTTCCCTCATTCTTTGTATGTTAAGCCCACTTCCTTGTAAGCTTGCTCTGTTCATACTTAATACATAACCATGCATACTTTTTTGCATGTTACCCCATGTGACATCATCAGCAGTCTGTTTTTAAGATAACTTCAAATCCTGTGACACTCACCTGAATCACAGTTTGACCATTTATTAGACGTTGATGAAATCTGAAATTATGCTGCTGTTATATTATGCAACCTCTTTTTTCAGGATATAACAAGAGATGAAAAAACACATTATTTTTCTGTCTACTCTGTTTTGCAAAACTCTCTATCAAGATTGCAGTCAGACGTTCAGGCAGAATTCCCAAAGCCCCACACTTGTGGTGTAAATGACCCCATTAAAACGGGAGAGCAAATTAAAACGAACGTCAAAGGTAACCATGGTAAAATGCAAATGTAACAAGCATCCGTCAGTCCCCGCTGCATTCAGAGCAGGCGGCTTCACCGAGCGCCCATTGTGCGCGGGTCTTTGAAGTCTCGCGGCCCTCTGGCAGGTGACAGGCAACTTCATTTCCAGAGGGGCAGAGGGCTGTTGGCAGACTCCGTATCACCCTTCTCGGTTTCATCTCTCCTCCTTCATTTTTAACGGAGCTTAGCGGCTCTGCGTTTGACGCGATTCTTCGGAGTTCGTCAAACAGCAGGAAGACAAGAGGTAGGTGTAGAAAGGCAGTCCCCTCGAGCACAAGCACTGTGTTTTCTGTAGAGATTTTTTTTTAATGCAGACCCGGTGTGTAATCAGCCACAGATGCCCTGGAACAGGCCAATCGGGGATTTTCCGTTTTAAATGTTTGTAGGACCGGCTGTAATGCAATTTGTCTCCGTTTCTTATTTCTTTTGAGCTACGGTTGTAAATTGCTCCATGAATTTCCCATGGCAACCGTGCCGCTCGGCTAATGATTCTGCTCCAGCTTAATGATATGCCAAGAATGATGGCGAGGAAATAAATAAATTCAAAACGGAATACAAGGAAGAGGAAAATGAGAGAATGTTGCCATGGTTAATTATTTTATTAAGGCATGAACGCTCCTACTGTACATTTCACTGTTATGGTTGCAAAACAGAAAAAAACACCATGCTTACATTTAAATCACACTATATTAATCAGGCCCAATAATGATGCAATTATATTGTGGTTAAATAAGTATGTACTGTGTAATTGCAAGTGCTTTAGGAAGCATAAAGCAGCTACACAGTGTTATATAACAGCTTTAGTTACATAAAAGTTAAGGGCTAGTTGAGGTTGGAGGGTTGAAGTCAGGTTAATGAACATTTATGAGCAGAGTTTGGAGTTAGGTTTAGGAGTAAGTTTATGGCCAGCTCTGTTTGTTAGCCTGTGCAATCATGTACCCATGAAAAGATTAATGGTATCTTCCTGAAAAAAAAAAAACATCTCATGATGGCTTGAATGCTGAATGCATTTTTTCTTCGTTATATAGCTGGGTCTTCAGCAGACATTTTAATTCTGAGCCTCTGTGAGTCTGTGGAGCACATCAGTATAATGACAGAGCCGTGTTTTACTAATTGATTACTTCGAATCATAATTTAGTTACAGGCTTATCTACTTATTCACAGTTGTAATTACACCATTACTTCTAAAATGCTCTTCCATTTCACACTATTAAACTTGATGAATTTTCAGTTTCTCATTTCAGTCTTGGCTCAAGACTAAAATCTATATTTTTTAAATCGACTAGACTGTGTTTTACCACAGTTAATATCATCTTCTAAGCCATATTTTTCATATTTCTTAGCTTCCCCAAAAGCAGCGAATTCAGCTAAAACCACTCCTTTTTACATCTGAGAATCAGTCAATCAATAAAATTGGTTGTAAAATTTTTTAAAAAGTAACTATAAAGGAATGAACATGAATTGAGCCATCAATAATTTCTGAATAATTTTGAGTGAAGAACCAGCCTGTCTATGAGTCTAAGGAGCCCTATGGACACCGAGCCCTTCAGCAGTGTTCAGTCAGAATCTGCAGTGAACCCCCTGCATTCTGATGTGCTGAGACCAGTTTCCATTACAAACGGCCTGACACACCTCCGCCATTGGGCACAGTCTTCGTTTGCTGTCCTGCCAACTGCCTGTGAGGGATTTCACAGATCATTCACAGTTAATGGAATAAAATCAAAGGCTTACTGGTATGCTGTGATTTTTACACTTGTATTTTGTCCTTTAGACTTATATTATGTATTATTATGTACTATATTTGTATTGTGATCTGTATACCCATATTTGGTGGGAAGACCAGACGTGAGAATTCCAGCGTACCTGTACTTGCACTTGTTACACGCGGCAAATAAATCTTAAAACTTGAAAAATGAATAATTCATATACCGTTAAATGGAAAATTACTGGGACAGTGACACGTATTTTTAGTTGTTTTGAATCCAGAGCACTGGATTATAACTGAAACAATGAGTGTGAGGTTAAAGTGCAGACTGTCAGCTTTAATCTGAGGGTATTTACACCCATGCGAGGCGATCGATAAAGGAATTACAGCACATTGCTTACAGCCGATTGTTTTATTTCAAATCCAATGTGCTGGAGTACAGAGCCGAAACAAAAAAATTGTGTCACCATGTCCCAATACATTTACAACAAACTGTTTGTGTGGAAACTCGTCCAGGCTTTAACCCTAGGTTCACACAGAAGGTGTGTGTGCGTGTGCGTGTGCGTGTGAGAGAGGCGGAGAGACACAGAGAGACCGAGAGGCAGAGAGACAGAGACAGAAAGACATCCATTTCCTGTTTATCTGAATCCTGAACGCATTACTCTCCGTTCTATCTACCTGGTGTGAATTGTATTATTTGTACAGTTAATCAGAGTTTGGGAAATATTTTAAATATACGATTCTGAAATTAAAAGGTACTGTTGTATGTTTCTAAATGGGAAAGTGTCTGTTATTTGAAGGTCCCAGCTATCAGGTGTTGGGATGGACTACTGTACCCATCGCTTCCACTGGAGACGTGGAGTGGATGTGATGGGAGGTTTGTCCCATTCGCCTGTGGTGCGGCTCACTGTGTGTGTCAGCCGTGTTTTCTACCAAATGATCACCGAGCACCTCAAAAAAACAAAAGAAAAAAAAAAAAACAAGCAAGTGCATGTCCTGATGCAAGGAGACAGCTCCCGGGTGCAGACAAACCATCGCACATCTCTGTGGGTGGAGAAAACCCCCCCCTTCTCTCTGCGCCCTCGTTTGTTCCGGACACTGGCTGAGATTCAAAGCGATAGACTCTGTGTCACAGGAGCTTTTGTTGTCTCTCGGAGAAGGTTCTGGATCACAGTTCTTTTCCCTCCTTTCATGAGCTGTGCTGAGTCTCGGAGCTTGTCTACTGTAGGGGAGACGGAAGTCATTCGGCAGCTGAAACATGGAACTTTAATTTGCCTGCTGACACAGGTTAACCCTTTGCAGAGCAGGTTCTTTGGAATCTTTTTTTCAGAATTCTAAGTCAGTGTTCTAGAACTCCATTGCATTCAATTCACAGTAGTAATTGTTACATCAGCATTAGAATGTTATGTTTAGAACATTCTAATCACATGTGTGTGATCTTACTTGTTAAAGGGTTAAAGGTGAAACCAGAAACTTTTCTGAGGAAGACAAATGTCAAGCATACAATATTTTCCTCTTCAGTAATAAGGCTTAAGGACAGCCATTCTTCCAGGAATATTGGAATATATTGCTGTCCTTAAGCTTTATTACTTTCATGCTCATTTCTATGGACTTAGGCACCTTCTCTCTATTTTTATCTTAAAATTTTCCTGAAAGAAACATGGACACTACCTTATTCTGTATATTCCTCTACAGTGTTTTGTTTATTCCAGCTTTGCTCTGATTTCTGAGGTGTTCTGTCGTATTGTATTTTACATAACAAATCAAGGGCAGATATAGTATGTGTGTCACCATTTCCATGATACTCAAATACTTTAAGGATAATCAAGCAGTGGCATACTTTTTCTGAGTGAGAAATTAGGGTACTTTATCTGAGCCGATTTGACATCTGAAATTCTCTGGCCCAGTTTAGCGGCGGCCTCCCTGCTGGGAGCGCCGCGGTGAAGCCGCATCAGGGACGGAGGTCCGGGGGCAGCCGGTGCCAGGGAGAGGTCCTGGCTAATTGCCCCGGCCCCGGCCGCTCTACCGGGGCTCTGAGGAGAGGGCGTGCGAGAGAGGGGGACGCGGGGTGGGTATAATTGAGGGCAAGGAGTAGGGGGAAAAAAAAAACGTCCTTCATCAGCCTTTTTACGGTGGTAATGAGTCAGTTTGGGGGGTTTGGGGGTGGACCTGGGGGCGGGGGGGGGGGGGGGGAGCTCTGGGCAGAGCGCTAACCTCAGCTGCATTCCAAAGCTCCGCTCGTCTGAAAACCTCCCGCTTCTGAACGCTCCGTCTCCCTGCGCCCGTTAGGGGCACGCCTTCAACAGAAGACTGCATAAAACATGTTGGGTATTGGAGCCCTGTGTTCAATTAAAGAAGTTCATATTCACTGAAGAGCAGCTTTTTCTGGATTCTTCTCATAAGAAACACTAGACAAAAAGAGTCCATGAGACAATTTGAAAATGGGTCATTATTTTTTAATGCCTCCCTCCCGTTTTTTCCCTAAGTTGAAATACCTAATTATGCTTGTGCTGTTGATTTGGGAGAGCACAGGAAAGCGTGTTCTCTCCTCTGCAGGGTGTTGCTGCAACTTATTTTCACACCGTGCAGGCTCACACAGACGCGAGGCATGAGGAGAGAGCCTTCACGTGTAGCGTAGCATGTAAACTTCACGTGTAGCGTAGCATGTAAACTTCACATGTAGTGTAGCATGTAAACTTCACGTGTAGCGTAGCATGTAAACTTCACGTGTAGCGTAGCATGTAAACTTCACGTGTAGTGTAACATGTAAACTTCACGTGTAGCTTAGCATGTAAACTTCACGTGTAGCGTAACATGTAAACTTCACGTGTAGCGTAGCATGTAAACTT
Organism: Anguilla japonica; assembly: GCA_025169545.1. Classification (NCBI taxonomy): domain Eukaryota; kingdom Metazoa; phylum Chordata; class Actinopteri; order Anguilliformes; family Anguillidae; genus Anguilla; species Anguilla japonica. Next base: position 45,673,791 of record CM045891.1, read on the forward strand.
CACGTGTAGCGTAGCATGTAAACTTCACGTGTAGCTTAACATGTAAACTTCACATGTAGCTTAGCATGTAAACTTCACGTGTAGCTTAACATGTAAACTTCACGTGTAGCGTAGCATGTAAACTTCACGTGTAGCGTAGCATGTAAACTGGGAGTGCCGCCTGATTGACCAGCGTAAGTTTCTGGCGTGCAACGAGGCGCTCATTTCGGCCAGTCGAAGCCCTCCCTCCCTGGGCGACGCCGGCACCAACTGTGCATTACCCCGCGGGGCTGCCAGATTCCATATGAGGCAGGGCTCGTTCCTGCCCTGAAACAGCGCCCGAAAAAGATGAGTCCCCCAGCAGCCACGAAAATGGGTCACTCCTAACAGGCTCGCCTGTCCCTTTATCTGGGGTGAGCTCACCCCCGCGTCCGGTTTGGACATGAAGATCCTGGAAGCTGTGTTTCCATTACAGACTCATTGCGCCATGCATGTGTAACTTAGCTTAATGAAGGGCTTCCTGTTTCTGTAACACAGTAATCCTTGCTTCTATTCATAGCCTCAATGGCTTATTAGCCACCTTTTAAAAAGCACTTAAATTGACTGAAGATAATATAAATGTTGTCTACTCGTGTTATTGTGTAATTTTTCTTTAGTTCTAACCAATCTTGGCATAGCATTCTGAAAATGGTAAAATGCATTGTGTATTTTCCACATTTGATTTATTTTTTGGAATGCTTTTCCGCCTTCCATTTGTACTCCGCTGAACTCTCTTTTCTATTATGAACTCGTAGGTCTTAATATGCAGAAAATGGGAAAAAAGTACCCCCGAATAAGCTTTTCGGGAAAATGATTTGGCCGTAGAATGGATTTAAAAAAATCTTCATAGATTCGGGATGAAAATGGAACGGTTGATGGTTTGACATCAAAAGGATATAAGGGAGCTTGCCCTTAAAGAGTACAGAGGGAATTAAAACGCGTTTCATTGGTCGGAGCAGCGCCCCGGAACCTGTATTTATTCGCGCTGCGGGCCGCTCCCCTCTCTGCCGCCACGCTTTACATTTGTTATCAGTGATTGTGTTGGACGCTGCTCCGCTGTCACACGCCATTAAGGAAACAATTACTTTGCTCCCCCAACTTAATTCGCGCTCCAAGGCTACGGCTAAGGCGCCATATGGCGGGCCCGCGTACCGTAGATCACTGCAACATTAACATGTGCCCGAGGGGGCCTTCCTGATGTATTCCTTCCAGTTCGTCTGGTTTTATGGGGAAAAGGGGACTTGACTGTTTCATACAGGGCAGCCAAAGGTGCTACACGCCAGCCATTATTATTTTTATAACGGGGGGGGGGGGGGTGTAGGGGCGTGTTGTCAGGGGTAACTGTTCTCTCCGGTACATGTGCTCGCCCAATGGGATGCATCCGCCACGCCGCCTGGTGGGACCCGGGCAAGCATCCCAAATTATCTGAGGAACGGGGAACGGGGGGGGGGGGGTGGGGGGGGCGGGTTCCATTAAACACCGCCGAGTCCCTCATTGACGTCTCCCGGGGGTTGCGTCTGGACCGAGGGGGATTCGCTGGAGCTCTGGAGAAAGCGCCCAGCTGAGAACTCAAACTGTGCCCGGTGGAGGAGCGAGGCGCTGCAGCTGGAGAGGGGAGCGCGATGGCTGCTCCGCTGGTGCTCTGCCAGTCGGTGGGCTCTCTCAGACTCTGAGGCCTATGGGGGGGGGGAGAGTTAATGGCCGGGCAGAGTGTGGGCAGGCTAATGTGGCATATCTATAAGCCTGGAAAAAAAATACAATAAAAACTTGCTTAGCTGGGAGACAAAACCTTTTGTCGAAGTTGTAGCCATCATTCAGCAGATGGGGTTTTTTTTCCCCCCCTTTCCCCAACCCTCTGAACCACAGATAATGCCCCATAAGGCTTCACCAAAAGGCTCCAGGCTTCATTCAGTGCTCTGTGCCAAAACCACTGTGCTAATAAACGCTTTTATTTTGATCTCAATGCCCCCACGGTACCGCTTTGCACTTCCCCAAAAACAGCTGTTAATAAGGCATGGATGAGCATGGGTGAGGCTGATCCAGCCATGTTCCTATATTACAGTGGCTCTTTAGAGGATTTAATGCCCCCTATCTGTGTAAAAACAACATCCAAAATAGCTGGTTTTAAAGTGGCCTGCTCACATATCCTGTAATGAATATCCACTTCATGTAAAATATAGAGCACTCAGTACTGCGTTTCAGTAATCTACAATAATTTTTTAAAACATTTTTACAACATTCTGTAATGTTGCATAATTTGTCTTGGTACAGGATATGGAAGGCAGTGTTTCATTTACTGGAACATTACTATTGGGCTGCCAGGAAATGACTTCATAAACTGTATATTTCAATTATTTTAAGGACAGCCAATTGTATTTCCACCTAGAGTTACTAGCCTGACTAAATTAAATGTCAGAATGTCATGTCCATGTATTAACTATGGTGCTATTCTGCATTGGATAGATTTGTGACTTTTGGTCATAAGCAATTTTGCTTAAAGCGAAGCTGCCCAACCCTGTTCCTGGACATCTACGTACCGTCCTGTAGGTTTTCATTTCAACCCTAATTTGGCCCACTTGATTGTACTAATTAGCGGCTCAAGCTCTGGTTTAAAAGATATTTTAGTTAGCGTGCACAGTAAAAGCTAACAAATAATATGCCAGCTTCTCATGACTGGTGGGTGCTTATGTAATGCAACATCCGCTAGACAAGTACCAGGTTTCAGACATTAATTTAAAAACATGGAGAGAAACATTTAAATGAATGCTATTTTATGAGAAAAAAATGTGTACTGGCCTCCACACTATATATTAAATTGCACTACACACACTACCAGGTTAAGAACAGTTTCTTTTTTTTTACATATGCTTGTTAGTAGCAAGCAATACTTTTGAGTACATTGTATATACAGTAGGTGCTACTATCTTTTGAATAAAGCTTGTGGTGGAGCTGCCTTTTGATCTCATCACAATAACTGAGCATTATGCTACGCTATGCAGCGTATCATGCTAAATACTGTATGTTCAAATGAATTGGTTTAGAATGGAGCAGGCGCCCGGAGCGGTAGTACAACTGATAGAACTGATTTTTCGATTCGCTGGATTTGCCGTTGAGTGCTTTCCGAAAAAACAGTACCCTGACTGGGTTTGAAAATGACTGGACTTGACAAACGTGACGAAGTTGGTGATACGACCACGACCGTGACCATTGGCTCCTTGAGCCCGTTCACCATATAAATGCAGGGGTTTATGGGACTTGTATTCATTGTTGATCTTCTGCGCTATTTCAGAACAAAATCTGGAGCAAATGTTAATTTCACCCTATGAAGAAGAGCTTGTCCGAGGACGAGAGGGGAGGTGCTGTATCTCTGAGTTAAGTGAAGCCAGGTGTAGCCCTACTTAATTTTATTTGCTTCCAGTAATAAACCCGAGCCGGTTTCATATTAGGCTACCGACTCTGAAGTAGGCCTATGCTATAAAATGTGGAGAGCACAAGGTCAGAATGATGCTTTGGAGTTTATAGAGGTTGTTGCAAAACATGGTTTATAAAGATTTGATAAAATCATAAAGTGAAGACATGACTGCGCAGGAAATGAATTCCATTCCAGTTTTGCTTTTAGCAAGACATTTTTTTCCCCTCAAGAGGGCTCGTGCAGACAATTAATTTTCATATTTATTATCTTTCCAGTCCTAAAATTTGATATATGATACATACGTAATTTTTATGACTACTAATTACAATCTTCTGTTCGTAAGTACAGTACAATAAAATGCTACATTATACGTAAACCACATTGTGCAATGACCGTTATATTTAACTGCTGATCTTAAACTGCAGGAATGTGAAAGTTTTATTCACCTATGATCTGTCCTGAGAGTATGCCAGAAGATAAAATTGTATTTCTGTCAATGTGAATATGATTAAATTAACTTCACAAAATGTCATATCACTGTTAATGACTTAATTTATTTTTATTTATTTTACTTCAGTAAAATGTAAATACAATTGTAAATGTGTAAAAAGGAAGATGCTGTTGTGAAAAAATGAACAAAAAGCCTTTTATTTCAAAGGATTAAACAGTATCACTGCATTGCAACTGAGGCATCTCAGTCAACGTTTTGAGGTTTCTATCATGTCTCAAAGAGTTACTTGAAGTTTTCTGAATTTTGCTCTCATACAGAATGTCACCATAACAACAAAAAAACCCAAGAAAAAAAAAATCTTAAGATTCTGTTGAACTTCAAGCAGTTCCAAGGAGACAGCAGAGCTTCTTTCATGTCAGGTGACCGAAATGAAATAAACCGGACCTTGATTTCTCTCTCTCTCTCTCTCTCTCTCTCTCTCCCCTTTCCTGACTCTCACTCTCTCTCTCCCCTTTCCTGACTCTCACTCTCTCTCTCTCCTTTCCTGACTCTCACTCTCTCTCTCCCCTTTCCTGACTCTCACTCTCTCTCTCTCCTTTCCTGACTCGGGCAGCAGGCTGAGATTCTCGCTCTTCTTCCAGTGGGCCTATCGCCCTCGTAATGGAGCCTCTAATGCGGGCTGTCGTACAGAGCGCTGCCTGGGCAGGGATATCTTCCCCCGCTCCGTCGCCGCCGTCCACATTCAAATAAAGCCCCACTGCCACACATCCTTATTCTCTCCAAACGCATCAGATAAGACGGGCCGCAGGTAGGACCTCTGCCGTACCCGTCATAGGGTGAGAGGGAGGGGGGGGGGGAGAGAGAGAGGGGGGGGGGGTCCTCTCCTGGCAGACAGGGGATTTGTCTCGACGCAGGCCCCCGTGATTTGTACTCTGCTCGCTTTCGCCCGGCTGACCTTTCGGTTACGAAGCGCCGCGTGACGGGGGAGCCTGAAAAGGCGCAATCCTGGCTGCGAGAGGAGAGACCTCCCACCAGAATGTCCGCACTGGGCGTTAGCCTTAGCCTGCTGAAACTCACTTTTCATCGGGAAGTTAAAACTTGCTTCTGCTTTTTTTTTTTGTTGCAAAGTTACGAGTCCCACCAACGCTGTTGTAAGTGAGGAGAAAGGTGGTAGTAATTCTAGGGGCCCAAAGCCAGGTTGTGGGGGGTGGTGGTGGAGTGGGGGAGCCCAGAAATTATTGGCAGTATGCTTTGCGTATTCCTGCAATTCCAGAATTCCTGGCTCCTCCCCTGGGTCCCACTCTTACTGTCTCTGTGTCCTTTAGCGATGTACATGAATTGCTGCTTTGACGGTATCGATGGATTTGTACAGATGGATAGTATATTAGATATTAAAGCTAAGGAAGAGTGAATAGACTCCAGCACCCCCACCCCCCTGCTACCCTGACCTGGAATAAGCGGGTATAGATAATGAATGAATGGATGGATGGATGGATGTATGGATGGATGGATTAGAGCTAAGGACCTGACCTTTACTGGCCATCTTCCAAGCAGATAGTGTAGAGTCTAATGTGGAAGTGGGAGGCACATCGCCCAGGTGACAGAGGTCACTGCACTGGGACACTCCACATATGGCTGGGGGGGACCGCGGCTGCCACTCCGGGCCGACTTCCCCGCAGCACGGCTGCCCGCTGGCAGAGGATAAGAGCGTTCCCGTTTACCTGCGCGAGAGAGAGAGAGAGAGAGCGCATTACGGTATCCGCGGGAGACGCTCCGCTGCCGCCGCGCGCCCCTAATTCCCGCCGTTTAACGTTCCCGCCGCTGGTATCGGTTCGGCGGCGCGCCGTGAATCCTGTGGAGTTCGTGGCGCTCCAGAAAAAAAAAAAAAAATGGTTCGACGCGATCCTTTATTCCTTTATTCCTTCGGACGTTTCGGAATGTGTCTGGAGGGATGTGAAAAGGCGGTAGCCAGACTCTAAAATAAAATAAAAAAAGAAGAAAAAAAAAACAGACAAAAAACTGTTCTGATCCAAATCCTTTGGTGAGCTGAGAATGAACGTTTTTCATCTGAAGATGAGATAATCACGATGCGCTCGGAGGGGCTGCTGTCAAAGAAAAGCAAACCGACGCCTTTTTTTTGTTTTTTTTTTGCGAAAGTTAAAACGCGAGGAGAGCGTCGGGAGATTCGGGCCTAACCTGGGATTCTCTCCTCCATCTGTTCAGATCAATCTCATTAAGCCCCGCTCAAGGCCAGGCCTCCTTTCAGGAAGGATTCTGTGAAGTCTAACCTTGTGGAAAACAACATAATAAGCCAGGCCTTGTGGTTTTTTCTTCTTTTTCTGATATAGTTGAATGAGCGTGATGAACTAAGCTAACGCAATCAAAACATTAATTTTACGTGGGAGGGACACTCCAAACTGACTCATTGTGTTCAACAAGTGGAGTCGTGAAGTCGAGTGTCTGTGAGATTTCAATTTCACCCCAGGAAGGCAGAATGTTAGTCAATGCATTTCCTGTACTTGAACTTTCATTTACTGCTTTTAGTGATGGGAAGACACATTACATTACATTTATTTGATGCTTTTATCCAATGTGACATACAATAAGTGTGTGCCAAAGGTCATTGGAACAACTACAAAACACAGGTTCGATAGAGTACAAGGCTCATTATGTAACAGTCATCCATAGCCATGAACACATTAAGTCTAGTTCTCACAGTAAGCATAGGCTAGGTCAGAGTTATGGTACTGTAAGTCAAACTAGGAGGCATGACAATGAGCTACAACATCTAGATAACGATACAAGTGCAATGTAAGTGCTGGATGGAGGTACAAGTATAACATGGAATGTGATCAGAGCGATCCTAGATTGGAAGTGCCCTGCAGAGTAGTGACAGTTAGTCCAGGCACAGTCTGAAGAGATGCGTCTTTAGACCGCGACAGAAGATGGGCGGTGATCGAGTGGTTTGTAGAGGAATGGAGAGTTTGCTCCACCACTGGGGAGCTAGGGTTGAGAAGCTCCGTGGTCAGGACACACTGTTGTGATAGGACATTGTCATTTTGCAAATATGAAGTAGTAATATCATGAAAAAGTGCCTTACACCCTTCCATGTTTTTCATGTTAGTTTTAGGATCCAGTGCTGACCATAGCAGTACCCCGTAGTGATTTGTGATGCCAAAAGCTTAATTTTAAGCATTAGCAATGACCCTGAGCAGAACTGATGACCTCATGGTTCATAATGAACAAATTAACCTTTTAATATCAGCCTGACCTGTACTAGATCCACAATGAAAGAATAGTATACATTAAATGACCAATTAAAATTGGTAAAACTTTCAAACGTCATTAATAGGAATATTAAGGCGAAGATCAGGTGTTTCTAACAGGCCAGTTATAAAAGCTGCTGAGTGGCTCATTCAGTTAAAGCGTTGCGCTCTGGTGCATGGATGAGCCTCACAGCCTCTGACTGAATCCAGACCGTGCCAGTGCCAACTGCGGTCTTTGGCCTCCAACCGTGTCACCCAGGGAGGTTGCATTTGGTTAGGAGGTCGTGCTTCAACCCTCTCTAGTTAACCCTTCTGGTCAATCAAGGCACCCATAGACTGCATGTCAAGGAAGAGGTCTTCCTCTGACTCCACTCTATGTGAGTTTAATTGTCTGCGATGTAAAAATAAGTCGTAATAACACAACATGTTTCGGAGAGCCTTGGATGTCTAGTTGGCTGTGGGGTTCAGGCATGAACACTGCTGCATTTGCAGATAACTGGACATTTGGATGGCAATTTTTAATTTTTTTTTGAATGTTTACCACTTCACCACTTCTGAGTCAAATGGTGTAGCCAAATTAAATTTTGTTTTTGCACATCCATTCTCTTCTTCAAGACTGCACCTGATGGATGCTTCATGCTAGAATAATAAAGGCTCTAATTAAAATGAGAAAACCACTGATTAAAATTAAAATTAAAAGTCTTAATTAAAACTGTAGGTGTGCTGATGTGCAATGGCCCTGTGGCAGCACATAATGTACAGCACATGATTTTAAAAAAAAAAAGAGAAATAGGGTACGTGTCTCCCCAATTTTTCCACGAGAGCGCTGGCGAACGGGACGCATGTAAAGGGTGAGACCCCCCCCCCCCCCCCCCCCCCCCCCCCGCGTGCCGTGACCGGTCCTGCGGAGGACGCCGCGGACGCGTGCGGCGAGACCGGGGGGCGCGCTGCCAAGGCAACGCGGAGAGGGAGCGGCGCGGGCGACGTGATGGAGTGCCGGACCGAAAAGGGCCTCGGTGATCAGGGATGTGCATCTGGCGCCCGCGTCCTTGCTGGGGAAAATCCATCACAACATTAACCTTGGCGAAATAAAAATAAAAATCACGGAGAGCCGAGGAGTCGGAAAGCTCATGAATAGATGGCTGGATTTTGGAGGGCGTGAAGGGGCTGGAGACAGCGAGGGGGTGATGTCATATTGTTACGGCTGTAAAGCAGCACAAGCAGGAGTGAAATGCAGGTGTAATCATTATGGAACGATTTTCCATTTGAAACCGAGTTCGCTCGCCAGCCAAGTTTAATCTTCCAGAAAAACTGCGGCGAATTGGCACAAAAACATGTGACTACGGCCTTGAGAAAACATAGCTGGTTGAGTTCAGCAGTCGCCCAAAGGAATTTTTTTAAAATGGCGTCTACGTTGCATAAAAATAGCACTTTTGTGTGTTTTGTATTCTTTAGTAAGCTCAAGCTAAGTGATTAAGGGATAAGTGTGGATTGAACCCGGGCCTGCAGCGCGTGTCGAGAGCCTGGACCTGGAGAGAACATCGGAGCGTTTAATTCATTAGCGCTCCGTTGACCTGTTTTGGGAAAGGCAGGCGACGGCTAATGGAGCCGGGCTCGGCCATGGCTGACTGCCCAACCTGGGGCAGAGTTCCCCCAGGGGGGGGGGGGGGGGGGGGGGGGGGGGCTCCTCTCTGAGCTCGGAGCTCAGCTCCAGCCCCGCCCGCACCGCCCCTCTCTAAAGACGGCAAGCTGTCACGCTCCCGCAAAAAAACTAAACAAAAAAGAGAAACAACAGAATCCGACAGAAAGCGCTGTGCGCGCTGCCCCCCCCCCCCCCCGCGAGCCGCCGCACCCCTCCCTGCGTGAGCCCGCTCCTGAGCGGCGGCGGGAGACGCGCCGCCGATAACTCTGACGGCTGCCGAAATGTGCCGACGCCAGCGCCGCCACCTGCAGCCGCCAATAACAGCCTTTTTTTTTAAATCCGTTTTTTTTTTAACTGCCGCCCAGCTCAGTGTGAGCCTTTGACACAGAGCTGTAAAACAATTTTCTAATCAAGGTTTTAATTAGTGTTGGGAAGCATTCTAACCGATTGAGAGACCCGCAATTGGCAAGCCCGCAGAGTCTGTAATGGGAAGAACAGGGGCCTAACAGTGATACTGCTGATAACTTTACAAGTGTGCGGAAGTGCTCTAAACTCTGCCTGAGAAACAATTAGAGAAACACAGTTTTTTTTTCCCCCCCCTCTGTAATAGCAACCCCTGGTTTTCCCCCTCAGTAGTTTCAGTATCGATATCTGAGCAGAATGCGGCTATAGGCCCTTATGGGGAAAATCTGTGCCCTGTCCCACGCAGATGCGGGGGAAAGCTGTCGGCGCCAGTCGGAGGCTGAATATTTGGGCTGGGGCCGCGCGGTTGAGGCGACGTGACAGATGTAGCGCACCGGGGCTAATGCCCGCTGAATGCCACCACGCCTTTTGTTAATGCGGACGGCCTGACATTTAAGAGGCGCGGATCGCACGCATCCGAGGCCTTCATCTTTCTTCTTCTTCTGCCCCCCCCCCCCCCCCCCCCCCCCCCCCCCCCCCCCCCCCGGACAAAGCCGTGCGCTCGTCCCGCTCCGTCCCCCGCCAGCCGGGCGAAGAAGGAGAGGCGCGCATGCGTGACCCCCTCCTGGGGGGGGGCGGTGTACCCGTCGGCCTGCCCGCCCGCCCACCCGTAAATTGGTCACGGCTTAAAAGGCCGGCGAAACTCAATCAGCGCGCGACTGAGCCGCCTGTCCCGCCCGTAATGAAGCCACGGAGGAGCCGCAGACGCCCCGGCAAATTGCCTTTCACAATAAATGAGCCCCCTCCCAACTCCTCTCTCTCTCTCTCCCACTCTCTCTCTCTCTCTCTCCCCTCCCCTCTCTCTCCCTCCCAACTCCTCTCTCTCTCTCTCTCCATCTCCCACTCTCTCTCTCCCCTCTCTTCCCAACTCCTCTCTCTCTCTCCTCCCACTCTCTCTCTCTCTCTCTCTCTCCTCTCTCTCTCTCTCTCTCTCTCTCCCTCTCCTCTCTCTCTCTCTCTCTCCTCTCTCTCTCTCTCTCTCTCCCTCCTCTCCCTCTCTCTCTCCCTCTCTCTCCCTCCCAACTCCTCTCTCTCTCTCTCACCCTCTCTCTCTCTCCCCATCCTCTCTCTCTCTCTCCTCTCTCTCCATCTCTCTCCCTCTCTTCTCTCTCCCTCTCTCTCTCTCTCTCTCTCTCTCCTCTCTCTCTCCCTCTCACCCTCTCCCTCTCTCTCTCTCTCGCTCCCTCTCTGTCTCTCTCTCCCCTCTCTCTCTCTCCTCTCTCCCTCTCTTCTCTCTCTCTCTCTCCTCCCTCTCTCTCCTCTCCAACTCCTCTCTCTCTCTCTCTCCCAACTCCCAACTCCCTCTCTCTCTCTCCTCCCAACTCCTCTCTCTCTCTCTCTCCTCTCTCTCTCTCTCCCTCCCAACTCCCCTCTCCCTCTCTCTCCCTCTCCTCTCTCTCCTCTCTCTCTCCCTCTCCCTCCCTCTCCCTCCTCTCTCTCTCTCTCTCTCTCTCTCTCCTCCCTCTCTTTTCCACAAGTACCCATAGCAACGGCTCCTATTATAAGCTCAACGTGAGCGTTACCCCCCCCCCCCCCCACCCCCTTAGATTTAGCTTTTTTGGCGTTTTTCTGAGATGGCGTCGGGGCATGACAGCATCTTTCGAGACGGAAGACGTCCTCGCGAACGATCTGACAGCTTTTTACGGCTTGCCGTGGAGTCTGCGCTTTTTGGTCTTTCGGTCCGTCCTGTCTGGAAATTTCCTTTATGGCTTTGTGGATTTTGATAGGGCGTCAAGGGTACGCTAAGATCAGTCTTTCATAGCCCAGTACTAAAGGGGCCCTGTGTAGTTGCTCAGCTGACCGTAAATCATTGCTCAACAATGTTTTTTTTTGAAACAGTGAAAGGACACGTTGTGTTAAAGGACACAAAAAATCATCCCAGAAAAGGGATTTAGTCGGATATAAAACTTTCACCCAAAAAAAGTCAGCTAAAGTTACTCAGCTAGCTAGCATTAGCTGGCCAGCTACCTATGTTGCACTTAAATAAAAATAGGCACCTTGTGGCAAACAGGCGAAACAGTGCCAAACTTTATAAAGTTGTAGTCGTACGATAAAACAAAAATGTTCCATCTTAATAGGTTGTTTCCTTTACTGATGGGATGTAGGCTATCTGAGCAAGTTGAACATGGTTCCCAACGGACAAATAAAGTTGAGAAAAATGGCAGGAAATACTGTAAAAATAAACACTGGTCTATTATTTCTCGGGAGCCCTGGGAGTGGAATGAAATTTCCGTATTGAAAATCATAACCCATTTATGTGCATAGTGTTCTCTTAAGCCCAACTGCAATAATGTAAATAATGGAACATTTAAATACATTCACTTATAAGGCTTATATGAGAGGGGAAATGGGCTGATCCTCTTCTCATGCAGAACTGCATGCATAGTTTTCATTCTTAACCAAACTTCACTGCTTTAGGACTGCACCACTGTTTTTAAAACGTGTGGTTTTTCTACTTCTAGAGTAACATAGCAACAATGGATATCATCTACATCTACAGTGTTTCTGAAACTATGGGTCGGGACCCAAAATGGTTTGTGGGAGAGTATGAGCAGGGCCCATTCATCTTTTTTTCTAAAAAAAAATTCATCTTTTTTTATAAATTTGTTCTATGTATGTTTGGAAACATTCATACGCATAAGACTATAAGATAATTTAAAAATAATTGCCTTTGTTAGTTTTTAGTTTAATTTTCAGTAATTTTCAACTCTAATTTTTCTATTTATTTCAGTTTACCATAATGCTTTTTCACACCTAGATTTTATGATATTAACCTCGTTTGTCACAAGGTAATTCATTTCATTTACTGATATAATTGATCATGATTATGATGATGTTTGATAATGATATATAAAGATCTGCAAGCAGGCAGCCAAAACTCACACTTCCAATAACGTATTTGCTGCTTTTGGATTGCTTGGCTAATCGTGCCTTGGAGAGAGAACACATCTTTAGGGGCAACTTGCAGAGATCAGTCAGTTGATGTTTGCACAAGACCCTGAAGTTGACGTCCCTGTGATGGCACTGATTGGGTGTTTCCTTATGCAAATCAACATTAACGGGGATACTCCTCCAGTTTACGCATTCATCCTCTGATACACCAGGGATATGCACAATATTGAAAGGTCTGTGCACGGGTCACGAATCCCACGTTGGTTCCTCGTAGGGACATTAAAGAACAAAAGTTGGTAGAATTTAAGAAAAGTTTCGTGAATGAGGCCCAAGGTGCTCATACTCTTCTCTGTGTGAGAATAAGATAGCCAGTCTTAGCATTTGGTAAAAAACCACTTGTAAGATCAGAGGAGCAGGGATGTTTCACTGCTGTGCAGGTCCATTGGGGCATTGACTATGCCATGAATCATGTAGCGACATGGCTGTGATTGGCTGTGAGACATGCAGGCTGCAGTGCTACGGTATAACTCACTAGAGTAAAATAAATGCATGAATAAGCAAATGACATTGTGTCAAAAGCAAATGTTGAATTGTGCTTGCCTTTAAGATGACTGGGCTGTTTTGATTAAGACCCAGGGCCTTATCAACTTTTGTTTGCTTGCTTGCTACAAACAGACATATGGAGGCTTTGGGCATGACGGAGTAGTGTGCTGAAAGCCCATATGTTGACAATTTTTCCTCTTTCTGCTGTCTATGCTATTCTTTTCTTCCACTGGTTCTACTGTAAACAGCAATCAAAAGGCAGCAAGAGCAGTGGATTAATCGTGCTAGCTACATGCTAGCTTACCAGGCTTGCAGCATTTTGAAATGATCAGAAAATGATTGGCGGATTTTAACAGCGGGCTTAAATGAAATGGGAGAAGGGGCACCAGCCAGCGGAGGAGCTGGCGCACCCTTATAATAAAGGTCAAAGGTTGCAGGCTGCCCTTGGTTCAGGGGAGAGAGTTCGCTGCGGAGGTAATTCCGCGTGCGGAAGAAACGCCGCCAAGCGAATCGAGGACGAGGGCACAGGCCTCAGGCACGGTCCCCTCTTCGGTCAGCCACACACGGAATGCCGTGCTGTATGACATCACAGCATTCCGGCCTCCTTGGCTCCAGAACAGGACGGAATGGCCCAGCGCCAACAACACTTTCCCGTCAGGTGGACAGATCGTATTTCACGCACGTCTATACGTATCGGTTTAATTTATGGGCCACATCTACTTCTCCTATATAAAACCAGTTGTCAGTTCGGAAAAAAAAAAAAAATGAGTAGAATTCTGGAAAGAATAACTATGACTGTTTAAATAAAACTTGACAGAAAATGTATCACATGCATTTATATCTTTTTAAATATATGATGTCATTTTATATATCCATATGTTACCATTCATTCTGTCTTTACTATTATACCGGGCAGACACTGGAGGACTGGCTCCCCCCCTCCTGAGATTTCTTCCCATTGGGGAGTTATTTCTCACCACCGTTAAGAGTTTTCCTTCCCACTAGCAAGTTTTTTTTCTCTTTTTTTGCCACAATTTTCCTTTCTGTTTCCTCTGTAAAGTATCACCGTGACACTTTACAGAGTGCTATACAAATAAAGTTAAATTGAATTGAATGATTTTTTTCATCATGTTTTCTACTATACATGGACTGGATTTTTAAAAATGCTTTTCAACTGATCTTCTCCCCAATCTACAATTCCTCCTAATAAAAAGCTGCAGTTTTGCAGAAACGTTCACAGCCGAATATGGGAACGCGTAGACAACCACGCACTGTCCTTCACAGCATGTACCGTCACCGGCTGCTTCATTTCACATCCCAGCCCACGAGTCAAGCTCGCACAGACGTGAGTCAGAGGAGTCAGACTCTTCGTGTGCAGCTTTAGCAGGCAGCCCGCGGGCTCTAGAAAGCGATGAGACACCGCTTAACATACCCTCCCTCACCCCGCGAAATGCCACCGCCAATTACATTACATTACATTACAGGAATTTAGCAGACGCTCTTATCCAGAGCGACTTACACACCTTTTACATGCCATTTTTAAATTATTTTTTTTTACACTGTATCCATTTATACAGCTGGATGTGTACTGAAGCAATGCAGGTGAAGTACCTTGCTCAAGTGTACAACGGCAGTGTCCTACCCCGAATCGAACCTATTACACGCCCAGTTCCTCACCCACTGTGCTACACTGCCGCCCAATTACGCCTCGCCCTGGTGGGCTAACGGCCACGGTCTGCTCTGCCATTGGTCGGGATTCCTACCCCACACCACGGAGCTCATCCGTGCGCCAGAAGTGCGTCTTTTAACAGGACGAGCCGCCCTAGCGGCCCTCTCCAGCCGACAGGCTTCCACATTTCCTCGCTCGGGTTTGGAGCGCCGTCGCGTACGAGCCGTCCTCGCTAAATTGACCTCGTCGCGGAGCGTTAATGATTGCCTTTGCCCGCGAGAGCCGGGGCGTTGGCCCTCCTGCTCGGCGAACTGCGCGAATTGCGGTATGGAGGCATCTCTCTGCCTTCGCAAATTTAGAGTGTAATTTCACCCCCCCCTCTCTCTCTCTCTCTTTTGGCGGAAGGCCATTAAACCCGTGGCCCTCTCCGGCTGGCGCCTCAGGTGAAATTGTTCTCGGGGAGAAAGCGAGAAAAGGGGGAGGAGGGAGGGGGTGAAATGGAGGGGTAGGTTAGGTTAAATATACTTTATGCCTCTCTATTTATTCCTCTTCTTGTACGAGGCTGTTTTATTGGACTGGCACTGCGCAGATGCGCACGGCACAGCGCTGCACACTGCTGCAGATTCCTGCAGGCAGACCTCTTATTATTTTCTTTATATCCCGCTGACCTTTGGCCAGGGTTCCTTGCAGTGCCTTAGATCCTGGCATTTAAACAGGGACCCCTGGGGGTCCTTGAAGTTACGGTAGGGGGATCCCTGGCCTGACTTGATATACAATGACTGTATATAGATTTGGGAAAATCTTCAGAATATAAAACTTTTTTTATAAAATAAAAAATATATAACCTTTTTAAACTTATGATAGGGGTCCCCTGAATGCCTTTGAGCCTGGATGGGAGTCCCTGGATCAGAAAAGGTTGAAAACTCCTGCCTTAGATGAAGTCCAACACAGATTGTAGTGCACAGATGGTATCACACATGAGTGCAGAGAGGTACTGTAGCATTAATTCATTAGTACAGTCTTAATACCAGAATGCAGTGTAGAACATGAGTGAGAACACGGTTCCAAATGCAACTGACAAGCACATTCAAATTAGGAAGACAAAATGGCAGTGTGTCACTGTGGCAGGGGCTCGGTTCGACAGAGGGAGCCGGGACAATATGGAGCCACGTCTGCTCTGTGATTGGGCATACGCACCTGGGTTGCCTTGGCAAATCAGCCCAGGGCTTGAAGGTGTGCGTCCCTCCAGGGTTAGCGTCTGAAAACTGGAATCACTGCAACACCCAGGTACAGCCCAGACATTCTGTCCTGCCCAGAGATGTGACCCAGCGTGTGACATTTGGCCATAAACCTGGGAGCGAGCAATGTCAGCCAAGCCGAATGCACCTCGGCTGTGTTCTGGTGGCGGAGGAGTGTGGCAGGGCTCTGGGCCACTGGCTTGCGTTGGCCAATCAGGCCAGGGCTTAAACATGCGTATCTTTCCATGGCGGGTGTCTGAGGAACAGGAACCCGTACGCTGAAATACCGTGCAAGACAGGGAGAGAGGCGGACAAACCGGCGTATACCAAGCTGAGAGCTGAAAAGCTTTGGTTTGTTTTGTCCTTGTTGTTTTAGTTAGAACCTGTGAGGGCGAAAGGAGAACAGTAACAAAGAACTGAAAAGCTGGAGGAAAGCTTTCCCCATGTTTGGTTTATTATTACTTTATTTTTGTTTATTATTTTTACCCAGAACCTTTGAGTGGGAGAGTGGGAGATTTTTATTTGTTTAATAATTTTGCACTCTCTCTGTTTCAGAACATAAAATGCTAGTGAAAACTGAAATTGCCAATCTTCCTGTGTCCTGATATTCTGTCCCTCTTGAGGGTGTCGCCCGGTGTGTGAAGGTCACATTTATAAGTTGACAGTATCCACTTATCTCAGTAAAGCCACATTTTTTTTTTTTTTTACAGCTGCAACCCAAATCCAGAGGCATAAATAATGCAAGCTGTTTGTATGCATGTCCACAAATAACCCAGGATGAAAGGTCACTGCCATGGCAACATAAACAGCATAAACAGGGTAAGGCATAAATCACATGTCATCTCATTTGAGAGAGGTGGTATCTATAGGCAGGAACAGGGGGTGTATTCCTGATGTGTTGCTGTTGATCACTCGCACATAAAAATACCTTTAATTCCGAAACAAAGCAGCAAATGTAGCAAACCAATCATTCATTGATGCTTTCATAAGTCAGGTATACTGCTGCTGTTGTGAAGCAATGTATCTGTCGATCTGGTACTTAAAGGTGCTCTCATGATGTTATTTGGTTATGAATATTTGGGGAAAACTGAAATTAATCTTTAAAAAAAAAAAAAAAAAAAAAAACTTCTTTTACTGAAATAGAATTGAATCCTAAATTTGTTACAGCTGTAAAGACAAGCCCTATAATCAGTGTTGGGGAAACTACTCTTAAAACTACCAATTACTTCACACTGAAAGTAGCTGAACTACAGGGAAGCTACCTTTAAAAAATTATCATTATCATGTTCCCCAGACATGATATGCATGTGAGCAATGCTTTCTTTTTTCTCACAGGGCGAACCACTATACAGCTCAGTGGGGAGAATTGGCAGTGTGTAGCAATTGGCAGTTGACTGCGAGCAACAATAGTGGTACAGAGTGCTTCTCACCAGTCAGGATAAGAGGGAAAAGAGAGAGGAGGCGGTTTTTGGTCAACGAGGTAAATAACTACCACAGCCACTTCACATAGTGTTTGAATGTAGTTGAAGTACCAGCACACTGCTGCAAAATGTAATAGAACTGCTAGTTTGCCTACATGTAGTTACACTGCTACCCCAACACTGCCAATGACGCATCTTACGGGTACTGTATACGTGCCTGGATGATATCTCTGATATGATTATACCGGCTATTAATTGTGTACACGTTGTTTTGAGTTTTCTGGGTGAAGAGTCGTGGGCCAGCATCATTTCTGTGTTTTTCTTGAGTAAAACACAATGAAGCCCTTGGAGAATACGTGAGAGTAGCTCGCTAACAAGCTAAAGGGCTCCCTCTCTGTCAGAATTTAATGAACCGACTCAAATAACCTTGATATGTGCACTACATCTTGCATCCGCTCTTCTGACCTGCCTGTTAATGTACACTTCTCTGCTTGGACAGCTAGTCTAAGACTCTGGGCTACAATCTGTCCAATGAGTGCGATTATTTGCCCAGTTGACTTTACATCACCTCCCTTTTATCATTTAGCCTAAGTTGAACTGCTGGCCCCATGCCAGCCAGGGTTGGATAGGTCTCCCCCTCTCAGCCAGCTCCTCTTGTGATTGAGTGTCTTTTTTTTCTTCCCAAAGGCTTTTTTTTTTAACTGCACTTGCAGTTTTTTTAAGCAGTTCAAGCCCAGCAGTTCCTAAATAAATGTCTTCTTTTTCCTGTGAAGTGTCCGTTCCAAAAAAGAAAAGGAACTAAACAAATAAGAATGAACAGAATCAGAGTACATTATTTCTTTAGTGCCTCCCCAGGCAAAAACTGTGTTATGTAATTTGTTGACAAGCTAGCAGACTTATTATTGTTACACTGCGGTGAGCTATAAAAATTATCATGAGTATGAAAAATGATTGTGTTCAGTAGCTACGTGTGGACGATCTCTGCTGGTTAGCTGGCATGCTGAAGATGTAGCCAGGCTCAGTTTATTAGCATGTTAGGTGCTGTTGAACTTCTAGCTGCAGGCAGAGCAGGCTTGAGGGGGGGGGGGGGGTTACATAGGATTAAAGCATAAGCTCCACAGAGACACTGCTGCCTCCACCGCTGCAGTACTGTTGACACCCGTCCACCGTAAGGTACACATAATCAGTGGCTGTCTTTCAGCGGGTTGTTCAACACGTGTACGCAATGCCACATCCATTAGGGGCTGTTGTGGAAGGCAGTGGAGGTGGTGTCTGGGGTGGCGGTGGGAAGGTGGGGGTTGTAAATATGTTGGAAAACAAGCCGCTTCATCTATTTGTGCCCATCACTTCTCCTTTCCTTTCAACCCTAACAGCAAACGCAGGTCAAGCCACCCTTTTCATTTAAGACGTCGGGAAGGGTCTTAATGCACCTGTTGGGAAAGGGCTTTCGTCTCCCGCGGCGATGGTTCCTCAAGGCCTGCCCCCCCTCCCTTTCTCTGGCGAAAACGCCATTCAGAATGAATCAGAGGAACGGCCGGCGAGCCTTATGTCCAAATCAGCAGCGTCCACTTTCCAGCCGACAGCTTCGTCTGCTGCATTCGCCGGGCCAAACAAAATAAAAACTCAACAATGGCGCGCTGGCAGCGGCGCCGCTTAGCCTGACCTTGCTTCAGCCAATAAGAGGGCCCCGTCGGCCATTTGGTGAGCGCGGAGTGCCAGCAAAGCACATAAGTGGGCCAGTTTTTTGTCTCTCTTTTTTTTTTTCCCCCTCCTCCATTGATGGAACTGCCAATCTGAAGTAATAATAAATGACACACGGCAGTGAGTCGTTCGTTGAGCACGGACGAGGAACCCGTTGAACTGAATCGGAGGGTCGCCGGTTTTAGTGTCTGCGGAGAGAGAGGCATTCTGTCGGTCCGCCCTCCGATGCCCGAACACACGGCGGCTCTTCTGGCCGTGTGGCTGAGAGCTGACTAAAAACCCCATTTAATCTCCCCTCGTGGTAAAATGGCGGTCGTTTGCTGAAATTTTCTGCCAATCTCTTTCAATAAGGGCACAAATACATGCTGGAATTTTCATATGAATGGTCTGCTTTAATCTCACAGACTTGCACAGATTTTTTTGTTTGTGCTGTCATCATATTTTGAAAAAGCATTTTTTTGTTAGTTGCTTCCTGCTGTTTTCCGTCTTCAGTGTCAATCATCTTGCCGTGAAAAAAAAAATTACTTAAAAAAAAAAAAGCAAGAAATGCTTCATAAGCAAAATGTTTTGCTTTTTTATTGCTATGAATTATTCTCAATGTGATTTTTTTTTTTTTTGTCGGAAATGTCACTGGTGTGAACGGGTAAAAAAAAAAAAAAAAAACTTTAATTTTCGCGAAACCGTTATTTTGCAGCTGCATTTCAAAATGTTTATTTTTCCGCCTTTCGTGTTTTTTTTAACAGCCACTTAACACGAGCAGGCATCCACGTTCGCGTTACTGCGCCATATTGCGCATTAAATAATGGCTGTTTGTTTGGCTTTGCTTTCGGCTACAGCTGAATGAATTTTACACTCGAGGTGCCTTAATATGTTTGCTTTTCTCGCTGAGGTGGAATCCACCTTGGCGGGCAGCCAAAGCTGCAAAAAAAAAAAAAAAAAAAACAAAAAGAAAAAAAACAGCTGACCTGTGAACCATTTTATTGTGCTACACTGCAGGTTTCACTCAAGCAGGAGCACACCAGGTTCAACGCTTCGGCTTTTTCTTTTTTTTTTTTCTTTTCTTTTTTTTTTTTTTATTACCTGAGGGACCGCAAGACACAATGGATTAATATCCGTCATTAATGCGATTGGACCCTCCTCCTCGGTGTGAGCCGGTGTGAAAGCAGGGTTGTTTTTTTTTTTTTGTATGTTATTGTTTTTTTAAGATGATAAAAGATGTTTACCCGCGCCGCCGTTGTCTGTTTACATTGCGTCAGCTTGTATTACACAGCGCGGGGGCTTGTTTGGGTTCAATTAATTCCCCGCTAATTCTATAAATACAACAGGTTTAATTAGAGGTGCCTGTAATCTCACTCCTGCGCAAAAGAGTGCCACAGGTAAGGAAACTTATTGCTGCAATCGTGCGGATTTCTGTCGGGAGAAGAAAATATTTGACAAGAAACTAAGCCTGTCATACACTTCAGAGAAAGGGGAGGGGGGGGCATCCCTGGAGTCACTGCTAAAGTAAATCTGTGAAGGTGTACAGCGATGTAATTACAGAACCACTCAAATGAAATGGCATATTTTAATTTGGTTTTTCAGCCTCCTACACCATGCCCTTACCCTGTAGGTGCTTACCTCTTCTCATGGATAGTAGGAGTGGAGGGGTGGGGGGGGGGGGGTGAGGATGAGTGTAGCCCCCCCGGGTAAATTTGTGTGGACCTTTCCCAATCTTATTACAAAATGCCGCGGTTGGTTTGTATATCTCTATGTAATGACCTGTATAATTGATTCCTTCTGTTATATCTGGGTTTCTGTGGGGCAGTTGGAGTGCAGGAGGTGATTGCGGGGGGGAGGGGGCTTAAAAATATCGGGTTCCCCAGTGAGGGACTCTGGTTTCCCCCCCTCCCACACTGGTGTCCACACTGTCCACTCACTGTCCAGTACTTCTCACTTTCTCCTCTGTGGAAAAAGCAGGTCTGTCATTTATCTATTTCTTCATCCTCAACATAGGGGTGTTCAATTCAAAAACCTAATTGGTCACACCACGTCACACAGACCCCATGTCAAAATGTTGAAGGGAGCACAGCAGTACCGTAAAACGCCTTTGCTTTTCTACTCTCACAATCGCCTTGTATGTCGTATGACATTGCTTCGTCTGCGGATTTCTCTCCGAGCGCACTGCGCACATTTCATTACATTACATTACATTACAGGCATTTGGCAGACGCTCTTATCCAGAACGACTTACAAAACTTTTTACATTGTATCCATTTATTCAGCTGGATATATACTGAAGCAATGCAGGTTAAGTACCTTGCTCAAGGGTACAACAGCAGTGTCCTTACCCGGGAATCGAACCTGCAACCTTTCGGTTACAAGCCCAGTTCCTTACCCACTGTGCTACACTCTGTCCTCGATGTGCCGCCGGCTCGTTCTAATCCTCCCCTGTTTACGCCGTTAATTAAGCGAGGTCAGGGGTGCGGCCGGCGTGCGCTATTCCTGTCTTTAATCTCCGAGAGCCCGGCGCGGTAATGAGACCGAGATCCCCCCCCCCCCCCCCCCCCCCATCGCGAAGGCGGCCCGCTCGCGGCCCGAACGCCGCGCCGGCTGGCGACCGCCACCGTTACCTCGGGCTGCGTTTCGGGTAAACGCCTCCGGAGGTCTGGACACATCGTGGAGATAAACCAGGAAGCCGGGTGCGAATACACAGCACGTGGGTGTAGTCTGAAACGCACCAGGGATTTACGATTAAGTCTGTTCTTCCGCGTTAGCTTTATGAGCTGTATAAGACAGGCAGTAGGCAAAGTGTCCTTTATGCTTAAAGATCAATGGTGCAACAGGAAGTAGGCCTATTATATAACCATATGTCTATATCTCATTTCTGTATCATTTGCGCCTTTCTGTCATGTGATTGAATTTTGAGGATGGTCAAGAGAAACAAGTCTCTTCTTTGAGGATTTCTCCTGCATTTTTTAAACATAAAATGGTTGATTTTCTCCTAATTACATAATCCACCAACACAGCACACTACATGCGTTTGTTGTCCTAACTTGTAGTCGAATCCAAACATTGCCCTCGGATCACAAGAAAATAAGACGTTCAGCTTGGGAGAAAAGAATTCAAAACTCACACCGCCGCGGCTCGTAACATTCCTCTTCCCCGCGGGACGCCGAGCTCACAGCGGCGCCGCGTCCACCGGCGGCCCGTCCTCCGGACCGCACCCAGAGCGAGCGGCGTCGCAAACAGAGCGAGCTAATAAAAACGTTAGCGTCCGCTGCGTCCGCCATCGTCCCTCGAGCACTCTCTGGGGGGGGGATGGGGGGGGGGTGCGTGGTCTCGTAACGCGGTTTACGGTAAAAACACACCTGCCGGTTACGGAGCCGCCTCGCTCAGCAGCCCGCCGTCCCTCGTTCCCCCCTCTTCAGTACCGTTTTGGGCAAGGGGCGCGCGGCAACATTGTGGAGCGGGGACCTCAGCGGAAGGGCGGGGGCAGGGCAGTTAAACTGGACGCGCGTCGTATTTCACAATCAGCCACGCGGCGTTTCGCGCTGACGCCGCGGAATGGGTTTGTTGGCGGCGGGCTAATGTGGCGAGGGCTCGTCTAGTTCCTCCTTCCCCCCCCCCCCCCCCCCCCCGCGTTCCTTCGCGGAGTCGCGGCAGCGGCCCCCCGGCCATTAATCACCCCCTTCGAGGACGCCGCGGGCCGCGCCTCGTTCGTGTGGCGCGAATTGAAAGCGCGTCGGTCGCAGATCGCCGCAGTTACAACTCGCGCCCAACCGCGCATATCTCTATTTTCGATGAGTGCCAATTAGAGAGCAGCTTCCCGCCACTCTGCTGCAGACGCTAACGTCTTCTTACCTCTCGCTTTGTTTCCCTGTGAGCTGAGCGCCAGATTATGCAGATTTAAATGGGAATGCTTGTGGAACGTTGATTGACTTGTGGGCCCTGTTCAAATTTTAGATGATTCTGTACATCTGTTTCCTCCCCCTCATTCCGTTTAACATCCTCTCAAATACCCAGAGATTCTCATACATGCGCGCACACACACACACACACACACACACACACACATCCCCCTATACCCGCACATCAATTTCAGCAGCATGTAATACATTTGAATGCATCTTGTTGCAAATTAGCCTATCATTCTCTTTTTAAACAAGATAACAAGATTCTCTCTTTCAAACAAGATTTTAAGGCTGCTATATGTGTTGATTGTGGAGTTCTCAAATGGAACCGGGATGTGTGCTATATAGAAAACAATGTCCAATCACAGAAACTGACCCACTCACACGAAGACATGCATGCACTCCCACATACCCCCCTCCCCAAAGGACATATACACTCATACCCCCCCCACACCCCACATATAGGTCACTCACACAGGTGAGCCTTTTTGTTTTTATTGTTGGCATAGCCAACTCTAATACTCTTATCTCTGGCATTGTTCACATTATCTGATTGCAGACTGATACAGCTGGAATAAAAAAAAAAAAACGCTCACCTGTATTTGCACTGTTAAACAAATGTGATCGCGTTACGACTCATTTTCATTCGCTCAGCGAGCTCAACGTCGGCCGTCGTGTTTTCCCCCGAAACATGGCGTTGCACGCTGGGCCAGCTCGGTCCGAGCAATCAGGCTAGTGCCGATTCAATTTATAATAATGACGACGATCCGAGTGCGCTATTGCATTTTTATAATAGCATTGGAGATCGTAATCGCTCCGGCGTTTTTCTGGGATGAAAAAGATAAGCCGAGTTATTATTAACTCGCTGTTATTAAGACGCTCGTTTCGGCTGGCAAACGGTTAATTACGCATCATCAGGTAAGGTCGCGGCTACCCTGCGCGGAACGGCTGGCGGTTTTATTTTTGAAACAGCGGTGTGTGTTGTTTAAAACTCGCCAGGAAACTGCCCTCGCACTTATGCGTTTAATGTATCCATTATTATACCGGTTAGATATTTACGCTGCTCTCTTAGAGAAGAGTTACGTCGTGGCGTGGACGGGAAAGTAAACGACACGGTTCATTCGCTCGGATGTCGCGTCAGCAGATTTTCGGGTTGTTTTATTCAGCGCCATTTATTTTGGCATCCCGGCAAATGACAAACAGGGTCGCTGATTACATTCGGCGCTTTACACGGAAACTCAGATTTATTCCGTATGGGGGGGGGGGAGAGATTTTAAACACTTCTTACACTGCATTATTGCAAAGGCTTACAGCTGCAGTTATGCATGCAAATTAAATCCATTTGTAAACGAATTGCGCTGAAAAGCAGCTCTACCGCTTCTGAAATCCCAACGTAACCGCTGAGCTGGTTCCAGCTCCCATTTCACATCAATGTGTAATGCCTTCAGATTTTTTGGGGGGAATTGTAATTTTCCTTTAGGGTGGTGTAGGGGGGGGCAGCACATTGGTGCAGTGGGTAGCACTGTTGCGTCATAGCAAGAAGGTCTGGGTTCGAATCTGGCCTGGGCCACAGTCCAAAAACATGCCGGTAGGCTAATTGGAGACTGTAAATTGCCCCTCGGTTTGAGTGTGTGAGTGAATGGTGGTGCACCGGAATAGGCGTCAGTATATTTGTTTCTGAGAGCCCATTTCAACTGATTATTGACAAAGAGTCTGTCATTCTGCCGCTGCTTGTGATGAAATGATTGGTTAAGGAAGCTGTCAGTCACTGATATCCGTTGGCTGCGGGTCGTGACCTCATCAGCTGTTATGTGTCACGCGCCGTTTCTATGGCGGTGATAACTCAGGATCGGCGCGTGGCTTCCTCTCCTTGTCCATCATTATCGAGGACAACGGGGGTCAATCGGCCCGACAGCGTTTCCTCCCTCACGTTCGGAGAGCGTCTGTCACCGTTTTTTAAATCATTCGCCGCTCTGCGTTCGTGTCACAGACTGTCAGCGCGGTTTCAGATTCTCCGTGACGGCGTCAGCTCAGAAATTCATAGTTTGAGTCTCTGCCAGCTGCATTCTTCTGGTTTTTTTTTTTAGTAGCTAAACTGATCAACGTGCTGTCAGCTCCAAACCCTAAAAATATATATTCCTGATATAGTCAAATATTTTGTTCGCATTTCTGATATTGTCAGTTACTCTGAGCAACAACAGCACAGCGGCGAAAGCATTTAAAATAAGCAGGGCAAAGTCAGAAGCCAAACGGTACCGGTATTCTGTACCACATTCTTAACCTACGTTGAATATGAAGCGTTGCAACAGCCTAAACAACTGCAGTGAGCGCGCGAAGAAAAATGACGTCATCAGCGGTAATTAAAAAAACACGCCGCTTCAGAAAGAGCCTTGGGGTTCCGCTTGGCTTTCAAGTCTTCACGGATGACCACCCGCATTGATCAGTAGCCGCCCAGGTAGCGCGTGGTTATTAAGCCCTTCCATCACCCCCCCCCCCCCCCCCCCCCCCCCCCCCCCCCCCGAGCTCTTTCTGCGTGTCACCTTCAGTCTATATTAACAGTTTATTTCATGTCAGGCTGAGGGTTAAACGATAGTCATCAAACTCTCTCTCTCTCTCTCTCTCTCTCTCTCTCTCTCGGGCGTCTTACGGGAATAGCGCACCCCCGGAAGCGCGGCGTTTTTTTGCTTAATTAACCTTTTGTCTTCTTTGCTATTAAGATTTAAATTACTCTTCCTGCCTGTCGTTTTTTTTTTTAACTCGACGCAAATTAAAAAGGCAAGCTCAGTCAATTGATGCGGGGAGGGTATGGAGGGACCTATTCAAAGGGGGCCAGGCCACAGTGTAGGAGGTCAGTGTTCTTCAACTAGTCTTCTTTTTTCCTGAGGGCAGATTCTTTTTAAAGACACTCTGCACTTGTTTTCTCACATTTAAAGTGTCCCGCAAGCCATTTTTAAGACAGTAACATTTCCTTTTGATGTACAGTATGTCTTTTTTTAAACCATGAGAACCATAGATCTGATAGTGTACCAGAGCATCTGTTTCGTAATGAATGTTCGCTTCTGTTCACTTCAAGTTCACATCTAATTGGCAACCCACTAAGTGGACACAGTATTGATTGGGTAAAATGTGAATCGTCATGTTGCTTACATATGTACATTGGTCTCCAAATAACCTATACAAAATAAACCTGTACTGTGGGCAGTACAAGACCTTTGTTGGTTTCAGGATTCAAAATGCATTAAAATCTCAACTGAATTAAACAGGCTTAAAATCATAATATTAGTTTGTATCTATTGCTGTTGAAAAGTGATGATTTTTATTTCAAAAGGCCTTTACAAATGGTCTATGTGGGCCAAACATTTTCCACATACTGTTTATAAAGCAGTGAATGATGTGTTGTACGTGCGTACACAAAGCAAATGCTTCCTTTAAATGGGCCCACTGATTATTCTGTCACTAGTGGGAGGTGACAACACTGACAGTGAACAGATGCAGACATGGACATAGTGACAGTTTTTTGATGGGTTGGAAAACTGCTCTTTCTTCTCTCAGTGATCAGTCAATCACTGAATGGCCAACACCATGTCTATGGCAGGCAAGTCGCGCTTGCATAAAAAATGACAATTGTCAATGCAAATTGTGATATTCTGTATCTGGTATATTTTCTCATTTATTCTGACATGTGTAATGTCCATGTTAGAAGCAATACTTTTCCCATAATGATATGTATTGCTTAGATTTGCTTTATCCTTTTCCACACGCCCACCTACACACGCAAGGAACTGTGCAGCTGAAGTGGTCCATTTGCCCCTCTGTTACCACACAGTCCCACAGCAGAGTTTGTGCTGATTGGTGGAAAGTCATGTCAATCACTAATGCTAACTGGGAGCCTGTGGTTGGCTGGCACATTGCTGGGAGGAACTAATGCAGCTTAGTTGGCCTTACACTGAACACAATTTTAAGCGATTTCACAGTCTTAGAAGTCATAGCAAAGCTTGCCTTGTCTTACCTCGAGCCAGTGCGCACACCCATCACGACTCATGTGATTAGTGTGAGACCATAAAGATGGCTCCGACTGAGGTTGTGACAGTCTTTTTCTCATCTTGACTGTGTTTCGACAAAATCGAATGTTCAATATTATCGTAAGTCTTTGGTCTTGGATCAAAAGGTTTGTGATGGTCAACGACACAATTTATATTCCTACACTGCAGGCAGCCAATATGTCCTCTGTATTTGACTGACATCAGCACACCAGAGGAGGGCTAAGATACAAAATCTCCAAAGCATCCTGTTGGAGTTGTATAATCCCAGCATGATTCCCAGTCTTAGCAATCTTAAGATGTGTGTACCTCTGAGACTAAAAAACCATGGCTTAGGACAGATTGTCGTTAAATGAGAGAGGGAGTCAGACTTTAGTTCTCTAGAAGTCATCTAGGGTAAGGTCAGTATTAGATCCAAACAACCCTGCCAAATCAAAGCTAAATCTCTCCCACCTCTGCAAACACCTGCCCGTAATTAGCTAATGCTATCGTCCAGGCTGAAGCCTGCAATGTTTGGGCTATTGGGGACAGCCTGTGTTTGTGACAAGTGACTTTAGTGCCAGACCCAAGCAGGAGCCCGGATTTGTATTACTTTTTAATAATATCACGGAGTCGGACAAAGTTAGGAGGAATACGCGAGGCATATGGATCCAGGCTGCGGGTGGCCTACTGTCTCCTGCTGCTCTGTGTCCCTCCTCCTCGGATTACGGCTCACCTGCAGCTTCACGTGCCGTAAACAGCTGTCTCTCCTCCACCTGTCAGAAGGCTCTTTTTTTATTATTGTGAACCGGTTCTGCGCTCACGGACTAGCAGTGACCCGATTAGATCTGGGCCTTTATTGACCTTGGACTCCGCTCTGGAATCGTGCTTAAAGTGCCGGCAAGAGCGTACGCCCGATAAACAGAAGACACGATTAGGGTAGCATGCGCGCGTTCCTCCGATCTCCGATAAGATCGTTCGGATTACGGCAAAAACGTTTCTCGTCTCTGAAGTCCGGAGGGAAGTCGTGCTTGCTGAGGGCCCCAGTCTTCTGCGTCAAAGAGTGAAACTGTAGAGATCTGCAGAAACCTACGCTATTCTCAGGAGGTGAGATCGGTTGTCTGGCAGTCGGAGGGTTGCCGGTTTGATCTGGGAGTGCCGAAGTGTCCCTGAGCAAGACACCTAATCCCTAATTGCTCCCAACGAGCTGATTGGCACCTTGCATGGCAGCCTTTCACCATTGGTGTGTGAGTGTGAGTGTGTGTGTGAATGGGTGAATGAGAGGCATCAATTGTAAAGCGCTTTGGATATATAAATATATGGATAAAAGCGCTATATAAATGCAGTTCATTTACCATGCTGTGCTGAAACCTACAGTACAAGGGACATTCAATAAAGATAAAATAATATTTAACAAATATTTGCACTGCAACATGTTTTTGTCATTTACTTGTATTATGTCAAAAAAATAAATACTCATTAAGGCCTGATTTTCTGAGACCTTTAGCACATGCAAAACCTTTTAGCACACACACAACTAATAACACAACCAATGAATGGTGAGAAACAAATGCGGTGACCAATCATTGGTCATATTATTGGTTCTGCGTGTGCTAAAACGTTTTTCCCATGCTAAAGATCTCGGTCTTTTTATGTCCGCTGGGTCTCGGGAGGTTAAGAGGCTCTTCTCATTTTACGTGTTTGTTTTGGCGAATGGGGTGGGCGGCAGTGTCTGGTCTGGTTGGAAGCCGGTCAAACAGCCCAATAGAGAAGCTGAGTGTGTCACCGCTATAAATTTGGCCATGTTCTCTTTCCCCAGCTCCGGAGGAAAGGCTACAGGATCAGGCAGCAGGGTTGGGGGAGATGGAATTAAGATGAGATGTATATGAACAAGCATGTCTGAAATTCTGGGTAACGTTCTGACAAACATCCTTATTTGATCTATTCGGCATGTTTACTCTAGTTGTCAGATGAATTAAATTATTCTCGACCATGCTTTATACACATCCTTGTAGGGTTTGGCATCCAAAGCATATCCGTGACAGGTTTCATAACAGATTGTTGCAGCCTGCGAAGCTATATGTGAAATGCATTGATATAATAACTATGTGAATCAATTTTCCACCCACTTCCCTTGCTTGTCGCCTCTACTGCATATGCTGTTATCAACATGTAAATCCTCATCAGAGATCATTTACTTTCAGCGAGTTGTACTTATTCAGTGCGCACTTCCTTAGATCATTGTTTGGTCCTTCTCCCTTCCTGTTAATCCAGATAAAGACAGAAATGACAGCTGTGAAAGCACTGCCTATATGATTACCCAGACTGGTATACATGGCAGCTATTCAATTACCAGAATGTGTAATAAAACATCTTTTCAATGGCAATTTCATCTTCTTATTGTGGCTAAATCAGATTTTGCCCTTTCATTAACTTCAATATATTTTCTCAAAAGCCTTTGAAAGATGAATGGCAAGATATCCTTGATTGCGACTAATATTAAACACCGCCTTGGGTAAGATTTTATTTCTGGTTTCAGAATGCGGCTAAGCTTTAAATGCCTTGATTGGAGGCCACAGCTGCTTAATTGGACCTTTCGAAAGCCACTAGTGGCTGATAAACAATTGAAGACAAGGCATCAGGTAGATTACTTGGCAGCGCTCCAATTACAGACGCCCAGGCTGTCTCTGATTAGGCTTTAAGTGGGGGTGGAACAGAGTGATTGACAGCTGTCGCGGGCAGCCGCGCCGAGAGACCGAGAACACTCCTGGGGCCCTCCTGACCCCGCTTACACGTGACCCCGCCCCGAGCTTATGACATCACAATCGCGTTTGATCCGCCTCCTGCAGCGAGTTTGAGCCGTTCGCGTCCGAGCGTCACCTCGTCGCCCACACGGATGTCGGGCGGGCGCTAAGTGGATTGAACAAGCATTTTACAGAGCGGGGGGGGGGGGGGGGGGGGGTGGGGGGGGTTTCCGCACGGCAAGGCTGGGTTGATGAGCCACGGCGTTGCTAGCCGGCACTCGAGTGCTAGGCTCCACCCCTCGCTGACGAGCTCGAGTCCTCGCCTTCGCGCCGCTTAGCTCCCTAAATTGCAGCCGCTGAGATCACGGCCTTGCGATGTCGTCGAGCGTAAAAAAAAAAATGAAATAAATAAAAAAAAAATAAAACACGCCACGCGCGTACGCGGCCCGGGGCTCAGGACCCCGCGGAGAAGGTTCCGGAAGGCCTCGCAAATCAAGAGGGGGGGGAAATTGGTTCAATTCTGATTTTATTTAGCGGGTTAAGTTTTCCATTATTCATGGCTTGCAGCAACCTTAAGAGCTTCGATAGGCACTGATTTTCTGCCAGAAGCCATCAAATTCAATTTGGTCCTGTCCCTCCAGGTAATGCCAGAACCTTTCGCTGGAGTTTTAAACACTACTAGTGACTTATCCCCCGCTAGACCAGCTTGTCCACAGTAATCATTTTCTTCCACTCCCCTTGTTCTCCCCGTTATTGATAAAGCCGTAAACTTTATGAGACTGGAAGCCAGAAGAATATCGTCTCTTATTTAGCCGCGGTGGTGGAATCGTGTTATTCTGTCCGTAATAACATCTGATCCAGTTTGTACATGACCCACAATCCTCTTTGTTCCCTCGACCTAATGTCTTTTCCCTGTGTGTTATTCCACGGATATCTCCTGTTCCGCACGAGTATTTTGAGTTTCAAAAGTGAGTTTTAAAATGTGTTAAAATTTGAATGTACCACATGTCGTTATATTTCCCAATATAATGTAAAAAATTTCATTACAGAATTATTCTCAAGATGGTTTCTTTTATTTGTAAAATTCAACACATAAATTCAAACAAAGTCATGCAATTTGCTCTCAATCATCTGGGACAACAAGTGTTTTATTGCATTGGTGGGAAACAAAAAACAGAAAAAAAATCAAATGAAAACCATGAGTCAGATAACATCAATCTTTTATTCTCTGTGCTTGTTTTTATTCACAGATATTATGCAGCCCAAATACATTAATACATTATTTCCTTCCTGACAACTGAGACAGTAGTTCTCTTTCAAATTTTTAATATGATGTGTTTGTATTACCATGGCTACATAATGTTTGAATTAACCGGAACAACCAGAAGAAGAGAATAGCTTCTCTGCAGCATGTCAAGGCACTAGGATTGGGGGTCAATTAAATTTCAGTTCAGGCAATGAATTTCAATTCAGTTCATGAATGGAAGAGTCCCTATAATATCATGGGTGGTTTTTTTCAATTTTGTGAATTGGATTCCATTTCCTGAATTGACTGAGCCAGAATGGAATTGATCCCAGCCGTGGTCAGCACAGTACCAGATGAAGTCCAGAACATGTTTTGGACAAAACAGAGGCCAACAGCAACCTGAAACCATAGGCCAGGTGTGTTCAAAGAACCAGGAACCGCGGGGAAGCTAAGGATTATGGGTAATTTGTAACTAGCAGAAATGAGGATAGGGAAAACGATCACCTCTGCCATTTGCTGCGGTCTTCTTACGGCGGTTACTGTGTCCTCCGCCGCTCCGTGCACAGAGCGTAGTCGCCCCTTTCGGCTCCCGTCCGAAAGGCGCGCCGTTTATTTGGATAACCGCGCGCACGCGCGCGCGCCGCACAGCTCGAAGCGGGCTGATGTCTGACGCCGTGCGTAAGTGTTCCCCGTGTCTTTGGGGATAACGCTGTTATCCGGACGGCGTGCTGCCACTAATCCGACGGCGTGCCTTTCATTCTCCGTGGCAGATTGACACCGAATAACGAAAGGTGTGTCAGCCAACAAAGGCAACGCCGCGGATATTGGCTTTTGTCCAAGCGAAATTGATTTACCTTTAATGCCCGCAGCAGTAATGGACTCCGGAGCGGTTGCAAATGGAAGGGATACGTCTCCGGCTGCCTTTCAGCCACGCTCGTGTTCATGGATTTTCGTTCTCTGCGGGGCGGGAGGGGGGGGAGGGGGGGTAGTCCTGTTCCAGAGGCCAAAAACAAAGCTGACCGAAAAAATACGCGGAGGCAGCGCTGCCCGTGTCCGTTTGGGGTGATTTAACGCGATTCCGCCAATGGCGTAACGCTGGTGGCGGCGTGCTGGGTGTGGGGTCGCCATGGCTGGATTGTAGCTGAGCAGTGATGAAACTGAGACGGGTGGAAGGACCTCTGGTATCGCAGAGAAACCTCATCACTGCACGGTGCTCCACAGCCCGGTTCATTGAGGATCGCTACATTCACGCAGCGATACCAGCTGCGTTCGCACGTCTGTCCGCACTACCTGCCTGTTTCCCCTAGCGACAGGCAAGCTTGCCCCGGGCAACCGGTGAGACATCAAAGGCCAGGGCAGATGTAGGTCAGTCCCGGGAAAAGATCTGAGGCCCCGATGAGACGGACAGCTCCAGCCAGCCCCACCTCCCAACCCCTCTCCCCTCCCCCCGGCCCATGGGGAAAGTCAGCTCGACGGACCGGCGGCACCCTCCCGCCGACGCCGGCATCGACGCCGAGCAAAGGCGCCGCCCAGCCCGTCACAAAACTCACTCCGCCTCTCGCCTCTCCGTCCGGCCTCTGCCGCGATCTCGTTTGAGATTGCCGGCTCGTCGTCGCGGCGACCGCGCTCGAGGCGGCGAGCGGCCCTTCCCCTAGCCGCGCGGCCCGAGCCGCGGCTAGCTTTCCGACGCGACTCGTTTCCTTTATCCGACGCCCGTCGAGGGCCCCGCGCTTCACACAAAGACACGGGAGCGGCAGGCAGTCACGACACCGAGTCAAATGGCTTTGAAGAGCCCTCTCTCGATCGAGCCTCCACAACAAGTGCGCTGTCATTTATATGCGGAACGAGCTCGGGAGTAATTATTTATTTTGAGGGTGCTGTTGCTGTTGAAAGCACTCGAGCTTTTGCCTCCGCGCGTTTTTTCCCGTTACCGTTCACTTCATGCGCCTTTTTGTCGGCTGTAAACGAAAAAAAATAAAAAGTAAAAACCTACCCTTTGTCTCTTTGACACCATTTTCATTACCTACAGTGCTTTGGGGGCTGCATTTAATGTGGGAGATCTGTCTCAACCGCAGTCAAATGGGCCATAAAAAGATCTGATAAATTAATTATCTTGACCTGACAAAACCGTCAAACGTGTTTTTATTTTCCGGCGCCAGTCAAAGGTACACTTTTTTGAGGCGCATAATGACTTGAATGCAGCCGCTGTGATTTTATCACGAGGCGTGAAATGTTGCCTTGAGGCAGAAATCCTTTTTAATACTTTGCTCAGTGACAGCGGGAGACTCGCTGCAATGAACTGTTTGCGATAGGATACATGGTTACTGTAAAGCCAAGATGTCTAGAGCAAAGTTTAAACAAGAACTGGCCCCTGTAATGGCCAAAAAAAATGTTTTATGGGGATCGGTGCTGAAACTCTTTGACAGATGTCTGGTGTTTGCATATTGCAAACACTTGTAAGCAGTGAACAAAATCGTGTCAGGAAATGTTTAAATTCCATTCAGTCTTCGGTTTTGTGATCTCAGTTACAAATGAGCTCGGCGAAATAATGGACTTGAATCAATGCTGAAAGCGCTCTAATTGGCTAACCTTGTGCGGATATGCAGATTGGCTCAGCTGGTGAACTCGGGGAACTGGGGTGAGCCGTCCAAATGCTTTTAAAAAACGGTTGAATCTTTGTAGCCCTGATTAAAAAACCAAGCCCAATGTTCCAACAGCGTTTCCAGTATAACTGTGAAAGAGACAGCAGAGAGATTACAGCGACAAGAAGTACTAAGCTTTATGACAAAAAAAAAACACTGAAGAACTAGATCTTACTGGTGAGAAAAAAGCATCTGTTGGATCCATCCACAGAAACCAAGCGAAAAACAATGAGCAACAGAAAAGCAATATCTGGGGAAAAAAAACTGCCAAGAGGGATGGCAACAACTGTTTATGGTTTTGTGCGTCTCGCATTTGCATTTTATGCTTGGAAGCCACAGAGGAAGCTAGCAGAAAACAGCAAAATAATATTCACATTGCGATGCATTTACTGTTCTGCAGTCCCCTAGTTTCAAAACACGCGTGGTGTGTCAGCCCATTGACTCAGTACTGGAGGTCCTTTTTTCCCCATTATATACCCCAGATCCATCCATCCATCCATCTAACCCACTTATTTCTGGTCAGGGTCACAGGGGGAGCTGGAGTCAATCCCAGCATGCACTGGGTAAGAGGCAGGCATTCACCCTGGACAGGTCACCAGATCATCACAGGGCAATATACCCCAGATCCCCAGATAATGCATCCATTTCTCATCATGCACTGTATATGTCATGTATATAACTTATGTATATAAGATTAGGTAATAATCAGTTATTAATCTATACAAATTCCATTGTAAATACTATTTTAAGAAGCCTATCTTTTTTTGCCTCCCTTTTATATGTTAAAAAACATTTCTTTTTTTTTTTAAACATTCATTTAAGCAGTACTTTGTGTTCTTCTATTGTTTACGTAATAATTTTCATGCAATACATCATGAGTGTTTACAATTTGGAGGAGAGTTAATGCAGATTAATCATCATAATGGCATGCCAAATGCATAGGCCAAAACTGCAGTGAGGAGTTTTGCGGTTGCAAATCTCATTAAGACGTAAAGCAGGTAAAGAGAAATGTGCCCTTGAGACAGACTGCTGCTGAAGCATCAGGCATTCATGTGCTGACTCGTTCTCTCTCTCTCTCTCTCTCTCTCTCTCTCACTCTCTCTCTCTCCGTCCCTCTCTCCTTCCCTCTCTCTCTCGCTCTCCCTCCCTCCCTCTTTCTTGCTCATCCTCCCTCTCTCTCTCTCTGTCCCTCTCTCCCTCTCTCCCTCCCTCCCTCTCTCTCCCTCCCTCCCTTCTTCTCTCTCCCCCTCCCCCTTCTCTCTCACTCTCTTTCCCTCCCTCTCTCTCGCTCTCTATCTCGCTCTCCTTCTCGCTCTCTCTCCCCCCTCCTCCCCCTCTCTCTCTCTCTCTCACTCACTCTCTCAAAAAACACTTGTAAAAATCCAAAATGAAATATATCTCTAATTTTTTTTACACCGTTGACTGTGTTCTGGAGGACACGTTCCTGTGGGGAATCGAGTGGACGATCTCTGCATCCTCTCCCAGACCAGGCCTTCCGTGGTGCCGGGTGTGTCTCAGTGCCCCGGCGCTGCTGCATATTCCCCAGTCTCTGAATACATTCGCCAGTAATACATGCAGTGGAGGCATTAAGACGAAAGTCAGAGCTTTTTTTTTTTTACCTCCTAGCATCATTTCTTTATCGCACTGACAGACCATCCATCAAAGTGTCAGCGCAGTCACCTTCTATTGTGCGCAGATCCCCAAAACAACGCGCCTCATTAAAACGTAAGGATCGCGTCGCTGTTCGCCGGGACTTGGGGTTGGGGGGTTGTTGTTTTTTTTTTTTTTCTTGTTTTTTTTTTTTTTGCTTTTTGCTTTTATCTTGGGAGCAGACAGGCCAAAATGATTTGATAACGAAAAAGGATTGAAGCACGGTTGCGGGAGAGAAACAAAATGTACGCTTCAATGAAAAAAAGTTTCTGAGATGGCAGAGATGAGTTTCTGTGCTTGTCTGAGATGGTTCAGCCAAGACAGCCGTGTTGTACCTGTATGAATAAAATGCATTTTATGCATTCTTTGTTACTTTACTGGGCAGAGGTTGCCCTAGCTATCAGAAACTAGCATTTTCAAAAATGCTGGCAATGAAAATGTCTGTGTTTTGGCCAATTCAACCTGTGTTTTAAGCCAACTGATGTCATTAATATTTTTTAATAACGTCAGACCTTTATTTGTAATAAACAGAAGTTTATTGGGACTCCATTGAACTACACTGCAAGTATAACAGAGACCTAATGTGGCAATCAAAGACACTTCAATAATGTTTGTGGTTTCTGTCCGTGACATATGCAGCCATTATCGCTCCATTGCGTTAAAAACAGCTGGAAATGGAAAACAAGTAATGGTGGCTAGTTAGCTGCCTTCCGGTATGTTGTGTCTTGGAATGCTTAGTTCTTGCATGCATTCTTTACTCAGTAATATTGCACTAAACATTAAATGGTCCAACTTGCTAGGGTTAATTGTGAATTTATGTAACTATCTAGCATGCTATCACACCATGCTAAGGTTAGATAAACAAATTTGTATAATGGGTAAGAGCAGTACACATGTCCTTTGTAAAATGAATAGCTTTGAGGCGGGTATGAAGCTGAGTGTAAGATTAATATGATGGCTGCATTGGGGGAGCCTACATTTTCGGCAGTTTTGTTGCACGTTGGTCACTTTTCCACAGTGTTCTATAATGAGGTAGCTGGGAAGCATTTACACAGGTGTTGAATGCTTCAGGTAGCATAATCGTGTGCAGAAAGCATGCAGCTTGAAATCCGCTCGTCAATCATCAATGTTGCACATGGCCGGTGATGTGATATTTTACGCCTGTTTTGTATTTAGGATAAGTTCATGTGAGCCATGTCAATCCATCAGCTGATTATGCGCCAAAGAGATGCATTAATGCAGAATTCCACGTTAATGCAACCTCCGCTGGCACTTAGAAGACGCTCTTATCTGGAGGGATTACAATGCAAACACAAGGGCGCAGATCAGGAACTGAACTGCAGTAATTTCCTGGAGTGGGAAAGTATAGCCCTAGAGAAACAGCAAGAGCAAAACGTGAAGATTTGAATGTTATACGAAAGTTATACATAAAAGTGCAAAAGCAGCGAATTGAAAGGTGTTAGGGTAGGTGTTGTGCTGAAACAGGAAACGGCCTTCCCCAAACTGCTGGGGAAGCACTGAATCATCTAGAATGTGATTAGAGGCTGTAGCATTAAGATTTGCCTTCACTGGAACTAAGGTGCCTAGCCAAAACCATAAAAAAACTGCCTCAGACCAAGGGATGTCCAAATACTTTTAGTCAACTGCTATATAAAATCCCTTCTGCCACAGTACAAGATTACAAGAAACACACTGGGGAAAAAGTCATTTCACATTTAATTATGAAAAGACTGAAAATGATATGCACTGATTGTAACTATTTTGTTGACTGGTGACTATAGCTCATTTGAGCAAGGTTGGATTAAATTAGAACAGATGAACAGCTAATTATATGGAGAATTATGCACTATCATATCATAAAGAATACATTAGACACAAACCTTTCAATGCTTACATTACTTGCAGTAAGAAGAGCCTATTAAATGCTTCATATCCCTTTCAGAAGCACATAAATATATGTATATTATTTAGAAAAGATGTACCATGGGTGTGCTGTTATATACACAGTAAAGACAGCATACAACCGTTCAATAGTAAAATTAGCCCAGGTGTAATAATGACAAAATGTACATATGAATGAAAGAAATAAACTGGTACAATGAGAATAATTTATAGAGATTTGCAATTAGTCCAAGTGTGCTGAACCTTCTTTTAATGAATCGTAGGTTACATGCCTATCACTTACGAAATGAGGATCGGATGAGTGAACTCACTGGTTATATGGTATGTGAAATAGCGCATAGAACTTATGGTGAGATTCCTGAATTGATTTCACCTAATTTGGATCAGTAAATTGTGATGGAAAATATTCAAGTCACAAAGCACATGCAATAGAGCAAAGTCACAGTTTCCTCTGATAGTGTACTGTGTGGGTATATATGAAAGCATACACATCTCTGGGATATTTGTAGTCTTTATTCTTTAAGGACTATTTTGCTCATCAGAACTAATTGCTCCGATTCTGCAAGACAGTCCTTGGCCTGAAGCTCAGTCCAGAAATGTTGCTCTTGACTTATTTACGTTTGTTGAGTTAATTTTGGTGACTGAAAAACGGGCAAAATAATGTGAAGGAAAAAAAATGTGACACTTGCATTGTAAATCAATGTAAAACAAAAACAAAAAACAAATGTTGATGAAAGCAGACTGCTGTCAAATCGACACCAAGAAGGGGTATTTTTGGACGGTGGCTTTGCTTCTCCGGCTGACTGACGGATAAATTGTTCGGCTTCACAGGCAGCATTACGGAGCCGTCCGTTCCCATCACCGGCTCAGTCTGGGAAGCCGTAGGCCGAGACTGGGGGGGCGGCTAGCCGTCTGCTCGCTCGCGACGCTAACGCGACGCTAACACGACGCTAACGCGACGCTAACGCAACGAAGCTTCGAAGGACGTCTTTTCTCTCATTAGTCCCTTGGCTTTTTGCCATATCTTCTTTTTTTTCCCCCCCCTCCATTTTCTGTTATAATCTCATTGCCTCCGAATTGCTAATTTTGTGTGTGATTCCACGGATTCCACGCTCGATCCATTCCGCAGGGTAAGGTGCAGACCCGTTAAATAGGTCAGTTTAATACAGACTCAGGATAATTGTTCCCGTACCAACGCCCGTTTTCCTCTCCCCGAATTTGTTTTCTTTTATGTTCCTTCTGAATCCATTCTGCCATGTTCCTCGTTCATTTTGGGAATTGGGAAGTTTTGGGAGCCTTTCTGGCAATACGTTTGGCATAGTTAGTGAAGACATCCCTCCCTGCCAACTGAAAAGTATTTATGAGCATTTATGTATCGATTATGAATGCTTTATGTAGCACTTACGCCGGGCCCTTCTTGGAAAATGCCATCAATGGTCGTAAAATATAAGGTGCACTCTGGCACTGGTGATTGCAACTATGCTCTGTGACAAACAAAACCAAAGTCAGTATATAAATTCGGGCTGTAGCACCTCTATGCTGTTCTATGCTCCTCTTTCTAAATCCATATCCTAATGCTTGATACACCATATGACTGAAATTATCTGGACACCTGTTGGTCTGGGGCTGTTTTTCGTGGTTTGGGCTAGGCCCCTTGGTTCCAGTGAAGGTCAATCTTAATGCTACAGCATACAGTCACATTTTAGATGATTCTGTGCTTCCCCAAGCAGGGAAGGCCGTTTTCCTGTTTCAGCATGGCTATGCCCCCAGGCACACAGTGAGGTCCATACAGAAATGGTTTTGTCCAGAACTTGACGAGCCTGCACAGAGCCCTGACCTCAACCCCATCCAACACCTTTGGGATCGATTGGAAAGCCAACCGCAAGCCAGGCCTAATCGCCCAATCAGTGCCCAACCTCACTAATGCTCTTCAGGCTGAATGGAAGCAAATCCCTGCAGCAATGCTCCAAAATATAGTATAACGCCTTCCCAGAAGAGTGGAGGTGGTTATAGCAGCAAAGGGTGGACCAACTCCATATTAATGCCCATAATTTTGAATGAGATGTTGGATGTCAGGTGTCCACATACTTTTGGCCATGTAGTGTATTTGTGATTTGATTATTTTAAATGGGATTTTTTTCTGTGTGGAAGATAAAGTACTTTGCTGCCAATATTGATCACACAGTGTGTAGTGTAGATGACAGTTTTAATACAGTGATATCCCTTGGTGCTATTTAGTTTTTATATCATGTATTCTACACAGTAGACTTTTTTTGAAGAGGCTGTCATTGAAGAGATGCCATTATTGTTATTTTCAGGCTACATCCATTTCGTACAAGTGGCTGCTGTTTGAAGGTAGAGCTGGAAATATGTGGCGCAAGGTTGCACCATCCGAAATCTTCAATGCGCTCTCTCAAGCACCTCTTGCCGTGCCGTGCTTATCTTTCTCTCGAAAGCCAGAGTGGCACTAAACAAAAGCTTCAGCCTTTATCAAGGAGCATTCCCCCTCAGATTAACTTTGATACCGATTGCATTTGAAGATCATGTTTCCCTGAAGACCTCCGTTTCAACAGTGTTTTTTTTTAGAAATTTTGCTTCAGCGCAAACGTTTTCTCTTCTGTGTTTGGCAGAGACTCTTTTATTTGGCTCTTAACAGATAACAGCTTATTCATCTTTTGTCTTTGTAGAGTAATAAAGTGATTAACTCAATTAAAACCCAGCCAAGCTTTTCTCTGTGGATGGGGCTTTGTTGCTCTAAATTATAAAAGCTTACCATGCAAACACCACAGCCCTGATATTTGTGCATACTAATGTTTTTGGAATCGTTCAACCACAGCTATACAAGAATTAAGCTTGTCAAACTCTGACCTATACATTAGGATGTGTGCAGCAGCACTCAATTGTGGTTGGCTTCATTTGTAGTACAATTTAATGCAAGATGGGACAAGCATATTTTAAGAAATATATGCGATAATACTATCTCTCCTTACTGTGCTGTCCTACCAGCATCTCTTTCTTACATTATATTTCTGCATTGATTGTGTCTGTTCATTGCCAGGCGGAACTGTCAGATGGGCTTCTCTGGAGGTCAAAGGTCAGTTTAGGGTCATATGTCATCTCATAGACCACACCCCCTGGGATAGTCTTCACTGCTACCTCATCTAGCCACCCCCCCCCCCCCCCCAACACACTCAGTACCCTAGACACCCACTGACAGCCCCGCCTGAAGAGAATTTGGGGTATCTGTTCTAGGAGTCCGTGGCCTCAAGGTCAGAGGTCACTGTCCACAGAATCTTCCGGGGCCTTGCAGGATCTGTGGAGAAGTGTGATATAGTGACACTCCAAAGGAGGAGTCAGGGGAAGACTGGGCAGCAGGGGATGCCTCTGGTTGCAGTGGTGGAGGGAATTAGCACTTATATCTGAGCTCAGGGGAACGAATCGGACAGCGGGCGGTCTGAGCGTGGTGAATGGACGACGCCCGCAGCGGCCGCGTGGAAACACTGGTGCAGAGACGGTGCGGGGAAAATCAGAGGGGGGCAAAAGAGTGACCCCGCTGAGCCGAGGCTGCTCACCACCCCCGAAAGAGCAAGAACCCCACTTCAGGGAGTCTGCACCTTAATCGAGCACCAATCCCATCCATTTTGAGCAACTCATCGTCTGGCCTCCTTAAGGTGCGATTGGCTGTGTGTGGGAACCTGACCCATCAGAGCTGGATGGTGACCAGCGCCGGTTCTGAACGAGTTCTTTTTTTGACTGGCAGGTTACCGGGCGTCTGCTGTGGGTGGGGCGAGGCCCGTCATCTCGTTGGGTTAGGGGATGACGTTCGAATCCCGTCACATACCGCCTGGTGACAGGGGCTGGGCGAAGCCCATCGCTACGCTAACTCGCTGAAGCAGCCCGTCGCTATGCTAACTCGTTGAAGCAGCCCGTCGCTATGCTAACTCGTTGAAGCAGCCCGTCGCTATGCTAACTCGCTGAAGCAGCCCGTCGCTATGCTAACTCGCTGAAGCAGCCCGTCGCTACGCTAACTTGCTGAAGCAGCCCGTCGCTATGCTAACTCGTTGAAGCAGCCCGTCGCTACGCTAACTCGCTGAAGCAGCCCGTCGCTACGCTAACTTGCTGAAGCAGCCCTAAGCGGATTAAAATTACCCGAGACCCCCCTCCTGTGAAGTAACCGGCAAGAGCCGGAGCTGTGCCAGAAGAACAAAACTGTCTGGGAACAAACTGACAATTCGGTTATTATTTGCAGAGCTGCAATATCTGTGCTGTTTACTGCTTAACACGCCGTGTGCTTTTAATCTCTTTTGAAACGTGTCGCCCGTGCAGTTTAATAAAAGAGAAAAAAAAAATCCTGAGAGCAGAATAACATCTGTTTTCCTTTCTGTCATTATTGCAGGCGTTCATTTTTCATACCTTCACATGCATCTACAGTACAAAGACATGCACTAAGGTTGTTTCTATTTTTAGTGTTACAGTGAATTGTGGTAGTATTCAGCAGTTATACAGAATGCGTTGTGAACTGATGTACATATAAAAACAAAAACAGATTAAAGAATGCAATATTAACAAGCTACTGTTAGCAACACCCAGGCCATATGGGATAACAAGGCACAAAATACGAGAATGATTGTGAAGCACTTTATTTTAACTATGCAGAATAAGGCCTACTTGATGTAGCCATCAGCATGATATAGAACCTGTCATAACCAGTCACAACATCACATCATTGCTTATGACAAATATAGCACTGTCAGTGAGTGCAGCCTGAAAACATTATGAAAATGTGGGTGACATCTGTCCCAAGCTGTAATACGCTGTCAAGGCTGGTTATGCAAGATGCTGTGCAGCGCTTATGACAATATGATGTAGGCTTTATGGCATACAGTGCAATGCATTATAGCGCAATGGCATATGCTCTGGTTCAAGCTAATTTGCTTTGTAATGCAATGGTATGTGTATTGTAATGAAATAGGTGTGACTCCGGGAAATAAAATGATTGCTCACGTAAGTTCAAACGTTGGTTTTTGCAGATTAAAAATGTCCCAGACGCCAGAATTGGATAATGATTTTTATGTTTATTTTTGCTTAAGACCGGGGAGAAATGTAAGCCCCTGAAGGGTCAAATTGTTTAAAAGTCCATAGAGAAGTGCTGGAATGGCTGTAAACCTTTGCACAGAATTGAAAAAGATAGAGTACACATTTTCTGTGGCCGTGAAATTTATATGCATGTGGTGTAAGACCTGGATTTGGCACATCTGACTAATTACTGTAGCTGTTATGATCGACCCACCTAATTTATCACTTCTCTGAACATTTAATTATCTGGTAGCCCAGCACGATTAGGTACTGAATTAGGACAAATTGAACTGCAAGCTTAGCAGCTTGAAGGACACGCAAAGCCAAATTTGATTGCGGCTATGAAAACTCGAACAACATATTTCAGCCCAAGGAGAGTCGTTTTGAAGAAATATTTTGACTTTTTCTTATGCACAGCAAGCGGTGCACTGAGAATAGTTCATGCTCACAATCTGTGCTCCTCACATCTCTAAGCAGCAAAAACCAACTGCTGAATCTGGTGTTCAAGTATCAGTAATGTTTCAGTAATCATATATATTTCATAAACGGTGACCAGTCATTACCACACCCTGGTCCTGCAGAGTCACATGGTCTGTTGTCTTTCATTGATCACTTATTGATCAATAAGCTGATCAAATCAATAAATTTAAGATAAAAAAAATTAGCCAGGACCAGGATTTTAGTGTATTAACACTTTGAGTTAGCCTGCTAATCAGTCATGCATTTTTTGATGAATAGTAAATTGCATACATTGCTTATTCAGTTGTTTATTCGGGTAATTAATTAGCCGTGTCATGCTACCAGTTATCAGCTGTGTACCCACTGGAGTCACGGAGCTTCGTTGTGTAAAATCGCCTGCTATGTACGGGGGCTAATAAAAAACAATACACATTTTTTTGTGTAGTGTAAAAATCCCTAGAGAATTATACAGCTTGTATTTGACAGTTTATTCAGATGTTCAAACGCAGAAAAAAATGTACCCATTTAGTCACTTATGGGTCGCTGTGGTTAGCACAACCCGAATTCGCCATGGCACAGAATCAACCAGCATGTGGGATTCTTCAGGAGGAACGCCTCTCTGGTGCCTGGGGGCCATGTCATACGGGAAATGGCCGCCTTGTCCCTTAAGCCGTCGGGCTTTCGGCGTTTCCTCTGTGGACAGAGCCATTGTCCTCCTCCCAGCAGGAAGGACGTGTTTTTAACATGGTCTGAAGATGATCGCTTCATGTACCATTAAGCAACAATGGCCAACTGACCTTGCCCTCTCAGCATGTGACCGCACAGAACCGCGGCAGAAGAACGTTCTTCGCACCATTACAGGACGACCCGAACCTTCGCTGCTGCGCTTCCAATTTATTTGTTTGCCATTTGTATTCAACGGCTTATTTATGGAAGCTTCTCAGGCTAACTGCTGTACCTTGCTAAAGGGTACAGAATTCACCATTTTAACCGCTCTTCTGTAGCTGTCCAGAGTCCGGTCAGGATTTGGGAATGAGTAAGTCGACAAAAGCTACAGTATGTACTGTACTGTGGTATTTAATATGAGGCCAGGGGGAGATGTTATGTTAATATAACCCATTAGTACTGTCCCCAGCACCTACCCCTGTCTAAAAAAGATCATTAGATGTAATGAGAAGTTTTTGATTGATAGTGTATATTACATCTAATGTAACTACATATTTAAATAGTTTCGGCAAAAAGTATGCTTTGTTGAATGATTAAAAATTCATCCCAATCTGTAACTTGTCTGACAAGGAAGTTCAACATTGCCCTGATATTTTTTAAATCTGAAGTCTGAGTATTAATTGTGTAAAGCAGTGGTGTTAGAAAATGTAAAAAGGAAGAAAATACAGCTTCAAAAGCATCCACTGCTGAACTTCATCATTCGCTACGCAGAAAACATTGGTAGCTGCCAAGAGTGCTGGTGCTGAACTTGCTTTATCTTTCCTGTATAACAGGAAATGTGAAATCGCTACTACACATCATTGTACATGATACTGTAAGGAGAGGACCAACTCAAATCATGGACTTTGGCTTTCACTGAAAATAACTCATTTCCTGATCTTCAGGAAAATTATGAATGGATTTGCTTCTCTGATGAGCTTTGGTCTTGTTGCACTACTCTTATTTATAGTGTTCAGAGCAGGACAGGATTTGTCATATTCTAATTGCAAAACAATTTTGAATTTTGCATGAAAAACGGAGCTCTGGATCTGCTTCCGTTAATGCATTTGCCCTAAGGACACCGAGATAAAATACTGCACGTTGCAGCTGTCGTTTCACGCCCACAAGATATTTCCACCATGTTAGTCAATGTTTTACTTCTCCATGACAACAGCCAGGACCGTCTCGGCTCTAAAGCCAATTTATCTCAATCAGGAGTTTGAAACGGTTTCCCCTTTTTCCTCTTAT
Source organism: Anguilla japonica (assembly GCA_025169545.1). Taxonomy (NCBI): domain Eukaryota; kingdom Metazoa; phylum Chordata; class Actinopteri; order Anguilliformes; family Anguillidae; genus Anguilla; species Anguilla japonica. The sequence continues at coordinate 45,718,087 of CM045891.1, forward strand.
ATACAGTGTGGAAGCTGATTGATGCGATCACCGTGGTAAATCAGTGACTATAATGCAGTGAATTATTTAATGCGGTGATTCACGCAGTATCGCAGTGAGCATCACAATCAATACGGCTTGCTTGAGCCGCTAATTGAACAGGGCTGTAAATTCGACAGCCCTAGACAGTTATCTTCCATTCAATACTTCCTCTGTGAAAGAGCTGTGGCGATGGTCGATGAAAGTAAAGGGTCTTCCCAACTTCTTTTTTTTTTTTTTTTTGCAAAGATCTGTAGGCTACATATCTAAAGTGTCAACGTAGAATGCTACAGATGTGTCCGTTGATAGGGTAACGTCTCCCTCCAGCTGGCGAGGGCGCAGGATTGATAATCAGGGTCTCTTGTTTCTGTTTCTGGTCCTCTGGCTCAAAACTCCATTTATCTCTACATCAGTGGTCTCCAAGTTCAACCCTGATCCTGGAGAGCTACAGCGTCTGCTGGTTTTCATAGTGACTCTGCACTTCATGAATCAATCAGAGCAGTTGATTACACAGTTAACTCATCTCACCTGGTGTCTTGAGTTGGGTCTCAACTGGGTGCTGATTTTAAGGTGAAAACAAAAAACCAGCAGACCCTGTAGCTCTCCAGGACCAGGGTTGGAGACCACTGCTCTACATCCACCTCCCTGTTTCCACCTCTTAGCTTCGGGCTGAGAGTATTTCGGTCTGGGTATCTCGCTCCGTCTGCCCATCCAGCTCCGGCTGTGGCTCCCGCACAGGTGTCTGATCCTGCCTCTACCAGACAGAGCATATGGCGGCCGCGGCCGCGCCGACCGGACCCTCGCGGCACGGAGAGGGGGGCGCAGATGGCCGGGGCAGCGCCGTGGCGGCTCTCCCGACGGAACGTACCGGGCGCAATCGAAACGGGCTTCTGACCCCGCCGGGTTCCCGCGTCGTTTGCCGCGGACAGATGGACGGGACGGGGGCGGGCAGACGCCCAAGCCCTCCGGCGCGGCACGGCCGGCCCGAACCCGGAGGGGGGGGGGGGACTCGCTCGTCCGAGGCGGCGCCGGCCTCCGAGGACGAAGTAATCGATCCAGGTGACGCGTGCCCGAATGGGCTTTTCACCGTTCCCCTCAGTGCATGCTGGGACTGGCTGTCGGGGATTCTGCCGGTTGCCACAGCCATGAACTTCTGACAACGTATGGACTGAAATTGATAGCTGTGTTCTGATAACTGATGCATCATGTGTTCTGAAGGTTCGAACTGCAGTAATAAAGTTTTAAACCTTCTGCACAAAGAGTGCCCACACTGTGCCCTGGCCTTAATGAATAGTTATTATTATAGATGTATAGCACATGAGAACCTACGTTTTTTTTTCCTTTTTGAATATAATAACAGATTTACATATGAATGCATGTAAATCAATCTTATTGTGTTGATTTAAAACTTGGCCTGCTCGAGCGAGAGTAATCATAGTTTTGATTAAAACCCTGGTCTATTCTGATAGCCACAGTAATAGAAAAAAAAAACTTTTGATTATAAATGCATTGTGAGTCTTGTGAATTCAAAGTGATTGGTGATTAAACAGCCTTAAGAGCACAAGACAAATGCAGCAACTTGTTACAGGATGAGAGGGGATAGATTTTGGCATGTACTGAATCCAAATCACGCTGGGATTTATATTCAGGACACACCGTTAAGATAAGCTCTGTTATTAAGAAAACCCTTTGTTGTGTTTCTGCGATACTCATCGAAGAAGGCTTGGGTTGATTGCAGCCAGTTTGTGAATCATTTAATGAACAAGTGCGAGCGCATCATCCGGAGGACAGGGACAGATTGTCATTACTGGATCGTCAGTGGTGACTGTGCGGCAGAGATAATGGAGCGAATTAGCCAGTTTAGTCATACGATTCGAAATCCTCTGCGCCACACACAAAATGGCGGAGTTTTTTTTTACAGCGATTCCTTTCCTTTTCCTTGTAATTAAGCGTGTACGTGGGGATGGGAGGCAGACAGGGCGACCCGAAGCCTCGAGTGGAAAGAGAGAAAATTGCCTGACTGGCCGCCTATGATGGAATCATTTTGGGAAGGAGATTGGAAATCAATACTTGTCATCCCCACTCACTGCTTTTTAATCAAAGATCCAATTTGTAAACACAATCATGATGAGGACACTGGGAATTTCTCTCTCTCTCAGTATCTCTATAGATCACCATCCTTCTTTCAATTTCAGCTGTCTCAATGCAGTATGTTGTAAAACCAAAGTGTCTCGGTGTAATAATAAGCCTTGCCATGGGTCCAGGTTTGCTGTTTTGAAAAGGGAATTCTGTGGTAGTTAGTCCACTACCAATGAATAAAATGAATAAGGTTTACATATCGTGAGGAGGAGTTTTACATACAGGAGCTGTGGAAGGCTGGATGCTGATTGCTTTGGCTTCCCCCCTACCTTGCTACGCCCCCCCCCCCCCCCCCCCCAACCCATTGCATCAGCACTGGTTCTCTTTGACATTGCCTTTCAGTTGACTGTGGGGTGCTTTTTTTTGTCAGGTCAAGTGAAGTATACCAGTGTATTCTGTCCAGTAGCAGTTTCTTCTCTGAAGAAGTGTGTGTGTGTGTGTTGTGGCTGGAGGGCATAGAAAATTGCTACATTCTCAGCCCTTGTACAATCAGAGTGAGCCGCAATCTTGTATCTCGTGGCAATAACTTTTCGGCTTCGATTGTAAAATTGCTGCGAATAGCGTGGTGTTGTGTGCTGAGTCCTCGGCCACTGAGACGGTGGAGGTGGTTGCTCTTGGTGATGGAGGTGGGGAGGGGTTTTGCGCAGCGAGCGTCAATCTCTTACTAACATTTATCGTGATTCATTCTTTCACTGGCTGAGGCTTCATTAAGCACCATCAATGCCGATGATTCATGCGGGGGTGAGGGGAGTAGGTGTGTCACCAAATGTGCGGAAGGTAGCCTGACACATTCCTTCATAAATCACCGTGCTTGTTTTTCTCAAGTCGGGGTTCTTTGGTCATTAACTGCACTCACAAATGATTTCCAACTTTACAAGACAAGTATTTTCTAAGGTAAAGGATTCCAGGGTGAAGGTATTGCGTAGCCCTTGCCGCAACGTTCATTCAGCGCGCTGTAGCTTCACAGTGTTTGCTGAGCAGTCTCACCTGTTTTCACAGTCATGCCGTGTCACTGTCTCCCATGCTATGAGGCTGACGAGACGGAATCGCAGCTTTGCGGTGTCGGGGTAATGTGCGTTTTTGAGTGCGGCGTTCATATACTGCTGCTATATTGTAAGCAGGGGTACTATAATGGGCATCAGCTGCACTAATTATGCCCTATAATATCATTTTTATTGTGGTTTTTTTATCTGTTGTTTTTCCGCACATTGTAAATGTTTTGTCTTCGTGTTAGGGCTTTCTGCAGTATGGTGATTCTGTCGAGTGGAATTGTTCAAAGGGAAAAAAAGCACCCGGTAACTATTCTCTTGATAGTTTAGACTTGATGTCACAGTAATTATGCCAATTAAATAGATTATATGGTAATTGGACGTGTAGCTGTGCACATAATGTATAGCTAGAGACTTGTTGCTAAGAGACTAGCTTAAAGCCAGTGTGGAATCACTAGAAAGCTATAAAAACCACAACTGACATTACAGTGTAGGCTCTATACCTGGAAATAACTACATTGCTTTGTTCAAGTGTATGAAAAGTTATCTAACATTTTCAAATGTTAAAGTGCAAAATAATCTCATCTCCCACAGGAATAAAACTACAGACCTGAAAGCATACAGTTTTTAGACACATTGAGATCAGGTTATTTTGCACTTTAACATTTGAATATGTTAAATAACTTTTCATTCACTTCTTCAACAAAGCAGTGTATTTATTTCCTAGTATGGAGCATACGCTGCTATGTCAGTTGTTGTTTTTTTATAGAGTTCTAGTGTTTCCTCCTTCCAAAGTGCTCATCTAATACACTGTAAACTGAAACTGGTAAGACCAAACCCAAAAGGGAGTGGAGTGGAATAAGGATTGCTATTGGTGAACCTAAATAGTTTCATTTAGTACATCGCTGCTACTGCATATCAGTGTGGACATTATATTTCATTATGATTTAGTATAGCTTCACATGAAATTGCTTTTTTAATTTGAAATGTGAATTTTTATAGTGAAAAATATCAGTCCTGGTAATATGTGATTTACTGTTGTCAGAGGTATCAATGCTTTAAATAGGCAGTCCAAAACTATTGATTCGTTTAACACAAGTTATCTAGATTAAAACAGATGGATTTGCATATTCTTATTTCCTGTTTTATTGCATTGGGGAAAAAGAATCTTAAGAGCGGCACTGGGTCGTTGTATAATGTTGATGAAATATATTGACATGATGAGTACGCAGTAGGCCTATACCTGTGATGGAATTGGACTGTTTCCATGGTTTCGGCACTTCGGCGACGGTAAGCGGAGCCGGGCCGTTCCGGGGCGGAGTCCGGCGCGGGTCGCGGGGACCGCGAAACCGCCACGCCGGGGCCGAGGCGCCGCCACGCGCAGCTCGCGCTCGCGGCCACTAAAACGATTAGAGACGGCGCTCGGTCAGCGGATGTCCGCTGAATGGCCGGGGCTGGTAATGATGTCACTGACCGGGGGGAAACTCCCCCTTTCCGCGAGGCGGCCGCTGACTTCCTCCTCTGACCTCACGGAACCTGAGCGCCCTTATTGCTTGTTTTCGGAACATTCTAGTTAAATACTGAAATTATATATGTATATATATATATAGATATATATATATATTACATTACAGGCATTTAGCAGACGCTCTTATCCAGAGCGACTTACACAACTTTTTACATAGCATTTTTACATTGTATCCATTTATATAGCTGGATATATACTGAAGCAATTTTGGTTAAGTACCTTGCTCAAGGGTACAACAGCAGTGTCCTACCCGGGAATCGAACCTGCGACCTTTCGGTTACAAGCCCAGTTCCTTACCCACTGTGCTACACTCCGTATATATACACATATATTAAAAGAGTAGACAGTCCCTTGTCCTTGTTTCTCTTTTTATTCGGACAAGGGGGAAGCGCAGAGGGTTTACAGATAGAGATGGGAAAAGAAAGCGAAAATGGAATTCAGAAAATCGACCCCCCTCGGGCCACGCGGGCTACACACGGTCTCCTGTAATTTAAACAGCTTCCTGCATTTAACCAAACAAGCGAAATCAAACTCATCTCAAAACTTGTCCAGTGTCCAAATAGAACAGAAATGAATGAGGGGGTCTGTGGATCCATTCATTCTATGGAGGCTGAACAAAGAAGTAAACAGCGTCTCGCTGATAAATAAAAGCGTACGCTCGGCTAATTCGGCTGCAACAAGCAACGCGTGTGGGCGGCTGCAAATGGCTAATTGGACATTGTGATTTAGGGAGGGATTTGGACGTGCCAATTTTTTTTTTTTTTTTTTTGTAAACACCTCTCGTTCTGTAGCCATGGACTCTAGCCATCGTGCACCGTGCCCTCGACGAATTAAATCATCCGCCACTGGCAGCCATAAAAGACGCTGCGATGATTTTAAACAAGGAAATGAAATGCAGTATCAGTTTCAATGGATATGAATAATAACGGTATTATTCATACAGTTTCTGAATTGAGAATAGCAGACAGCTGATAAATCATGTAAAAAAATTCACAGATTTTTTTTCGCTGGGTACTTTACACGTAACTCCGAGTCTATTAATGTTATTTCCTCCCCTCTAGGGAATGAAGTATGCCTTCGTGCCAGAACAAAGAGTTTCAAATTAAAATGAGAGGTACAGTCACACCCAGTGGTGAAAAATGACTTGTTAAATTTCCCTGTTGCCATAACTAGGCAGCTGTGACATATCAGGTAGCTCGAGGGTGTCAGGGGTAACAAAGAGTCAGCCAGGCACCCCACAGATCAAAGTGACAGGCATGGTTTCCTTGGTAATAGTAGTGTTGGGCCAACCGCGGTGCATTCAGTTTGCTCTCTTGCGTGCCTTCCATCAGATCACTGGTGCTTGGTGCTTATTTCCGAGACACAATCGGCTGTACTAACGATGCCCTTTACAATGGGAACTGCTTTCATCCAAATATGAAGGTCTTTTGCAGTGCTCTTGCAGGTATATGTCAGTGGGATACAGATAATCTGCATTCTAATAATATTGGTATTAACATAGCTAATCTTTATGTGGACTCTCACGGGGGCAAGGAATCAAATTGCAGGACGTTGGGGAGGGAGAGTTAGGGTGGGGGCATTAGGTTAATGGGGAACTAAATGTCCATTACAGACACACAAGCGGTCCTTGGGTTTTTTTTCTCCCTGTGGGAATTCTGGGACATAATTTCAGGTGCTTGGATGATGACATCAGTTCTCACGTGATAGATACCCTCGGGGTATTGCGACGGCACGCCAGAGTCGGTTTCCCTTCCTCCCCCCCCCCCGAGAAAGCGCGGCGATCTCGCGCCCCACCGACCCGGCGAATCCTTTCTGAGTTTCCGGACACGGCTCTTGCCCTCTCCTCCGGGGCGATGCGGCACGTTTAAATGATTGATGGGTGACAGCGGCGACGGGACCCCACAGCTGCCCCGGATAGGCGATCCCTCCGCCGCCTTTTCCAAAACCGAACGTCTTCTCCGAGCCTCAGCCAAAGAAGTGTTTTTTTTTTTTTGGCGCAGCCCTTAAATGGACAGGTGGGTGAGAGAGGTGCGAATAGACCGGTGTATTACTGAGGTGAAAGGCCCTTTTAGACTGGCAGAGCAGGAGGAGGGTAAGTGTTTCCCGTCTGCGGAGAGAATGTCTCTCTGTGTAGTGCTCAGTGTCAGTCAGGAAGCTGAGCTCTGAGTCTCAGTGCGCTAGTGGAGGCTGCTCTGATAAACAGACAAACTTTGTTACGTTCCTGCTCGGCTCCTAGAAACCTCCGCATTTCACACGGAGTACAGACTGGTAGGGAGGTTTCTAAAAGGCCAGCCGTGAACCCCACTTGCTGTTTTTAAAAGTATTTGATCAAATTGGCGTGGTGATGTTACAATTGTACTAATTTTACATGTATTTGTATCCTTCAGTGATTCCTTGCCCTTTCAGGGTTAAGCTCAGTCCCAGATCAGATTCAGATCAGTCAACTCAGAAATTAATTGCAATCCAATTAATGAACTGAAAATTCTTCCGTTCTTCAGCTGAAATTTAGTTAACCCTTGTGCTTGGAAGTTGCAGTGTTTTTGCTCAAGGGTTTCGTGGGGAGTTGTAGTGCCTAATCACATGTACTACACCCACCTCTCTGTTGAAGTTAGAGACAGATGCAGACGACTCCTGCCTAATTAGCCAGGTCTTACATATCCCTCACTTGCTACCAAAGCAGCCTCTTCATCACCTTCTGCAACGACAGAAGGGCATTATGGGTACTTCTTCCCGTCAACTACAGAGATGTGAAAGCATTTGAAGAAGATAATAGCCGTTGTTTTGTCTGCAAATAACACTTGTTCCTGTGTGTGCGCGTGTATGTTTCTGTGTGTGTGTGAGTGTGTGTGTGTATTTAAGCCTCGAGTACAGTGACTCTCCAGGAAATCCTCGCTCTAAATTTCCTCGGTGCACTTTGCAACACATCAATACATTATCGTAAACTAGAAGAGTGGGTTAGAGGCCGAAGTCATTGTTTTATCTACTGCGGAAAAACTCCTTTCGGGTTTGTCATCTACATCTTGCGCCTCGTTCCGAGGACGGATCGAAGTTCCCCGCCAAGGTGAAGAGACCGTTATTAACTTTTCCCGCGGGGCCTGAAGTCGGCCATACATCCCCCGCTATTGATCATTTTGTCTTCATTAAGTTTCTGGAAGGAGCGCTAACGTGTGCACCGTTGACCAAAATGGCGGAAGAGAAATGGTCTCTCTCTCTTTCTCCTGTGGCTCCCTGAAGCATTGGCCATTTCCGCAACCTCCTCACAGCGTGAGTTTTTCTTTTTTTATGCGACTGCCACTGAAGAAATCATTCTTTTATCGTGTAAGAGAAGGTTCACAACCTTTCTATATATATATATATATAAAATCAAGTGATCCACAATGAGTTGTCCACTCCTTTTAACACCACAGATGTAACAGGATGAGGAGAACAAAAGCCCTGCAGTGTGGGGGGAGCAGGAACACGGTTACTGCTAGGCGGCCATCGGACCGCCCGGCCAATTTCACCAGTGACCCCGAAGGGCAAAGATCCGTCGCTAGCTCGAGGGGACATTTGAGGACCTCTAATGTGAGGAGAAAGGGCGGGGGGCGGGGGGGGGGGGGGGGGGGGGGGGGGGGTGGAGGTGGGGCAGGTCAAGCGCAAACATGATCTCGCTCTTCTGCCGCTCAGAAGTGTAGCGCTGTGATAATGCACCGGGCCCTGTGTGGAGTCATTTCCAGCAGTTGTAGGGCACAGGAGTCTGGAGTACTGCGGCAAGGGGGCGTTTAACCTTGCCGGTGACCTGCTGCCCCCGATGGTGACAGGGTGTATCTGCAGTTGCCATGGGCGGTGATTATTCAATGACTCCTCTTGTGTGGTCCATTGTCCCCAGGAGGTGGTGGGTTGTGATCCTGTGGACAGTCGAAGGATTTGGGATTGGCTGGCACTGCCCGTGGTAGGGAGGTTTCTAAAAAGCCAGCTATGAACCACTTGTTTTTAAAAGTATTTGATCAAATTGTCATAACGATGTTACATTTGTACTCATTTAACATTTATTTGCACCTTTTAATGGTTCCTTGGCCTTGCAGGGTTTTGCTCAGTCCCATTTCAGTATCTGAAATTTAGTTAAATTCATGAATTGACTGAATTGAAGTGGAACTGATACCAAACCTGCAGGACTCATTGCATTCCCTTACTTTGAAAGCCCTCCCAGGTAATCTCCCAAATTAATGCGTTAAGTTACCCCAACACTGCAGGCCTGGTGATTTTATGAACGTATGTTTCTCCTACCAGTTGTACCTCTCAGCATAGCTATATGTTCCTGCCTTGGAAAAAATATTACATTCCCAAACATTATACAAACGCCACATCATTGGAGGGTTAAAAAAAGACGAGGTTAAATCTCTGAATATATTCTGTACAGACATCCTTCTGTCAGAGAAGTGCCCTGAAAGCTGTGAAATGAACTGAAGGGGAAGTTGGTAAAAGGAAGGCAGAGGGCCAGGAAGCTGTGTTCTCATTATAGACCAATCAGCACCAGGAGGCCGTGTCCTGCCACTGGCAGCTGTGATTGCATGGGGGCTGGGATGAACTGACCCCACCAAATCAACCCAGAGTGGCTCTTTCTGAAATCTGTACCAGAGGAGAAAAAAAACCTGCCCCCTTTTTAGCTGACACCTCTTCCCCCCCCCCCCCAATTGTCTGCAGCTTCACTTTAAAGTCCCTTTTCTAGAACATTCCCATTGTGCTGAGACAGCTGACCGACTAATCTCTGCACGACCCAAGGTGTCTCCCCCTGGTGGCGGCGTGGTGTACGTGCAGCTGGGAGAGCTTCGGATGCACAGAGGCTGCACGGTGAAGACAGCTGAACTAAACTGCGTTTTGGAGTCTGCGTCGACTGTCTCCTACGCAGCAGGGTGTGACGAGAAACAATCCCCTTCTGGTGCGTGCAGAAGGCGTGACACGCTCGCTCCTCAAGACCCTAACGACCGTTAACAATAGCGAAGGTATGGCGGGGAAAAAACCCTGCAGCACGGCCTGTTTCCACTATATTAGATTACATTACAGGCATTTAGCAGACGCTCTTATCCAGAGAGACCTACGAAACCTTTTACAACCCAATACAATGGATACAGCTGGATATATACTGGAGCAGTGCAGATTAAGCACCTTGCTCAAGGGTAACAACAGTAAGTGTCCCACCAGGGAATCAAACATGTGACCTTTAGGTTACAAGACCAACCTCCTACACCGCTGCCCGTTTTCCGTTCGGAAAGAGCGGCCACTCTACGGCCCGGTCTACGTCGCAGGGGCCCCATCCCGCAGAAGAAATACCATCTCCGAATTTACGTGTCCCGTGACACGTTTTTATACCCTTCTGCCGAGGTCCGGCGAGCCGGTTCGTCTAAACGGTGCCAGGACGAGATTGGCACCGGAGTCCTGGTCCAGCCGTCGCCGTGTGCTACCGGTGCATGTTTTTATACGGCCGCCTGTTAAGATTTTAATATGAGAGAGCTGCGGGAAGCTCTCGAACTGCCGAGTCCTGCTTTTTCGGGAGGGGGGGGGGGCGCTTTTAAAGACCTTTTCGGATGCCGTGTTTGCCAGGTGCGCGCTGGGTCTTGCGATTTGGGCGTCGAGCCGCGTTCAGTTAGTAATGAGCTGTATTAAAACGCACGGGTCTTTTTTATTTTGTTGCTTGCTTTCATCTGTTCTGTAATATTGGCGTCCTGCGGATGTTTAAAAAGCCTCTAACGTCTGAGAACTCATTTGCGGCATCGGGCTGACAGGAAGTTGGACGTGAAATGGGCCGAGCGCAGTAAATGCTGGACAGATGCTTTATTTTTTAAAAGCTTTTCCCATGTTAATGGGCTACCCTTGAGGTGCAGTTGTCTTTTTTTATGATTTTTGTACCAAATGATTTCCTCTCAAACTTAAAGTGTTCCACATTGGCAAGAAAAAAAAACATTTCATTCACTCTACTCCAGTTAGAAAAATGTGTTCTCGGTATAAATCTTGTTTACTGCTCTGTCTCAAAGGCATCTTTGACAGAACATTTTTAAATTTGTTGTTCCAAATGGTTTAAAATGTTTGTCACATGTAGCGAGCTCTGAATGAACTCACAGGGCCTTACAAGGGCTATAGCAGCCATTTCTGTTACAAATTCAAATGCTTGTGATTGTCAGTTGTGTTGTATTTTAACAACATTACTATTGTATCATGTTGCTTTTCTACTTTTTTTTGGAATAAAAGACAAAGAAAGAATTTGCCGGAGGCAAAACTGCATACCATTAATCCAAATTCCCCATCGCAGGAAATGGAAAACAGAAATTGTAAGAGTGGGATACTTTCCCCAGGTGTGTTTTTTAACAGAGTTTTACCTCAGCCTTAGCTAGAAACACGTTCCATTTCTGTTGCAGCTGGGGTGTCACTGGAGCTAGGGTTTATACATTTGCGAAAAATGTGAAATGAATGTTGCTCAGTTTCTCTCGTTGCATCAAAAGCCAAACCTGTAGTCACACTAGTGCGACACACTCGCTTCTGACACTTCCCGCTTTGTGAGGTTCGGAGTAACGGTAACGTTCAGAAACGACGCTGGAGAAACTTGTTAATGGATCCTCGGCTGCTGAATTGAATCTGCGTAAAAAAACGCAGGTGTTGCTCGGCTGCCGGGAGATGTCGTGGCACCCTTTGAAGGCGGCGAGTGCGGTTTCACGGAAACCGTGTCGTCTTGTCTCCACCACTTTGCCGGTAAATGGACGTGCTCAGTCAGACACCACAGCGATGGAATAGTCCCCTCCCTGAGGGGTGGTGATCTGTACAAAGGCCTGACATACGGTGAGCTCGGTTGGGGGGGGGTGGAGTGGGGGGGGGGGGATCGAAGATTCACTGGCAATCGCCTTCATCTCTCAGTGGAGCCTGCAACTTCAGTGCAGTACACGTATAGAAATTTCTAGAAAGTCTTTTTCTTGACACCCCACACAGACGCCCAGACACACACCTTAACAAAGTGTCTAAGTGGCAGGGGTTCGGTAAACGCGGACATCCGCAAAACTCAGGGTGAGGGGTGCTGACGCCGGGCCCCGTGGCATCGGCACGGCTGGCACGATGACCCCAGAGCGCAGCTTTTAAAATTTTTTTAAAAACAAAAAAAAAAAAAACTGGCTGACGCGGCGGAAAGTGACGCCGCTCGCCGAGAGGATCTGGGGCCGGCGGATTAGACGAGCATCGGCGATCCCCGGGCCGCGGGTGCGATGTCGGCGCTGGCTTTGCCTCGCATGGCCGCCGCCGGCAGGCGCCAGACACCAGCTCACTGAGCGCCGAGATCTAATCTGGATTAAACCGGCTCCAGGAAAGAGCCCTTTACTTCCACAGCTATACCAGAAATATACAGCATATACATGTAGCTGTACAGTATGTATGAATACTATACACACGTATTAGAAGTCCACTTATGGTGAGTAGTAGTTCATTGTGACAAGTTATATTCATTTTAATAGATTCTTTTTTTTTTTTTTTACTAAACATGAAAGTGTGTGGAAGTCCTTATGGAGAAATTGGCCTAATTTTTCTAGCCGTGTGTGGCTCACATTGCAATGCCTTTTCTTAATGAATTCTTGATTAATCCAACTTGTATTGTCTTGGTTTGCATACCATTATAGTGATGTGCATCTTCCATACTCAATAGTCAAACATCTAGTCCAAAAACAATTATTCAGGGTATCAGAAAAGAGGTGAAAATTATTTTTTGTGTTGTGTGCAGGTACATTTCCTGGAGAACACATTTTGGTGTTTGCGTAAATGTATAATTAAAAAGTTTTCACAATATCAAGTTTAGTCATACAATAGGAATGGCAACGAATGTGTTCCCGTTTCCGTACGACAGTGCACTTGTACGCGCAAATGAACTTTGCCCTCTCTGTGAACTTCCCCAGTGCCTCCGTGTTTCCGTGTCAATCATCTCCACGAGCAGGAAAGGCGAGGGAAATGAAAACCAAGCAGGCCGGCTTGGCGTCCTTTTAAACACGCCCTCTACGGCTGCTCCCTTAAAATAGCATTCTTTCTGAAAAGTTGTCCCCCCGGGTAATGCTGGATATATGGTTTAATCATATTTAAATTCTTTATTTAAACAGACCCACATTGACAAAAAAAGTAGACCAGAAGCAAAAGAGACCACAAAACATACATCTTCAGGGTGTTTGTTCCAGGGAAATGCATTGCATTGTTTTGCCGTGCAATATGCTTAAACTTATGAAGTGGTGAGTGACCAACAGTATTATAAATATCAACGCTTAAAGCTTCAGTTGCCTGGTTACCTCCTCCAAGGAGGTTATTTTTCTGCGCTTCTGCTCGTCCGTTTGTCTTTCGATTCGTCCGTCCGTCCGTGACAGGCATGTCTGGAAAAGCAGTGGCTAAGTCCCGTCCAAGTTCCCAAGAGGAAACAACACGTCAATTTTGGTGACCTCTCGACCTTTCCTCTAGCGCCAGGCCAAACTTTTAAATTGTGATTTTACATAGCTGAGAAATTAATGGCCGGATTGTCATGAAATTCATGTTCCCGAGAGGAACGAACCTGTTGATTTGGTGACACCATGACCTTTCCTCTAGTGACACCGTCAGGCCAAACGTATCTTGAAAAGTAACGACTGGATTGCCATGACGTTTTCTGCGCACATTCACATGAAGAGAGATTGCACTCCACTGAGTGCATTCTGTCTAGTTTTCTGTTTAGTCAGTCATGTAGTCAGATGTGTGCCTGAAAAGCTGTTCTGTCAGAAACAGCTACTGCAGTTTCTTCATATTCTAAAGACAAACGTATCTGACAGTACAGCCTTTAGGCATCAGTGCTGCGCTGACTCACATATTCCCTAATCTCTTGTATATGTGAACTCACAACAAAATGTACTGTCATCTAAGAATGACAAACTAGCTTTAAGGACATGGCCTTACTGTATGACACAGGGTTTCAGTGATAGCCAGTTACCCACCACAGTTGGTGTCAATCAGTAAATAGCTAAATGGATAGGAAACATTTTAAATTTTACAACCTATTAATGGCTGTCCACAGGTATCATTTACAATTCGTATGGACTAGGAGGAGATATTTTTGTCATTTTTTAATGTATTTTATTTTATTTTTTTTTTTTTAGAAAGAAAGGGACAATCGAACAAATAAATTCATAAAAGCAGAAAAGTATGGCACAATCTATCGCCGTTCTGTCACACAAGCTTCTGTTTCTCAGTCCCATTGTTAGGATGTTACACAGAACACTGTAGCTACTTGAAAAATGGCAATTCCAACTCAGAGGATTCACTGCCTTACAGCGCATACTTGTCTATGTATGCTGCTAATGCATTTTGTATGGAGTCTACAACGCTTTCAATAAGAGGACAATTCAATGTGTTATGTAAACTGTCTGGCAGAAAAAGCCAGCGCTATTACATCATCGTGCTCTCAGACAATCAGGTCAGTTTGTTTCTGGAAATAGTTGGAAAGTAGCACTCTGCTTTTTTTATGAGTATCTTTAGTGTTTTCTTTTAAAAGGATGCTTTTGTCTGGAGCATTCTAGAAGACACTGGATTCTTTTTTTAATTTGCTATGAGAGATGAAGGCCTCATGCTACCTGTTTTGGCGTGCAGTTTTTATTGCACTCCACTGGCATGTTGACTAACTGCCTAACGTACCGTGTGCATAACAGGCAGGTTCACATCACAGCACACCACTGGGGGAAAAAAAGATCTCATTTTAAAAAAGGAGGACTTTCATTATTCAACATCTGTTTCCCACTGACTTCAGAATCCACCGGCACAGGAAGAAAAGAAAAAAAAAGAAAGGAAAAAGCAAAATGAGTGCTTCAGGTTTGAAGAGGCAAAAGAAAAGACTGTGGGACGTGGGCGCGCTGACAAGGCGCAAAGAGTCTCGAGATCAAAACCCTTTTACGTTTCAGACAGGGCTGACCATTAAAAGAGACACTCCGGAGATGTGGCCGTGCGGACGTGTTCTCGTCGGGGTAATGTGGGGGAGCTGTGGGGGGGGGGGGGGGGGGGGGGGGGGGGGGGGGGGGGGGGGGGGGTACACTAATTGAGCCGGGAGTGAGGCGCGGGAGCGGCGTTCCACGGGCCGGCTGCCATGGCGGCGGCGGCGGCGGCGGCGGGGAGGCGTGACTCCACCGCCGTCTCCTCTGGGCTTCCTTCAAATTGCTCCCAATCTGAAAGCAGACTCTTTTGATCATCTTTAGCTCAGGGGAGAAGCAGGGCCCTTTTATAATATTCTTTGTGATTATTCCGAACGCACTTGTAGACAGATAGCGAGGTTCAGCGGAGGATTTCCGAGACAGGAAATTAACATCCTCAGGCGCTGGATGTCAAATTGGATTCTTTATGGGCCACAGTTTTTGCACTCAGAGTCAGATGCAATGACGGTGATTATTCTTTTCCAGTATTTCTACTTGGCCCTCAGTCTGAGCGTACGGTAGCAAGCTATCCGCACTGCAACCGCTCCTATTTGAGCGATCGTGGTCGTTTTATGCACGGAAGCTAATGGCTAAAAATGTTTTGACGATCTGATAAATCCTGTGTTGACTTCCTGGTGGAGTCATTCGTTCTGTGCAGCTCCTGCTCAGCAGTTCCTGAAGTGGCTATGCCGTGTTCATGGGGGGTTGAGTGGGAGGGGTGGGTGCATGTGGGATCTAGATTTGGCGAAAGGGCACGCACTGTAGTCCCCGTGATTTACACCTCAAAGGGAGTGAAGGATTCTGGGCCACGAGCACCTTATATCACAGGTGCCATCCCCGCACGCCGACATACATCACGGTGATTGGGGGTGGCGACTGTTTCGACTCGGAGGTCCCGGGTTTGACTCCTGGAACTGATTTATGGAGCGGGCGACATGCGAGCCCGCTGATAAGCCACTGGAATCGCGGTGATGGATTTGTCTGGCGAGGGAGTCACCCGTCATTTAGTCCATGTGATACAGAGCATACACACTGGACAGATGGCAGCGGCGTTGCCGTGGACGAAGCTCCCGACGAATCCGTCATTTGTCGTTTCAAACTGGGACGTCTCGTCGAACGGTAACAATCCACTGTCTCTGCATTACCGAATGCACTCTGGGCTGTAATGCAACAGTTACAGAATGAGATGCTGGATGAAAAATACAGTAAGACAAATAATAAGAATGAAAAAAAACTAGCAAAACGTGTTGCCATGCAACACAGATTCAGACAGTTCTTTCAATCCAGACAGCATGGTAGAATTTATCACTGTATTAAAGATGTCTTTGATTTTTGTGGTTATGTCTAACGTCCTACGTTTGAATAGCTAAGCATTCATATTTCCTGTTTCAGTCACTGAAACCCTTATTGGCAATATTTGACCAAAAAGTGAGTCTGGGAACTAAATAGAACCTACATTAGCCTACATACATATATATATAAAGTCAAATTATTTCAAAGGCATTTGAGTACTTATTCCACGGAGAGCAGAGCTGCACTGATTTAGCTGGAGGCCGCGGTAATAAGCTTTCAGTCGCCGAATTAAAAAAAATGACCTTTTAAGAACGTCGGTGAGGGACGGCGGGTTCCCAAAACTAACGACCTCTGACCTTTGAAAAGCGGTCCTTCCGTCGCCTTCCGAGCACGTTGCCCCCGCGGCCCCCCCTGCACGTGTCCCGTGGAGGACCCGCCGTTCATTCCAGGGATTCTTTGAGGAGCTTTGATATAAGCGAACCCAAAAAAAAAAATGCAAATGGTCCCCTGCGCAGTGATGCCTTTCAAATGTAAATCTTGCGGTGGCTGGGGAGTCGAAATCGGGGAAACCGCTCAGGTTTTGCTTGGCGAGATTACCCGGGCTGCCTTTATCTGTAGTGACAGAGACTGGTGCTGGCTGCAGGTTCTGAGTTATGGTGCTGCAGGCATATTTCCTATGTAGCTTTTTATTATGGAGCAAGGCCCGTTAAAATAAAATCATGTCATGACAATCTTTTTTTTTAAAAAAAAAACTAAAAAAAACTTGATATTGAAATATTGTGCCCGTACAGACCTTGGTATCAAAATCAAGGTGTTAATCGTTGCTGTTATTCCTCAATGTTGTCTATCTAGGGCTTTATTCATCCAGGAGTGAAGTGCATCATTTCTGTAAGTCGCATCATGCTCCAAGGCATGATATCCCACAATAGTTTTGTAGATAAGCTGATAGGCACATGCATGCATGCATGCAGCACATACAGTGTCATGCAAAAGTTAGGGCACCCTGGTCAAAATAACTTAATACAACCTCTGCAGGGAACAAACTTAAACATCACATATTTTTGCAAATGTTAATGCATGCATTATGCAATGCATGTCCAATTATCCATGGATCTATAATATCGTTTTTGCTGTTTTTTCTCATACCATGGTAGAATATATTGCAGTATGTTATTATAATCAAATAAATTCATCCAACAGCTAGTAGGTTGAATGTTTAATGTAAACAACAGCTGAACATTTTATATCTTTTCTAAAAAGAGAAACAGGGCTAGATTTACAAACAAATTGCTTTCCAAACTCAAAAGCTGTCACCACAAGGTCATGGCACGTATGTTGGATTTACTTTTAATTGGTGGCAATGGGACACAATTGCTATTATTTCTTTGAATAGGCCTACATAGTTAAATCTGTTCCTGCGTATGTATACCTGGGATCAAACACTGAAACAGGGTGGGGAAGAAAATGAGGTTAAGTACGCAATCTGGTTTTTCTAAAGAACGCCTTAATTGCAACTTCTCCTCTTTTGCGTATGGATTTTGAGAACTCTCGAAGGCAGGCGGTAATTTGCGGAGCTACTGATATAGCCTCGCTCGCATTCTATGAAAGGTATGTTAATAAGGAGTTCTCTCCTCCAAAGCTGGCAGCGGTAATCGGAGCCAGGAGACGACACAAAGGACAAAGGCAAAAACAGATGGAGACAGGAGAGGGCTTTTCATCCAGGAATAACCCCCTTTCTGTTAAACCGAACGGCTAATAGCGAAGCGATACAGCCAGGTTAGGAAGCCGCGCAATAATCGCACTACTAGGCCTACGGGATATAAAAAAGGAACTTCAGACGTGCACCCGGTGATCACAGTCACTGTCTCCTGCGGTGAAGTCGCTCTCAGCTTTACCTTCCCTTGCATCTGGACCTTTCGAAAGTAGCCAACGGCTGCAGGAAGTTCACAGTCTGCATTTTGCGCTATGCTGCTCAATGTGCTGGGTGCTTCGTTCCAGTGATTCAATGTTTTTTTAACCAAATTAATTCATTTTGTTTGTGATGCCGCTCTAAATTTCTCTCGTCTGCATTGGGCATATATTCCTATGCTGTAGGCTAGTGCACTGTTGTCCTGCTGTACGGCGTTGACCATAGCCTCTGTTTCCTCATCGGTAAACTTATTTCCTTTTACTCACGGTTGGCTCACTGCTTATGCTTGGCTTCTCTGTCTTAATTTCTTGGTGCCTGTAATCAGCCGTAAATGAATTGTCTTGTTTTGGACCCTTTTTAATTATGTCTACCGCAAAATTGCAAATAAATGGTGTAATTTGATTGCGTTGTTAGGACCTATCTTAATGTGCCAGTACGTGCGACCGCACCAGAGCTACTGTATAGTGAATGTTTTTTTGTGCTGCAATCCTTTCCATAACAAATCTGTTCCTCAGTGTTGGCATGCGTGCCGGTCTCCTGGCAGGCAATATCTTTTCATGTTAATGCATTAGCGTTAACAAACCAATGAACACAGAGCAGTCAGGAAGTGATCCAAGAAAAGACGGTTTTCCTCTGAATGCGTGCCCAGATTTTTGGTGCCGATTTTTTGGCTCCTTGCAAAAATCCATTGATTTAAAGGGAGAGTCCAGCGCAAAGAACCGAGGCCAACCAATCACGTGAAGAACTGTACCGATTCTCAAGCTCATTAATGCCTTATGAGTAATTTGCTTGCTTGCTTATTTATGCGTTTTATATTGTCATAACATTACATTAAATTACATTAATTTGGCAGACATTTTTATCCAAAGCAACGTACAATAAGTGCATAGCGAAGGTCATTGGAACAACTACAACACACAGGTTTGATAAGGTACAATACTCATTTTGTTGTAGTTACTCATAGCAAGCTTTCAGTACAAGACCTTTGTCAGGGCATATCGCATAGATATGCCCTGATGAAGGTCTTGTACTGAAAGCTTGCCATTAAAAAACACATTCTTTGCAATGCCCTCATGTGCCCTCAGCCTTTTATTGCATTGTACGGTTCTGCCTTTGGTTGCACCTGAGCAGCTGTCGGATGTGCGGACGATTCTTCTACTAGTAACAGTTATTCATAGCCATGAGCACATTAAGTCCAGTTCACACAGTGAACATTACTCTGACCTAACCTATGCTAAGTCAAACTAGGAGGCATGACAAACTACAACATCGAGATAATGATACAAAGTACAATATAAGTGCTGAATGGAGGTACATATAACATGAAAGTGGCACAGGAGGCACATTTTTGCAAGCACACTGGAGTTCAGGCAGTGTCTGTTTAGCAGGATGTAGTAGGCTGTGTACTGTTACCTGTAAGAAGCAGGGTGCGGTGTGGATGTCAGCTTTCAGCCTGTGTACTGTTACCTGTAAGAAGCAGGGTGCGGTGTGGGATGCGAGCGTAGAGCTCTCAGCCTGTGTGCTGTTACCTGTGTGCTGTTACCTGAGAGAAGCAGGGCGCAGTGTGGGATGCGAGCGTAGAGCTCTCAGCCTGTGTGCTGATACCTGAGAGAAGCAGGGTGCAGTGTGGGATGCGAGCGTAGAGCTCTCAGCCTGTGTGCTGTTACCTGAGAGAGAAGCAGGGTGCAGTGTGGGATGCGAGCGTAGAGCTCTCAGCCTGTGTGCTGTTACCTGAGAGAAGCAGGGTGCAGTGTGGGATGCGAGCGTAGAGCTCTCAGCCTGTGTGCTCTTACCTGAGAGAAGCAGGGTGCAGTGTGGGATGCGAGCGTAGAGCTCTCAGCCTGTGTGCTGATACCTGAGACAAGCAGGGTGCAGTGTGGAATGCGAGCGTAGCGCTCTCAGCCTGTGTGCTGTTACCTGAGAGAAGCAAGGTGCAGTGTGGGATGCGAGCGTAGAGCTCTCAGCCTGTGTGCTGATACCTGAGAGAAGCAGGGTGCAGTGTGGGATGCGAGCGTAGAGCTCTCAGCCTGTGTGCTGATACCTGAGAGAAGCAGGGTGCAGTGTGGGATGCGAGCGTAGAGCTCTCAGCCTGTGTGCTGTTACCTGAGAGAAGCAGGGTGCAGTGTGGGATGCGAGCGTAGAGCTCTCAGCCTGTGTGCTGATACCTGTGTGCTGTTACCTGAGAGAAGCAGGGTGCAGTGTGGGATGCGAGCGTAGAGCTCTCAGCCTGTGTGCTGTTACCTGAGAGAAGCAGGGTGCAGTGTGGGATGCGAGCGTAGAGCTCTCAGCCTGTGTGCTGATACCTGAGAGAAGCAGGGTGCAGTGTGGGATGCGAGCGTAGAGCTCTCAGCCTGTGTGCTGATACCTGAGAGAAGCAGGGTGCAGTGTGGGATGCGAGCGTAGAGCTCTCAGCCTGTGTGCTGTTACCTGAGAGAGAAGCAGGGTGCAGTGTGGGATGCGAGCGTAGAGCTCTCAGCCTGTGTGCTGTTACCTGAGAGAAGCAGGGTGCAGTGTGGGATGCGAGCGTAGAGCTCTCAGCCTGTGTGCTGTTACCTGTGTGCTGTTACCTGAGAGAAGCAGTGCGCAGTGTGGGATGCGAGCGTAGAGCTCTCAGCCTGTGTGCTGTTACCTGTGTGCTGTTACCTGAGAGAAGCAGGGTGCAGTGTGGGATGCGAGCGTAGAGCTCTCAGCCTGTGCGCTGTTACCTGAGAGAAGCAGGGTGCAGTGTGGGATGCGAGCGTAGAGCTCTCAGCCTGTGTGCTGTTACCTGAGAGAGGCAGGGTGCAGTGTGGGATGCGAGCGTAGAGCTCTCAGCCTGTGTGCTGATACCTGAGAGAGGCAGGGTGCAGTGTGGGATGCGAGCGTAGAGCTCTCAGCCTGTGCGCTGTTACCTGAGAGAAGCAGGGTGCAGTGTGGGATGCGAGCGTAGAGCTCTCAGCCTGTGTGCTGTTACCTGAGAGAGGCAGGGTGCAGTGTGGGATGCGAGCGTAGAGCTCTCAGCCTGTGTGCTGTTACCTGTGTGCTGTTACCTGAGAGAAGCAGGGTGCAGTGTGGGATGCGAGCGTAGAGCTCTCAGCCTGTGCGCTGTTACCTGAGAGAAGCAGGGTGCATTGTGGGATGCGAGCGTAGAGCTCTCAGCAGCAGACAGTGAGCCGCTGAGCCTGTAACATCAGCACTTTACGCCGCTCAGCCCGTTAGACGGAGCGCTGAAATGATTCCCGCGTCTGGCGGGACTGTGGGGGGGGCCCCCTGAGCGGCGGGGGCCCAGCGTGGGGGCGTCTCTGGAGCCCCCCGCGCTGATGGCTCCCCGCCGGCCCTCGTCAGCGCCCTGTCGTTTCCCAGGATCCCTCAGTGCAGCCGTCGCGCTCTCCTGCCTCACGACACCACCTGCCTCACGGTAACAGGGGTGGTTTTTTATTTTTTTTAAATTTTTGCAGCAGATTTCCTCTGGTTGTCTACCTAAACCATCTGTCACTGCAAGCCTTGTACTCTTTGATGATGGTGCCCCCTCCCCTCCCCCGCTCCCCCCCTCATACCACTTAACATATTCTTGGCAGAAAATGCTCTATTTACCACCCAGCTCAAAAGCCGTAAGGACTGTGTGTGCTCTTGCTTTCAACACCAGCAGAAGAGCAAGTCCCATAGACAGTCAAAATAATTCATTTACAAATGCAGTTACACTCAATTAGGTTTGAGCGCTCCCAATCTATCACTCTTAATTCACTAATTATCTTAAATTATTGTTTATCCCTAAGGTAGACTAAACATTCCAATCCAGATTTATCCAAATCTAAGAGCCGTTTAATGCCTAGAAAGGTTAACCATTGTTTGTTGGGCATTATAGATCATTTTTCCTTTTTTTTAAATTTGAGATGTGTCGAGCACTGAATGTTTTTTTGGGTTTTTTTTTTAAACTCAGCACAACTCTTGCATAAGCTATGCTGAACGGGTTGCAATCATCTCTTCTTGCTTACCTATGCAAATATTCCTTTGGAAGATAAAAATGACCTTGCTGTTCCTGCTAATTAAAAGAAGAAAAAAACAACGTTCCTCTTGTAAACAAATTTAATTAAATCCAATGAAATGGAGGCTTAAAAACCATCATTAATTACTTTAAATTCCCAACTGCATGAAGAGCCTTGTAAGTCAATAACGTAGCAAGAGTATTGTAATTAAATAACCCTGATGGGACCCATTCTGAAATGAATAAATTTAATAATTACAGCGTTGTCGACCGAGTCATATACAAATTTAGTTTACTGAGCTTGTCACCAGAACAACTTGTTTGCATTGATGTAGGTGAAAATGATCTAAAGCAAGGATCATATTTACCCTCTTGTTCATAATTTTATCATTTTCAAAATATTATGATTAAAGCATGAGAATGTTAATGCCTTACCCAGAATAATATACATTTTGAAAATATGATAGTATTATTACTGAATTACATTTCTGAAAAATATGTGCTAAGTATACCTTTTATATTCATATTAAAGTTATATTACATAATGTTAACATTTTATTCAGTAGACTAATTTAATTTGTCCAGTAGTTAGCAGCATGTGTCCGTGTCCAAGCTATAATGGAGATATAGAGTGGAACAGAAGGGACTGGCACACCAATTTAAAAATGCCAAAAGCACATATTTCTTCCAAGAGGGTTCAACCATATTTTTTACAAATAATCATATTATTATTTCCTTTAAGTAGCTATGCCCTTTTTGTTGTTTACCATATTTATATGAAGCTAGATCACATATTTTAAAATTCACATGCATTGGTGATGAGAAATTGGCTGTGAAATTCTGACATTTTTAAATACATTTTTCTCGAGTCTCGAGCCCGGAGAAGTACAATAAACCAATTAAAGTTACGAAACAGACGTAATATCAGGAGTGTACTTCCTGTCTATCTCTTTATAATAGAATTTCAATCATAGGTTGTTTTTGTTTGAGCAAACACAGGGGAGGTCAGAAAAGGTATGCTTGTCAGAAACACAATAAGACCGGCAAGAGAATAGCTTCGCCCGCCGTTTCAGTTCTGAGAACGGGGCCCAGAAATGATTAATGAAAACACAATCGCTGGAAGCGCTTTCTCCGATTACTCTCCTCTTTTTTTCTGTTTTGCGTTCTGTTGTCGAAGCGCCGCCTCTGCCGCCGAACGCATCGCGCGTACACACTTCATTCTGCAGCCGTCAGGCCGCCTGTCCGCAAACGACGTTCGGGAGACGTGCGTTTTCCGCTGCGTGCCCGAACGGAGACTCTCCTCAAACCGCGACACAGCGCGCTCTCTCTCTTTTCCCCGCTAGTCAATTACTGCCTGTCCACCTCTCTGAGAAGTGAGTGAGTGTGAAAGTGATTCCCCCCCCCCCCCCCACCCCCCCCCCAATTTTGAAATTGTCCAGCGATACTTTATTAGCATTCAGCAAAGCGTAACTGAATTTCTTCCACCTCCTCACCCCCCCCCCCTCCACACCCCTCTTCTGTCTCTCTCCACACTTCTCCTGACAAAGTGCTACGGCTGCACGTAATCCTTCGGCCAATTATAATTATTTTTCGTCTGGGTGTCTGCGGCGGCGGGCTGCCACGGTAACGCGTTTTTTTAAATAAATGCAAAAAAAACGGGCCGGTTCCCACGGAGACCCCCTTTTCTTTCCAAAAGCAGTCATTTGCGCGCTATCTGCACATTAAGCACAACAGAACTCCTCCGGGTCATGTGACACCTGTGACTGACTGCTCTGCAATTTGTGCGTGTCACGCCTGGCTGGCGCGAGCTCCTCTTTGTCGGGGCCTTGCTGGGGTAGGCACTTAGCCGTCTTAACGCAGCGTTTTCTCACGTCGGTGCCGACTCAGCATGACGCCTAACAAACCCCCCAGTGCTGCCACTGCTGTTTGAGACAGGGCAGTCCCCCCTCCAAACACACACGCTTCACATCCTTACTTTTTATTTTTTTATATTCAATTAAATTTTGGGATATAAATAAACAGTGTGACAAAAAAGAACTGGCTATAGGTGCAGTTGAACTGGTACACCGTTACAGTCTAGTCTTTTGCCTTGTCAGGACAACAAAATATTACCTTCCCCAGCAACCAGACCTTGTGTTTCTCATTCATTAGTGACAAAAACTGTTAAAGTTGAAACCGGCAGGAGTGTCAAGAGATCATCCAAAACACACCGTTCCTCATTACATCATCCTTTTGTGTCTTTAAGGGGCATCTTTGAATAACTGAAAAATTAAGAATAGTTTTCTAGTTCTGCCCGATAGGTGCGAGAAGGACTGCGCTGCTTGTTGCATGAAAAATAGCCTTCCTGCTTTAACGAAGCCCCGTGGTGAACCTATAATGAAGTGCGCTGTTTCATGGGGACTTCCAGCGTGCTGCTGCATGAATATCTGCACCTGAACGAGACCCCTGCCCCGAATCTCAAACAGATTAGGGGGGGGAGCCTCCTCGCCAACAGAATCAACACAACTCCGGCCACACCCCGCATCCACCGCCCGTGGGCTGCGGCTAAAAAGCTGACTAATGTAGGCCCCAGTTGGCTTCAGACTAGCAGGGAGTACACACACACACACACAGTACTGGAGAGGGGGGCGGGGCTCGCGCTGACCGACGCTGGGGCTGTGAAGGGCCTGGTTCTGGAAATCCAGTCAAAGCAATGCAGCCCTGTGTGCGGCCAGCGCGATTACGCTAATGCGATTAGCCCTGCTTTCATCCCCCCCCCCCCCCCCCCCCAGAACTGGGGGTGTCGGGCAGCCGAGCGGAGGGAAACATATTTTAGCCCTGGTGATTTGGGAGATTATCAGATCCAATCTGCCTGTCCTCCGCGTTGCCAGGTACTGTAGCTGTTGGCACGTCAAGCCAAAATGGCCGCTTGACATTTTTACAAGCGCAATTATGCAAAAAAGCGACAAAAAAAATGTTACTTTTTACAGCCGCAGATGAGACCTTTCCAGTCGGCTGGAAGTAAGCCAGGCGAATCAGCGAGCAAACAAAATAAATTACGTCCGTTTGCCTTATAGGTTTTAAAACGAGATTAGTAAATATACACGGTCCCAGTCTGGGCTTCTCAAAAGGTCAAAGCTCATCCCGATTCCTGGCAGGAAGGACAGGAAACGCAGGTACAGTCCCTGGACCCAACGGAAGCCATTCGCTGTGCGATCTCACCCCATCCATCTCTTTTACTGCCCAGGGCCCAGCGGAGAGGCAGTGAAACATTTAAAATTCTTTATTAAGACTTGAAACCTCAACCCCCCAGGAACACGGCGACGCTGAAGCACTGAACCAATATGAAACGAAAGGTTAAGTCCACGCGAGGATGTTTTGTGGACAATACTTTTATTTAAGGTTAATATATTTGGTTGCCCTGTCTAAAGTTCTCGGATTGTTTGTGGATGGCTGCAGCTATACTACTCGACATGTATTATTCAACTATGCTTTTTGTCCTGTACTGTACAGTTTGTACTATACACTATTTGTATTCATAATGTATCTGTATCTCTATCATTGCTGATAAAGATACAGATATGACATTGCTGTTCTCAGATTGTATGTGAATAGCTGTATATTTCTAGAAATGTGTACTAACATTAGCTCAGTAGCCAACTAGCTAACCCTTGTCAATCTTGATTACTGAAGAAGCTTTAATCCTTCTCTGGGTAAACAGTTGTGCCAAATATAGACATGTGGCTGGCTAACTTTTTAAAGTTTGACAACCATTGTTTTCCAGTAGGATTAGGAAAGCTTACCTGAAGGTCGGGGGACACTGTGCAGTTACATCGATGTGGTGGAACGCACGCTGGTGGGTAATGGCTTTCGGGTAATGGCCGCCACTTGTGCGGTGTAAAAAACAGCGTTGATTATTATTTACAGGGACGCTTTTTTTACTCCTCTATAGAGCACCACAGCCATAATTGTAAGGCAAGCCGATAACGGTAGTTATTCTTAAAAGGGTATGAAGGCCAAAGTGCCGGTCGTCCGTGGCAATGGCCACCACTGAATTCAAGCCCTGAGCTGTACTGCAGTCTAGCTAGGCTACATTCCAGCTTTGGTGTGAAGAGAGATTGACTAAGCAAGTAAATCAAATACAGCAGTTGAACGACTTTGCCAGCTCAGGAACTACATTGGCTGCAGTACAGGTTTAGTACAGTATCAGTGCTGATGCTAACGCTGATTCAGTTCACTTTATTCTTTTCTTATAACTCTGTACTATTTGGCCAATTGGCTGCCTAACTTGGCAGCAGCATGAATTACCCTTGATATAAAGTCACCAAAAATTAAGTGAGTGCGGTGGGCTGTCCCATCCCCTGTTTCCCTGCTCACTGGCAGTCAGAGTAGCCTTTGTCATGTCACTCCCTGCCTCCAAACCCAGACACACACACACACACACACACACACGCGCGCAGCCTCCACGCAGCCAAGCTTGCCCGTCTTCATTATTCAGTTGGCTCGTGGCTGAACAGAGTCCCAGACAAAGCTCTTACACACGCCGCATCTGCGGTCCGCTGGGCCCGGCGTAACATTCGCTGTTTAATAACGGACAGCTTGCGGGCTTCCAGCTTAGTCAGACTCCGTCGGCTTTCCGCTGATTGGACGCATTCTGGCACAACTGCCACATTCTGTTTCGTCAGCCGCGGCCGTCCGGCGAGCGCGGCGTGGGCCCTTTCGCCAGACGTTAGACCCGGATATGGGCGGGGCAAGACGGTCGGGGGGGGGGGCAAGATGGCCGGGGGCGGGGCCAGAGGGTCAGGGGCGGGCCCAGAGGGTCGGGGGTAGGGCGCGAGGGTCAGGGGTGGGGCGAAAGGGTCGGGGGCGGGTTGAGAGGGTCGGGGGCGGGGCCAGAGGGCCGGGGGTGGGGCCAGAGGGTCGGGGGCGGGGCCAGAGGGTCGGGAGTAGGGCGCGAGGGTCGGGGGTGGGGCGAAAGGCCTCGGGGGCGGGTTGACAGGGTCAGGGGCGGGGCCAGAGGGTCGGGGTGGGGCCAGAGGGTCGGGGGGGGGGCCAGAGGGTCGGGTGGGGCCAGAGGGTCGGGGTGGGGCCAGAGAGTCGGGGTGGAGCCAGAGGGTCAGGGGCGGGGCTCGAGGCTTAATTTGCACGTGCATGGATTGAGAGGTAGCAGCAGGCTTTCTGAATGAGGATGAGAAAGATGTGTGTATAATCAGCTAGGACCCTCTGATCGCGCTGTAAAACACTTTGATGTTGAAGCTGGAGCAGGCCTCAAAGGAGCAATCGGTGCACAATTTAATAAACAGACTTCAAGGGGTGTACCGCCCCCCCCCCCCACAAATCCAGGGGCTACCCTTCAGCTCAGTGCTTTTGTAAATAATTATTGTAAATGCCACATTACCATGTACTGTGTCAGAACCATAATATAAAGTGTTTACACTTGGAGTAACGTGTTGTGTCCTTTCATTTTCCAAATGAAATTATAATTCAAATCTTTGAACCACAGAATATATATATATCATTGATATATATCATTGAGCACTTGATTTATTATACACAAGGCAACATACTCCACTCTGTTTCACCTATTCCATTGCATTGCAATATTCCCCAATGCCTGACGTACCCAGCATATGGCCCAGACCCATGAAGTGAGTTAAATATTTAAACTTTAAAAGAAGAAGAAGAAGAAAAAAAGCACATCTGAGCGTGTACTCCAGAGCTCGTCCGTCATATCGAGCTCCTAACTGCAGTTCCAGGACGACGGCGTCCGCTTTTGTCAATAACGTTGACAGATAAGGTTAATTTGTGGCAGTAAATTATTCATGTTAGGAGCGCGCCCGCGCTGCACGACCTCCGGAAAAAACGCGTCGAGTCTGAAAGCCTTCTCTCCCGCTGCCGTTGCGTTTCTCACGCGCGGCCGTTGATATTGGTTTCTGAGCTCGCTCCAGGCAATATTTCTCCCAGGCCCTGGATTGATGGAGGAACGCCTGGTATGGTAATGGGGGGGGGGGGGGGGGGGGGGGGGGGGGGGGGGGGGGGGGGGGGGGGGGGGGAAATAACTGATCTCAGACACAATAGAGCAAAGTAATGAAGAATGAAACACTCATCAGACAGACGGCAACAGGGGATTTTCTGCGTATGAATGGAAGAGTACTATTACGGGGCTTTATCTTAATATCACAGAGGAAGCGGTTAGTGTCAAACCTGGGAGGGAACAATGAGAAGGTCGCCGCGTTCGGCGCGGTGCGACGGAACTGATCTCCGCGGCGACGCTCGGCGCCGCTGTCAAAGCGGGTCAGCGAATACGTGACCTCCGTTACGAGCTATTTGTGTCTGACCGTCCGCGGAACGTTCTGGAAACAATTTATACTTACACCGTGTATGTAAACACGTTTACGGCTGGAGGCGGTGTCGGTAATATGATAATCGTAAACGGAAATCGTTTCGGTTCAGGGCTTGTGCCATGTAGCATTCACGCCACGTAAATTCTTATTTTCTATATATATTATTACATATAGATTATTAATAAAGTCTCGTGCTGCCTACGGAGTTACTGTTTGATTAAGAATGCATGATTGGGCAGATGCTAGGAAAGCCATCGGAAGCCGTGGGTGCCAAAGGGGAGCAGTCAGCTGCTGGCGGAAGTGTCGCTTTCATGACCCGACACTTAAACTAAGCGTGACAGGAGGAGTTAAGGACTGTCCTCTCGCTCGTAAAGGGATTGGCAGTTTGGCTCCCTCTCTCTGTCCATTTTAAAAGATGCCCTGCCAGATTTAGCCCGCTCCTCACATTTATCGGCCTCGCAAGGCCGTGATTGACACAGACGAAAATCCAAACGGCCCGTTTGTTCTTTTTTTTTTTTTTTTTAATGCACTGCCGTTCCAGATTGTTCTTTCGTTTCTCATTATTGGGTTTTGGCAAGTTATTTCTAAGCCTGTTTTTTTTTTTTTTACCGTTTAGCTGAATGACAGAATCAGCGAGACCTATAGGAGAATGCGATGGGATGCCAGCCACTAAAACACTGCAGTCTTATCTCAGGGCATGGGCTTTCCCTTCTTTACCCTCTCAGAGGACGAGGCAGAAGGACCTCTCCTGTCTGGAATTAGATTATGTCGTTATCAGATTGCGACTTCCACAAGGACACTGTACCTTTCTTCATTAATGCGAGGGTTTCACCAAAAGCAGCTTGTCCATTGCTAATTATGCTCTAAAGGATGGGTTTGATTGAAATGTCTTAAATTCCTCGATAAAGGAGATTTAAGACCTCAGTGCTTATCTGGGTTGTCCGTGTGTCTCTGCTAGTGGTTCTTGAGGACAGAAATATGAAATAAGTGAGGGGGAAAGTCTATTGTTTTAATGAGAAGCACATACAGTACTGTGAAAAATGATATACACACAGTATGTATGTATATAGGGGTGGCATGGTGGTGCAGTGGGTAGCACTGTCGCCTCACAGCAAGAAGTCCTGGGCCTTTCTGTGTGGAGTTTGCATGTTCTCCCCGTGTCCGCGTGGGTTTCCTCTGGGTACTCCAATTTCTTCCCACTGTCCAAAGACATGCAGGTAGGCTAACTGGAGACTCTAAATTGCCCATAGGTATGATTGTGTGAGTGAATGGTGAGTGTCTGGTGTGTGTGCCCTGTGATAAATTGGCGGGCTGTCCAGCGTGTATTCCTGCGTCTCTCCCAATGCATGCTGGGATAGGCTCCAGCACCCCCTGGGACCCTGCCCAGGATAAGCGGGTATAGATGATGGATGGATGGATATATGTATATATTAGCAGCCTTATTATAAAAAGATGTGCTTTGGTATTGATATTGGAATTGGCCTTTTTATTTTCAGAAAATGATTCATGATTCAGAAAATCCCGCCTGAATGAGCTTGATGACATCGTGCATGGGGAAACTCCGGATTATCCAATCGTATCGCACCGATGATAGGAAATGTTTCACAGGGCCTGCAGTGTCATAACCTGTACTGTTAACTGACTGTCTTCATTTCCACGCAACTCAGAATGTCATAAAATGTCAAATATTTTCACGCAAACAATTCTGGTCTGAAGCACTTTTCTGGGACTATTTCGTAGCATGCGTGGTTTGGTTTAACGGTGTCTTTAATGGGAGTGCCACTTTTTATTGTATCGTCAGTCAGCGTAATGACAGGCAACAGATGAGGATTGATTTTTGGTAAGAATTTTCTGTGTCGTTCCATTGATATTTCTGCGTGCTGCGAAAGTGCACTAAATCCCATCAGATGAGCAAGTCAGACAGTCAATCAAGTTGAGTGCTGAACAAAAACAGATACATTTCCTCGGGTGTTTCATGCCAGGTTGTGATCCAAAACGGGCGAGGTTCAACTGATGAAAAGGTGTTTTCCGGTTTCAGAAAGCATACTACTTTTTTTCTGTTGCCTTTTTGCCTGGCGCTATTCCTGTGTAGCCTATTAACGAACCTCCGAACGCCGTCGTTACGCGGGAGTCGGTTATTCCGTTTACTAATTTAAAGAAAGTGATTTTCTGTTCACTTTTCAATGGCTTCGGAGTCCCTTGTGTGCACATCACTAATGAGGATACTTTGATTCATCATTGTGCTCCATTAGCGTACGCCTGGACCCGAATACTAATCCCGTGCAATGACACATTTGGCTCTTTCTTGCAGAGATTTGCCGGGGAGCAAATGTACACACATAATTAATTAATAGGCACTTTAGGTGTCAGGGTCAGTTGTTTAAACTGGAGGAAGCATTCCAAGCCACGCACTTCATTTAATAAATGACTGTAGCCGCTCCAAAAGAGGCTTCCCCGGCCGCCTACTGGCTAATGTATATCTGAAGCATCGCTGGTTTGCATATCTGGCTTGTGTCTTTCTTCATTCATAGACAGCAGGACGCAACTGATTCCTTCCTTTTAGGGTATTACTGAGCATCTTATGGTCGCCACTGTAGAAGCACTCCCTAGCAGGGAGTGGACAGTCCAGGTTCAGAAAGTAAAAGTTCATCCCAGGATTTTGTTCCAGTCACCTGGATTTGCTAATGAGCACCATTCTTCAGCCAGGAGGTAGAGCTGAATCAGCTGGCTGAGTTCAGGGGTGGATGAAATACATGGCAGGACTTTTACTTTCTGACCCCTGGAATGTCCACCTCTGCTCCCTAGCGACTAGCTGGGCACCTCTGAGGGGTGTACGGACATTCGGACCCGTGAACCTTGCGTGGGTACAGGTGGCACGATTCTCACGCGAAACACAACGGACGACTCCAAAATAGGGAGAAAAAACGCAAGTTTAAAAATTTCGTTTTTAGAGATAAAAAACAAATACCTGCACACATACATTTACGCTCCAAAGATAGAGAGCATTTCTGTGGGACATAATTAAATGTGTGAGTTTTATGTCCTCATTCCCTAATATCCCAACATGACATTTTGACTCCCTGGGCCAAGATCTTTTTGGAGAGCGTATGCCTATTGTGTTAAGAAAACATTTCATTTGTTGATTGCTTTATTGTGTATATGCTGGGATTTCTCACCGTGGATTGATTACATAGGACCCCCCCCCCCGAGTGTGCGGTCTCTCTGCCGCGCCTGTGCTCTGTGCTTCTGCTGAAGTGACGGTGAACGGGGGCGAGTCTCTCCGCGCGGCGAGGCCGCATACCCGCCGCGCCGCGCCGCTCGACGAAGATCCTCTTCCTTAACGAGACGGAGAACCGGCTGGGGCTAAAGCCCAGTCCTTAAACGCGCGGCGGGAACCCCCCCCGCGCCCCCGCGCGCCGAGAGGAGATTAATCTGGTGACACGCGTCCCGAAGTCCCCGCGTATTACCAGGGGGACGTTCAGGTGGCTCCCCGCTTTGTACCGGGGATAACTGCTCCCCTCTCACACCAGATGTGAAGGGGCCTAATTAGCTACCTGCTCTCCCATGCGAATAGACTCTCTCTCCCTCTCTCTCTCCTTTCTCTCGCTTTCTCTTGCTCTCTCTCTCTCTCTCTCTTTCTCTGGCTCTCTCTCTCTCTCTCTTGCTCTCTCTCTATCTCTCTCCCTGTTTCTCTCCCTCTCTCTCTCGTTCTCTTGCTCTCTCTCTCTCCCTCTCTCTGTCTCTCTCTCTTTCTCTTGCTCTCTCTCTCTCTTTCTCTCTCTATCAATCAGAATGGAGCCCAGCAAGTATATTATGAAAGGTTATTAAAACCAGTTGAACAGTTGAAGGCATGAATGAGCAAGGGTTGGGGATAATACAAAAATGCTACATTAATACAATAAAAAAAGCACAATTCAGATGAAACGACAGAAAAGCAGCTGTACTGCATCTTTGATGTATTATTAATATTGTTTCAAAGATAAGCGCGGTGCTGTTTGGTCGTTCGTTAGTCGTGTATATATTCCCAGTCTCCTTTCATTTCAGCCCGATATTAAACACGCTGAGCACAGAGCATTTTCATGCTTATTTGTTAGCAGAACAACTTAAATAGAGAAGTGTCTCAGTCCGTGTACGCACCCCAATTCCAGGCTATAAGCTTCAAATCCAAACGCTTCTACTCCTGATGCTAATAGCCTCCTGCTGGCTTAGCTGTTGCCATCTGTAGCGCGCACATTGCAATAGGGAATACAATGGGTTTTTTTTCCATTTTCATATTTAGACATGGGTTGTTCCAGGTACAGGGCCAATTTTTTTTTTTTTTGTTACACTTGTTGCTCCATTTTAAAGATGTAATTTGCATAAAAGGCTTTTGAATGATCTCTGTGCACATTTGGACCGTGACTTGGATTAATGATTCAACCAGCATAAGCCACACCGGGCCATATATTATACATATTACTACTTCTAAGTGTACAATATATCCTAAGAATGAATAGCTTGGGGAACGAGCTTACATAAAACAGCGATAAATAAATCTAAATGACATCAAGTAATCAATTAAAGCCCTGATCAGTAATAAATTATAATTTTTTACATTTATTTAATCAATTAAGTGTGACCACTTAACCCACTGGGTAATGTATTGAAGCAAAGCCGTAAATATATTAACTGCAGTGGGAAATAAATGTGCTGAGAATTGAATCATATTCAAATGACCAGTATGGTATCTTTTAAGAAGACCTATTAATCCTTTGATGGATCAACCAGTGAAACAAGAAAAGACTTTTTGTCTGCCTTTATATATGAAGCCCTGTGTGTGTGTGTGTGTGTGTGTGTGTGTGTGTGTGTGCGCGCGTGCGTGCGTGCGTGCGTGTGTGAGAGAGACTGTGTGTGTGCGTGCGTGCATGCGTGTATGTCTGTGTGTGTGTGTGTGAGAGAGAGAAAGAGAGAGAGAGAGAGATATTCCCTTCATTTTCCTGTGGGCATGCTCGTTACGACGCCTGAGTACTTCCTCTCAGTGTCAGCTCTCCAAGAAATGCAAGCAATTAAAGTCTTGTACCTGTCAGTCTCCCCAGAATAAATCACAACTGAAGTCTGACAAGAAGCATCGCTCTTCTCATTATGGCCTCTGCCAGCTTTGTATTTACCCTAGTGAAATGATCCAGTAGGGACCTCCCCCTCTGCTCCTCCCACCCCAACCCCCACCCCTGCCCACCGCCTACCCCAGCCCCACCCCACTGGTGTTCACAATGACAGCACTCTTTACTCAGGGAGAAGCAGCCTTCTGGCACCAGCAGCCCTGTGGAAAGAGGGTCCGTGGAGGGGGCAATTTCTCCATTTTATATCAGACTAGCGTGTTCGTATATCACCCGGCTAATCATACTGTTCTGTCCGGGACTCATTAATTCCACCACGGTCTCTCAGTTGCGTATAACGCATTCATCTTTAGGTGGAAGTGGTTTCCTCTCTGTGGAGTTTTCGTGTATTTTTTTGTACTTTTACAATCATGAAATAGGGATTTGTTGGATTGATTCGGCTTATTGTGAGAATCAGCCTGAAGTTTGTTTCTAAAAAAAAAAAAAAAAGAAAAATGATGGTGAGTTATCATATGTTCTGCCATGCCCTCCATACACAGTAAAATGTTCAGTGTTAAATCAACTCTTACAGAGTACTTGTGGTGTGCTCTGTGACTAATGTACTATTTTAGAGTATAAACACGCCATTTTAGTTTGTAATTAAATCATGGAATGAGGAGGGTTGTAATGGGTACTAAGATGCAGTAATTGTAATTGCAAACTAAGACAAAATGGTATCAGTTAGGGCTATTACGTTTTTCTGGACACCTCAAAAATGTTTTGGATTTTAGGAATAGTGATGCTTGCATGACAGTTTTCCTAAAAGGGGTGAAATCAATTTCAGACATTCTGAAGCCCGCTGTGACCCACATTCACATCGTCTCCCCACGGCAACGTTTAATCCCGTCCAATCACAAGCCTGGAATAAATCTGCATTCAATTAAGGGATTACGGAGTGTTTAAACGTCAA
The DNA here is from genome assembly GCA_025169545.1 of Anguilla japonica. Classification (NCBI taxonomy): domain Eukaryota; kingdom Metazoa; phylum Chordata; class Actinopteri; order Anguilliformes; family Anguillidae; genus Anguilla; species Anguilla japonica. The sequence goes on from CM045891.1 coordinate 45,752,221, forward strand.
TTTCACTTTTTTTTTTTTTTTTTTGTTAATCTACCAAGTGGGTGTCCGTGAATAGCATCGTTCTTTGGCCGAGTGGAGCCTGCGAAAACTATTGAAATAAGGCATCGCTAAGAGCCAACACCAATCAGGCGAATGGAAAATATAATGTTTATTCTGACAAGCAGAAATGTTGATGTATTTAAAACTACGGGCCATGAATCATACCACATCATTTTTCTTCCGTGCGGCAAAAAAAAATGTTACTGGAGCTGACATCAATTATAGATGTAAATCCGTGTAGAGGTTAGCTGAACCACTTAATTTATTTTAATGCCACAAATGTGTTTCTAAAAAAAAAAAGTAAAATAAAAACTAAAAAATGACCCACAACAACATCGCATTCTGAGGATTGACATGCTGTTTTGTGACTGTCTTTATTTCACGCGCTCATATAAAATTGAACGGGGAACATTTGCCGCCGGCTTGTAAATGATGTCCTCTTATCAGCGCACGGGAAACATCTATCATCCTGAGTGCAAACATTTAGAAAGCTGTGAAAGCTACTTATCTGCGTAATTCATGGCTGTTTGTCGAACGGCCCGCTAGATTTTCCATATGCCGAATTAATTAATGGCTTGACATTGAAGCGCTTTGACAAAACAAGATGTCGGGAGCCGAGGCAGCCAGACAGCTCTTCACACCGCAGTCGTTAAGCAGTGTTTTATGTGACACTCTTGTTTTCAGGGACGTCGTCAAAAAAAAAAAAAAAACACAACACCGCGCCGGGTCTGCGCCGCGGGGCGCGTCGGTGCGGTGCTGGGAGCGGGTGACCGGAGGAGGTTGCGCAGTCTCCATTTTGGGTGCGAGGAGGCCCGACTTACACCACGGATAAATATAATGTGACACGCTCACAGCCTCGTCCCGGGATGCTGACATGCTAATGCTAATGGGGGGGGCTATTAATTAGCTTTTAATGAAGCGCTCTCGCGAAGAACCGCACGCCGGCAAGGGCACTGGTTAGCATTCTCGCCGGCACGTTAATCACGGGATCCGGTGGCGCTCCCGGCTCGCGGCGCGGCTCGCTAACTGCCGCTCGGGTGGCTTCGCGGCGGCTGGTCAGCCGGGCGGCGCGTGGGACCGTCGGCGTGAGAGGAGGAGGAGGAGGGAGGTGGGAACCGGGCTTTCCTGCAGCCTGGCAGACCCTGATAACAATGGCCAGTGTACACAGTTTGAGTTTAATCTGTCTGCGCAGAAAATAAATTCTCTCCCCGTTAAAAAAAAAAACCCGTGTTTACTTTTGACCTTATCTTTGGAGGGCTGCAACACCATACTGGGCGGCTTTGGTTTATCTAGAATACTCTGAACACCTTGCATGGGGCAGATCCAGAGGGTTGATTGTGTTTTATATAGATACTAATATGCCCGTCGCATTACACACGTGCTCACACACACACACACACACACACACACACACGCATATGTACTGTGTGTGCATCTAAATACAATATCAGAATTATTTTGATCTGCCTCTTGAGTGGCTGAGTCTACTTTCTACATACATGTCTACTTAGAAGAATGATGGCAAAGAGCAGAACTAATATTAGACCATCCACATGGCTGGCTGTGGGCTTGCACTATAGGCTATTTTTATGTCTATTCAAAATAATTTGCTCCTTTCCACAGTTCCTTCAATTATGACCTTAACTACAGAGTAGCTTTTAACTTCATGCTTAAATTAGGGGATTTTTTTTACATTTCATTAATTCAATTTAGCAGACACCTAGTGACTTCTAAATTTCGGGGTAGCTTCACAGATGGGGCCGTCTACTAAGATTGGAAGGGGTTAGAATGCTAATTAAAACTCCAGCACCGTGGGTAGGGAATGTCATCTGCCACGGCTCGCAGATCAACCCCCCTCACCCCCCTCCCCCCCGCTTCACCTTCACCCGCTTCACCCGAACAGCCCGTGATTGACAACTTATTTCTCACTATTACAAAATTAACTAATTTCTCGAGCCCCTTCGCCATATTCCCCGTGAAAAGGAGGATTGATCCGCCCGGCTCACTGTAATGGCCGATCGATACGAGCCAGCGAAAACCCGTCGGCCTGTGAGTGCGGTATCGAGCGTCCACTCTCAACGTCAGACCCGGCCCTGCGTCGCCACGGTGACTCAGCTGTTTCCGGGGACCTCTCTCTCTCTCTCCCTCCCTCTCTCTCTCTCTCTCTCTCTCTCTCTCTCTCTCTCTCTCTCTCTCTCTCTCTCCTCTCTCTCCTCTCTCTCTCTCTCTCTCCCTCCCTCTCTCTCTCTCCCTCTCCCTCCCTCTCTCTCTCTCTCTCTCTCTCTCCCTCTGGCGTGAGGTGGACACAACCCCACCTCCCCTCATGCACGCTCCCCCCCCCATTTAAATATTCATCTTCTGCGCAGCTCCACCCTTTTCCCTCTGGCTGGCTGGGTCCAGGTGACAGGCGGTTTTTAAATGATTATTAACGGCCGAGCATCTGGGGCGAGCCCGAAGGCGCTCTGCATCTCAATCGCGTGCACTTTAAGGAGTCCACCGCCGTTTTTTTTTTCGGGACGAAAAAAAGGTTATTTACCGGGACGAGCGTTTATCTGTTTGTTGTTTTCATCTTTCATCGTGCAGCGCCGGCAAAACATTTCCCCGCAGATCCTGTCAGGACTGATAGCAGCGTATTTACGACAAATAACAAATTAATTTACTTGAATGTACTGCCTGAAGTGCAAGCGCGTCAACATTTCTAATCAATGCCCTTATAATTAGTTTGCATTTATTTACCAGGAAATTCCTGAGAATAAGATTTTAAAGGGTACTTGTGTGGTTTGCTTTTGTATACTAAAGTAGTATATTTACACTCAGATCATGTAGTGGCAGTCCTGCCTTTTTATACGTTTCATTTCTGTTACATTGCATTATATTACATTTTATTTGGCAGATGCTTTTATACAAAGCGACATACAGTAAGTGCATAGCAAAGGTTGTTGGAACAACCACAGAACACAGGTCAGATGAGGTACAGTTCTCATGAAGTATCAGCTATTCATAGCCACGAGTATCACATCTGGTTCACACAGTGAGCATCAGCTTAGTCAGTCGAGTTATGGCAAGTCATAAACCAGAAGTGAGGCGTGATTACAGGAAATACGATAAAGAGCTGCAGCATCAAGATGAAAATACAAGTGCAACATGAAAGTGCGCGATGAAAATACAAGTGCAACATGAAAGTGCGCGATGAAAATACAAGTGCAACATGAAAGTGCTAGAAGATCAAAATACAAGCGTTACATGAAAGTGGTACTAGATTGGGGGCAGCCCTGCAGAGGATGTGCTGTTCCCCCGTTCCCTCTCCCCACGCTTTGCATAGTCAGCACAGCTGGGTGCTGTATATCAGGGGCTCCCTAACATTTTCTTTTTTCATTCCCCCCCCCCCCTGTTCTCCAAGTTTGGCATGGCCAATCGTATACAAGCGCTCATTACCGGACCCCCAGCCGTGATTTGGTTAGCGTACGGAATGGTACACGCTCTGCTCTGAAGTATGCGTAGTCAGCACAGCTGGGTGCTGTACATCAAGGATTCCAAGACATTTGCTTTTTTTGCTTTTTTTTCCCCCCCATTTTCTCCCATTTTTGGAACGGCCAATCGTAAACAAGCGCTCATTACTGGACCCCCAGCTGCTGATTCGGTAGAGCGGAGACTGGTACCTGCTTTCCTCTGGAGTATGTCGTGTGAAATGGCAGTTCTTATCATGCCGTAGTCTGCCAGTCAGACTCTCACAGGGGTGAGTCAGAGGAAGACCCTTTCGTGTACAGCAGGGGTCCTCAATCTTATCCACAAAGGGCCGGTGTTTGTGCAGGCTTTCGTTCCAACCAAGCAGTAACACACCTGCTTCTACTAATCAACCACTAGAGTCTTTGCCAGGGACCTCAATTAGTAGAATCAGGTGTGTTGCTGCCTGGTTGAGACAAAAGCCTGGGCCCACACCGACCCTTTCTGGATAAGATTGAGGACCCCTGGTGTACAGGTTAACAGACAGGCTTGCAGACCCCCGACTGACCAGCGAGGGTCACGTGGATCCCTTCCGACGCAACCCTCCCTAACTCTAGGCGGCGCTATCGCCAAATCTGCCTCACAGTATGCACTTGCCTGGTTGGGATTCGAACCCACAGAACGGGGCACATCCTATCGCCAAAACGTCCAATCTCTAGCAGAGAATCCCCGCCTAAGTAAAATGACTGCCTATTGACACTTGCACACAACACCCACTACAGCATCCCAGGGGCTATTTAACACGTTAGCACTGGAACTCACATCTATAACAGGGCATCATAGCCCACTTTGGATCTCTCAGCTTCCTATATCAACATTTTTAGAAAATTGTAAACCTGTAATACATTTTCATGGTATTTCCAGGATGTGTAAACCAGACATTTGGTAAACAAGGTCTATTTGATCTGAAAGCCCAAAACATATTATTTGTGAAATATGGAAATTTAAACTAAATGCACTTCAGAAGAACAGCGTTGGTTTCGTTTTGCCGATAACCTCTGTGGACGTCTGTCTGCGAGGCCCTGGTGAAGATTATCGCAGATCAGAACGTTTAATGTTCAGATGCATTTTTAAATATGTAAATTGCACTATTCTGTACACAACAGATGTTCCTGATTTCATGTTGGACTGTAACCAGCAAAGAATATAAAGTGACATAAAAAAGAGTTAAACATACAATTTATTTTATTTTTTACGCCGTTCTGTTCAAACTTTTAAGAATTTAAGTATAATTGCTTTGACAAATCATTTTATAGTTTTACTCCCTGAGAACTTTTATTTTTTCATATTTTGTTATAATTCTTATCAGTTGTATGGTTTCTGTGTAATACAATAAAAGATTAATGTTACTGTGATTACACAATAATCATCCACTTCAAGTGCAGTGACTGATGCCAGTAAAAATATTGGATGATGACACACATAGCTCCACAAAATCAGTTATGTGTGTCATCGCTTAATTAAATTAAATAAGCAGCTAAATAATTTGCCTCTCGGTATGGAGACAGAATCAAGTGTCATTTCAGAATGGACATTAATTCTAATGATATTATGTATTATGGTACGGCCATATATACTATATGAGAAAATGTCATCATTCCCAATATTCGGCCTATATTATTCCCAATATAGGGCCTATATCCCCCCCAGCAGACCATTTTTTATTGAATTTAGAAACTGTTGCTCTTTAAAAGCATACGTACCGAATTAGAAGCAGATACGATATCGTCAATTTAATACAGCTTCGTTTTGGCATCGGCTGCGACGCGTACAGAAAGACGAAAATAGATTACACGCGTACTTGTGCCTGCCCAAAAAGCCTGCTCAGATCAATGGGCTCCGTTCTGAGCACAACCCCGACTGCTAATGAGCCAATGACAGAATCTAACGATGCTTTTATCTGAATTAATAATCTTTCTCCGAGCGCGCACATTGCACGGGGGTTGCAGATGGCATTACCCACGTATTTATTTTCAAAGGGGCCGCCCTTGGCAAACAGACCCGGTCCTCCTCGCGCCGCTCCAGGGGGACGAGGGTTTCGGTCGACCGCGCCACAGCGCGTCCAGCGGCGGTTAGTCCCGAGGAACCCAGCGGCCCAGCGGCCCGCCGGCCGAGCGAGGCGCTCAGGCGCCAGCACGTTCGGGCGCGCCGCACGCCGCGCCGGAAGGGGTTCGTTTGCAGGACGGCGGCGATGACGTACGCGCTCTCCGGGATCGAGAAAAAAAAAAAAAAGACAGACATGTCCCGGCGGAGGAGAGATCTTATCCGGCCTGAAAGTAATTTGCTCATCCTCGGGGAAAAAAAACAAAAAAAAAACACTATCGTTTGCGCTCTGCTCGTGAGCGGGATGATGGCGCTTTAATTGAGGAAGCTTATTACAACAAACATGTCATGGAGAAATATTCCGCATGCATAATCAATTTTGGTCTTCTTTTTTTTTTTCCGTCATATCCATCCTTGTCTGGCTTCGATATTTCGCGGAACGCTCCGTCGGTCCCCAGCGCGAGCGCTGAGATAAGGCCAGGAAGACGGATCGCCCGGCGAACCCCGTCTCCGAAACGAAAGCGCGTCCTCGGCGGCGTCGCCTCGTATTTCTCGCGACGAGACGCCGCGGAACCCGAACGAACGCGCGGTAGGGGGCCCGCTTCGCGTCTGTTTGGGGAGCTTCGCCCCGGGCCGTAAATTGAAACGTAATGCGGTTTTACTCGCGCGGCTGGAAGGACGCCGTCCGAAGGAGGAGGTGTAGCTACACGGCAACGTGCGCCGATTGCTCCCCGCGGCAGCGCCGGTGGGGGAAAAAAAAAGGGAAATGATTAAAAACCCCCGGAAAAGTATGGCGCTGCAGATAAGAGGGGTATTGATTTTGCAGAGGGGGCCCAGACATTAGCCCCCCGCTCCTCCATCAAGGCCCAGTACCGCTGCGCGAGAGAGAGAGGGGGCCCGTCGCCGAGGTTTCCCCCCCTCGCCATTTGTCACACAGACGCAGACTAATTCCTGCCTCTCTCTCTCTCTCTCTCTCTCTCTCTCTCTCTCTCTCTCTCTCTCTCTCTCTCTCCTCTCTCTGTCTCTCTCTGTCTCTCTGATCGCCCGGCGCGTTTGATCCGGGCGCCCGGCTCTGTTCCCCTAAACGCCGGCGCGTCCCTTTTGAGGTGCCGCCGTCAGAGCTGCTCATTAGCCGGTCGCACTCGACTGTCGAGGGGCTTCGTTCCGTCGGTGTTCTTCTGAGAGCGCGCAGGTGTTCGTTTGAATAAATAAAAGGCGAGCGAGAGCCGCCGCTGCGCGTGTGCCGTCGAGCTTCTGGAAGCCGCGGCTTTTCCGTTTTACCCGCGTCGCAACAGGAAGGAAGTCAGGGACGTTAGGCCTGATCCGACCAGTCACCAGAGGAGGATGGGTTTCCCCCCCTTGAGTCGGGATCCTTCCGAGGTTTCTTCCCATCTGCCACTGCACAGGGAGTTTTTCCCCGCCACTGTTGCTTTAGGTTTGCTCCTGTGGGGGTTTAGGCCAGGGTTGTCTGTGAAGCGCATTGTGACAATTGCTGTGAAATACGCTATATAAATCAAATTTGATTGCTCGATCGATTGATTGATTGATTGATTGATTGATTGATTGATTGATTGATTGATTGAGGGTTGTTTGTTTTTCAAACCAGTGGACTGTATTTTTGAGGAAAAACCAAAAGTGAACAACAGGCACGCAACCCGTCTGGAGGAAAATCAGAAGGTTTTCCTGCAGTACAGTATGTTCTGCAGACAGGATTTCAGGATGTGGGCAAAAAAATACTTGTTGTTCTGTCAAATGCGGGTCTCTGTAGCCTACCCCTCTCTCAGTCTAACCCACTTTTCCATCAGAAGCGCATCTAATTAAACAGCAGTAGCACCGAACCAGTTTTACTTGTGGGCCACGTCAAATATTTTTACTTGTAACAAAATGATTTCCTTGTGCTGTGTTGTACGGAGCTAATAACCACTTTTGCGTCATTTGTCTCTTATTTTTTTTATTGGGGACAGTGAGTGGAAAACAAATTGCTGGAGGTGAAAACAAGTCATGAATATTTTACACGAGAGTCTGGCTAGTGCTGAAAAAAGGTAAACACTCCACGTTTATAGGCTTCCGTTCCAGATGGTAAGTAGCAGGGAAAAATATGGTAACTGAAAGCAAGGTTTTTTTTTTTTGAGAAAGCTTCAGCTTTTAGTCAAGGAAGTAAAACCGTCGAGACGTAGCGGAATCAAACACAGCGCTCAATCTTCGTGCGTGCTTCATGTTTAATTAATTGCATTCCATCAAATGAAAGTGGATTTAATTACTCAATCAAAATATTCTAATGAAGGTGGACCATATTGGAAATGGAATGATTAATCTTTGACACGCTGAGAGCTCTAATCATTACACATCGTTGGTATAATAGCTTCTGACAAAAGTGTAGAGGGGAGGGGGGGGGGGAGATATATTGATTGCCTGTATATTAACTAAACTTCAGCTGAGCTATTTCGGAGCCTGCACGGCTCGGCCTTAAAAATTTCGAGGATCAGAAATACGACCGCATTGATTCATCGCCCCCCCCAGAACGCGCGCGGTGTGGTTTAGAGATCCATAGTTATTACCCGGTCTATTAAAACGGCTACTGTCCATTACTGCCTGGGCTTGCCGCGTGCGGAGCGTGCGGAGGGTGCGGAGGGTGCGGAGCGTGTGCATCCAGGCGGGCCCCTAATCTAATAGCGCTGTATCATAGCCTGTCACCGCAGCCTGATAGCTACACGGCCGACGGAGGGCATTTTCTAATCTGACGGCTAATCTCTCCGCAGGCGTTTTTGACAAACCGCGCGTGCGTGCGATAAGCGTGGCAGCCGTTCCCGCTAGCCCTGCCGCGCCCCGCCCCGCCCCGCCCCGCCCCGTCCCGTCCGCCCCGCCCCGCCGGACCAATTTTTACGAGCGCCCGTCTGTGTAAAGATCACGTCTCTCTTGTGCTGGGGCCCCGTGGACCCCTGGCTGGCTGGTGCTGCTTTTGTGTGCGGGCGAGAGAGTCAGTTGCTGCCTGCCCGGGCAGCCGGGGTGCTCGGCGTCCAGATTACTGTGATTTGCCGGGCGGAGTGTATCTCGAGTGGCCCGGTGAGGGTGCTGAGAAGTGGGAGACCCTGGGTAGTGTTGGGGGGGGCGGTTCTGTGGTCTCGACACCAAAGTCTGGAGGGGGGCACTGCAGGTGTACTCCCAGGGGGAACGTATGTGGCCTGAATCTCTTCGGCGAAATCGTGCCATACGCGGATACATATATAGTACATATATACGACCTTCACAATGTTTGTGCAAGTGGCTGTTGCCATGGTAATGGTGTTGACTCCATAACAATGGTGCGATACACATACTCTATCAGTTCTAAGTTTTGTTCTAAATGTATCAGTTCTTAGTTCCTTGGGTCTCAGGTTGACACACATGGCCAGGTCCACGCTGAAGGACGGGGGTGGGGGGCGGTAAAGCTGTCAAGGGCCCTGTCACTTGATACCCCCCCCCCCACACCAGGTGCTCAATCGTAATCTCTCTTTTCTTCCCCCATGATCACATTTTCTTTTTTTGGGTGGGTGGGGGGTCCCAACAAAGACATTGTACGGGGCCCCCAAAAGCTTAGGGATGGTCCTTCGCATGGCTTGGGCTCTTGTGCAGTGCATGGCGTGCACAGCGGCTCAGAACCAAGCAGAACCGTCCCGGTTCATCTTTTTTTCAACCCCACCATGGAGGAGCTTTAACATTTTTTTTCCATTCTTGTTGTGTTTGATGTGGATTGTGCCAGACCCATCCGGTCTTTCGATGTGAGATTATGAAGCAGGTCAAAGTTATGCTGTAATCTGGATGAAATGGATTATCCAGACTTCCCGCCTGAGTGTGCTAAAAATGTGAACAGTATGTTTCCTCAGAGCACGTGGGAGGGGCAGAGACTCAGATTTGGGGCATTCTCGCCACGGAAACAGTGGGCCAGCAGGCTCTGGTGCACATAGCAGGGCTTGTGGTGAACTCAGTATTTCATTCATGACCTGAAAAATGAACATAAGGTCTATGAAGATTTTTTTTTTTCAATTTACAATTTTTATTTCAGCTTGACTGTTTTTTTTTCTTCTGACTTGATTTAATTGAAACAGCATTGAACCCAACTCTGGCACATCATAACCAAGCAAGGACTACCGCTGCCAGGACTAACACAACTGTAACATGTGACTATTTAGCCCTGATATGGCATCCTCGTGACTCCGTTGTGTTTTTATCCTGGCTTCCAAAGTGTGAGTGACCAGGACCAGGGTGGTCATTTAACTTTGTGAAATTTATCTTCCTACGAAGCTGCATGACCACCAGCTGACATTATAAAATGGTTCACAAAATGAACTAAAGCAGGCAAGGCTGAGGGAATCCTCTGTACATCACTATAATAGAAGATACTGCTTCAGCTGTGCTTAATTTTTACCAGGCCATCACCCTGGCTGGGAATTGGTTAGGGCCAGTTAGGGCTACAGCTGGGCTGCTCAACTCCAGGTCCCATGGGCCACAGTGTCTTTCTCTTCAGCCATGCGCTACACCACTAATGAACTTACTTCCCGAACCAAGGAGGTCAAACGATCAGGCGGAGTAGTGCATGGTTGGAACGAATACCTGCAGACACTGCGGCCCACCGGACCTGGAGTCGAGTAGCGCTGGACTACAGTAAAGCGCTACTCAAGGACTCAAGTGCGTGCTTGTAAACAGAGTGAATATTACGCCGCTTCGAGAGAAGTGTCTGCCACCCGGGTGCCAGCAAGCCATTTGTTCTCTCCATTCTGTTTATTGTTATTCGGTCCCGGGGCCAGCTGAGCTTAATCTGTCAGATCATTTGCAAAGTGCCAATTGCGAAAGTCTGCATCGTTGAGGTGGCGTTTTTTCTTCTTCTTCTTCTTCTTCTTCTTTGTTTTTCCAGAATAAAGTGGTTCTTGTTGCTGACTGGAGGTACTGCCTGATGATGGCTCTATTATTGTCAAACAAAATGGCTCTGTGTCGTGCTGCCGAGCCTGGCCCGTGATTGCCTGCTGAAATAGACCTATCTTCTTATCTGCGTAAAATGAAGAGGAGTGGGTAATGATTTTAGGGGAGAGTTGTGGGGTGCTGCGGCATGTCCTTCAGGCACTACCAAAATATTGTCATTTTTTGTATTCCGAACGATTTCTGTATGCCATAAAGTGCATAGTGTATAGTGTATTATTATTATTGACAGATATATATTTATCTTCTGCTATGCACTCTTTACAGAATTATTTGCAGTGAATGTATACCTTTAACCTCATGGTGGAAGATGGAACAAATAAATATTTAACTTGGCTGTTTTTCTAGATCTGTGTAACAATGAAAATGGGAAAAACTGTCTATTCTGTATGATGTGGGGATGTTTTTCTCACACCGGTGTGCAGATATTTTGCTGTTCAGCTGCATAATCACAGTTGCCGCTGTGGAAGCAGACATACGAGATTCAAGGCCCTTGTCGATGGTGGGAAGCATAGAAACAGGCTTTTTTTCCCCCTTTGTGTGGATCAATGTAGGAGGGCAGAGTAGATTGGTTTCATTTTTTTCTTTCATTATTTCGGCTGCATTCTAATGTAATTAGTCTTAAAGTAATTTGTTTTTATTTGAAGAAAAAACATCTGAAAACCTTCTGTTGGTCCCCCTTGAAAAATTTCTAAAATGCCATGAAAACAACATGGTATGTAGAAGAAAACATTTCACACAATTAGAAGAATCCTGCTGCAATGATAAATGGAATCATCCATCCATCCATTATCTATACCCACTTATCCTGAGTGGGGGGGGGGGGGGGGGCCTATCCCTAGCCCATGCATGGGGCATTGGCAGGAATACACCCTGAACAGGCCGCCAATCTATCGCAGGGCACACACACACTCACACAGTCATACCTATGGGCAATTTAGAGTCTCCAATTAGCCTATCTGCATGTCTGTGGGCTGAGGGAGGAAACCAGAGTACCCGGAGGAAACTCATGCGGAGAACATGCAAACTCCATACAGAAAGGCCCCAAGCCGAGATTTGAACCCACGGCCTTCTTGCTATGAGGTGACAGTGCTACCCAAGGTCAGATTAGTTTCAGATGCAATGGGTTGCTGTGAAAGATTATTGTTGTTATTTACGAGTTACAGTTAAATGACAGTTTGTTTTTTTTCTCATAGACACAGTTTGGCAAGCAAATTTGGAGATTGCTGAACTCAGCTACACTTTTTTTGTCACTCAGTTAAGAACACATGTTCTGAAGCTGAAATTCTAATTGAAAAAAATGCAAACTTGACATCCTGGTCTTTGTCGTAATTCAAATATTCAGAGATGTTTTCTTTGTGTGACATTTCATAGGCATCTGCCAACAAGCCCAGAAGACAAAAGAACAATTGTTTTTTTTTTTTTTCTGCACACAGATTAGAAGTCAGTTCTGCAAATTGAAAAGCAATTCTTAGAAGATTAAAGAGAGCGATAAAAAAAATAAAAGCTTTTAAAATGCATCTCTCGTGGGGTTTTTGTGAGGACTCGGCAGCGACGCCGCGCTTCCAGAAAGGCCGTCGCTACCGACGACGTCTGAATGGAGCCGCTCCTGTCAGCTCCATCCCGCGCCGCGCGCGAAGGTCGCGGGTATCAGGTATCTCCGTAATTCAGTTGTCAAACTCGCTGAGACGGGCGCGGACGTGACGCCCTCACTTCCCGTCTGCGAGGGAGGAGGAGGAGCCGGCGGCGAGGCCAGGGGGGGAGAGAGCGGGACGTCGGGCCCGATGAGAATCCGTTATGAAAAATAACTGCCTCGGTCTCCGGCAGCTCCGGCCCTTTCCTGCGCGAGGTGCCCGTCGCCGGGCGCCCGCGGACGCAGAAGTCAGCCGTCCCGTTTAAAATTTGCTTGATCTCGGTCGGCAATTAGCATTTTTAATCTATTTTCCGGCGATTGGGCGGGACCCCAGCTGAGGACTACAGAGGGTGTACTAACTAGTGCTGCATAGTTAATGGAAAACCCACAAAAGCCCCGCCATTGAGCAAAATTAGTTATCAGTCGTCCTTGACTTATGTACTATTTATGAATCCTAATTAACTCGTGTAGATTAAATAGTCTCGTACTCTATCATTTGCCTTCATCTGATTATATTTTTTTCTTAATGGACTAATTAAGAAACGCTCTCTGTCATTCTTTCAGCTCCTGCCCCACTGGTTTCTATTACGTTTCCCTCGCTGAGGGGATATCCAAGCGACTGCGTCGAGTGTATCTTAAACCGGAGATTTATGGAACAATTCCGGCGCGAACGGGATGAATCAATTGAACGGCATTATGAAAAGCCTCGCCGGTGGGCAGCCCGCCGCGCGTCGGCTAAATTGGAGCGGACCGAGGCGAATTGGCGTGACCTTGCTTTACGGGGAATGGACTGGGAGCGATCGGGGGGGAGAGATAGACCTTCGAACGGGGTTTCCCCGGCGCACGCGGGTCCCGGTCGCCAGGCGAACGGCGGGGAAGGTCGGCCCTTCCCCCGCCGGGAGGGAAGACATTTTGCGGGAAACATATTGAGAGGAGGTGACCTCTCATGCCTACCAATTGCCTCTACATGCCCTTCTCAAACTGTGAATCAATACAGGCGGAGATTAACTGTCCAGAGGTCCTCAGTTAGAGCTGATGCTCACTTGCACTAGGAAGCGGGCTGGCTGACCTTGGGGGAGGAGGTGTGTGTGGGGGGGGGGGGGGGTGTGAAGGGGGCAGTGTGTGCTTGGTCAGCCACTACAGAATTGATTCGAAACTTTCTGAAGCCACTTAATGGACCAATACATTTGCCGTGACCTTCGCTTTATTAATCTGTAGCCTAGCATATTGCTTAAATAGGAAATGATGCCTGTACGCATGAACACTGGAACTACAGCGATGCGAAATAAGAAATTCAGAGTTTAATTTGACTCGTACTGTATGTCAGTGCATAGTGTGGTATGCACAGGAAGTTATAGGAATTATTTTGACTCGCGACCCACCTCAACCCCTCCCATGACTCGCTCATGAAACTCTACAGCAGCTCTGTGATGTCACAGATCTGTGGATGTGGGACGAAGGCTCCGGAGGCGGAGCTCCCTGGTTCCCAGTGAGAGCCTGTCTGTCTGAAGGCCCGTTTGGAGGGAGGAGGAGCCGTTTACCCAAGCCTGACCTCCAGAGCACTGGACTGACGAGAGCAAAGCTGCCTATTTGCTCAGACAGGCTGCCAACTGCGGGCCGCTTAGCGACAAAGAGAATTTGGCAAGTACAAGAACACCCTCATCAGCCGGCGCGGCCATAAGAGATAAGAGCCATGTGCTTTATGATGTTTTTTTTTCATCTTTAAGGGCAGGCTGGCCCTTTCAGAACTGGGACAGGAAGGGAGCTACGACACTTCAAATTTACGGACGTCGTGTTTTTCTCCCTCCTTAGCGCTGTTATGGAACGCAGCATGAATAGCCTAATACTCGGCTGAGCTTTACCTGTTTGCGCTACTGCGTGCCGTGGCTAAAAGATCATCCAGAACCTGTGGGGGGGTGGGGCGGAGGTCGGGTTAGTTCAGGCTCTAATGAATATTCAATTGATCTGCCTCGCCTCTTTCCCAGTAGCATTGTTTACGTGTGCCTTTAATGCCAAATACTGCCAACAGTGCAGCAAAGCTCCTTAAAATGTGCTGCTGTTTGTCGTAGATTACCTTTCTGAGGAAGACGCTGTCCATTGTAATACTTGTACAGCTGCGGGGCTCTGCTAAGTCATTTGTGTGTGTGTGTGTGTGTGTGTGTGTGTGTGCGTCCATTTGTGAGCACCGCATGTGTGTGTGTGTATCCATATACACACACTCGTGTGTATGTTTGTGTGCAAAGTACGATGATGCTTGACAGTAATGTACTCGGTTTTATCATAATATTATAAGGCACTGGAATTGAATTTGAAGCAAAAAAATAAAAAATTCTAATGGAAGCAGTTTTATTAAAATTCATGTAGATAAGGCATTTAGTTTATCCAGGAATGAAAAGGGCCCTGCTGAGCTCATTACTTTAATTCAGCGCCGTTAAAAAAAAACATATTTTCATGGATGCATCGATTATGAAAAATGTATGATGTGCAAACACTTAACATGCAGCGAGAGGCTTTTTTAAATTTTCGTTTTTATTTACAGTTTAAGTGCCAACGAGCAGACGCTGGCCCCGCTGCCCGGCCGAAGAGGCGGGCGCGACGCGTTACCCCAAACGCCAGCCGATCTCGCGGTTTAGTATGCAGCCGCGGTGTCTGCCAAATTAATATGCACCTGGAATCCGAGCCTGCGTCTAACATGGACGTAAATCACGGCCCCCCCGCCTCCTTGGCAGAATTATTCCTGATTACAAACTCAAATTCGCCACCGAGCGAGTTCACGCTCTGCATTGCATTACGTGGCGTTCGTTCAGCAGACGCTATTATCCAGAGTGACTTACGATGTAGGAGAAATATAGCATTCCCTCCTTATATTAGTATGCACTAGTGCATACTCTATTAGTATACACTAGTGCAGTGGTTCTCAACTCGGGCCGGAAAGGGCCGGTGTGGGTGCAGGCTTTTGTTCCAACCAAGCAGTTACACACCTGATACTACTAATCAACCTTTGGAGTCTTTACTAAGGACCTTGATTAGTAGAATCAGGTGTGTAACTGCTTGGTTGGAACAAAAGCCTGCACCCACACCGGCCCTTTCTGGCCCGGTTTGAGAACCATTGCACTAGTGCATACTCTATTAGTATGCACTAGTACCAGACCAGGCTAACAACATCCACAGACCAGAGAGTAAACACGCAACATCGCTAAAGCAAGCTAACTATGCTAACCATGAACCAAAGTGCAAATTTTGAATATAGTACAAACTACATTTTTGACTATCCCAAAGAAGAGAAGTTAAAACCATAAAAAAATACATAAATACATTTTTAAAAATACCTTAACTAGATTAACCTTTACTTGTACAAAGGGTGGAAGCGCAAAAGGGTTTGGATAAGGAGGGGAACCATGATGCAGTCTGAAGAGGTGGGGTCTTTGGGAAGTTTGGCCAATCACCGAGGTCCCCGGAACAGACAGGCATCCTGATTGGTAGAAGCGACCATGCAGGGAGGGGATAGCCAGGGAGCTCACCTGGGTAGCTAGGCAACAGTACACGCCATCAGCTAGCTGGCTGTCCCCACTCCACTTCCATCTAAAGCCAATTGCTGTGTTCTTACAAAAGCCACACAGGGCAGCCTATCAACAGTTACTGAGCTGGTGGTTAGAATAATTATGCCTGCAGTTCCCTCCTCCTCCTCTGGCCTCCACCTGATTTTTGGCTTCACCTGTAAAAGATAGGGAACTCAAGGTGAATGAATGGTAGGCTGTTACAGTTCAAAGACCTTGCACAAACAGTTGAGCGTCATCCTGAGTTACATTAGATCACTTAACTGACCTTTCATTTAGGCAGTAGCACCAGGCTGATATTTGTGTGAAGCCTGGTGTGCAACAACCAAGAACATGAAAAATTTGCTATTAAGCATGAATAAGTTGTTACAAGGCATGCATTAATTCATGGCACGTTGTACACTGCCGTAAATCATTTATTGGTTGGCTGGAGTTTTTAAAATCAAATTTTATGTGCAATGTGGATTTTAAAAAATGAACAACCCATGTGTTGTGGTCAGGATTTATTTTATACAATTTTGTAACATTACCTTCAGCTGAAGCAGCAGGTGAGTGAGTATCAGTTTTCTGCACTGTTCTCAGTACACTGACATAAAATGTCTGATGTCATGTCCTGCCTGGGGGGCATGGTGGTGCAGTGAGTAGTGCTGTTGCCTCATGGCAAGAAGGTACCGAGTTTGAATCCCAGCCAAGGGTGTGTCGAGCTTGCATGTCCTCCCCGTGTCAGTGTGGGTTTCCTTCAGATACTCCCACAGTCCAAAGACCTTCATCCATTTTCTTAAGCTGCATTTTCCTGGTCAGCATGCAGTGGGCAGTAGGCCTATCTGGAGCCTATCCCAGCATGCAGTGGGCAAGAGGCAGGAATACACCCTGGACAGGTCACCACTCCATCACAGGGCCCACAGTTGGAACTCTTATTAAAATTATGGTGGGCCGCTAACATAAATGTATGCATAAAAATATGATAAATTACCATATTAATGATCATTAATGATGAAAAGGCAGACATGCTTGGAGTCTTTTCTCCGTACATCCACAACTTATTGTCATGGCTGTGTAATTATACAGTCCGCTTTGTGTTGTATTGATTTGCGCTGTAGCAGTTCAGACTCATTACCCGCGATCCTCTGGCCTAACTATTGAGCAGCGCCTGCCAGGAGCGGCCGCGAACGCTGCGTTTTTCCCTGGCCGTGATTCATCGAGGAGAAAGCAAACACCGGCACGCAGTTCAGAATTACTCAGACCAGTTCGATATGTGCGAGGCCTGGCTCCACCGCAACGCTGACCAGCACTACGCCACGTAACCAGCGGAAACGGAGACTAACGACGTCGAGGCGTGTCGGAATGGATTTTCTTCCCTCCTTTTTTTACCCGACGCTCAAGCGCTGCGGCTCGGTTCCAGGCCGAGGCTTCCTCCGGCGACCCTCGTTTCTGCGGTCACCTCCGGGATTATCACGGGATTCCCCCGGAAAATAGGAAACGCCGGCCGCGAAGGGGGAAGTTAATGACGACCGAGAGCGTCCCCGGCCGCGCCGCGTCCTGGAGATTAACTGCCGATCCCCGACAGCGTTAATACGATGCATAAATTCCTCCACCGGCAGCCGCTCGCGCAGGTGGAGATTACGTTTGACATTGTCAACTCCGACCTTCCGCCTTCTGGCTTAAAGGCCAGTCATTGCTGAGGGAACCTGAGAGGAATTAGGGCACAGGGCTGTGGAGGTTAACCTGCTCTGGGCCTCGTACCAATGTCACATATTACACTATTACACTATTACACTACTGCACTATATCAAATATCACATATTACACTATTACACTACTGCACTATATCAAATATCACATATTACACTATTACACTATATCAAATATCACATATTACACTATTACACTATTACACTACTGCACTATATCAAATATCACATATTACACTATTACACTATTACACTACTGCACTATATCAAAATATCACATATTACACTATTACACTATTACACTACTGCACTATATCAAATATCACATATTACACTATTACACTATTACACTACTGCACTATATCAAATATCACATATTACACTATTACACTATTACACTACTGCACTATATCAAATATCACATATTGCATTATTACACTATATCAAATATCACATATTACACTATTACACTACTGCACTATATCAAATATCACATATTACACTATTACACTATATCAAATATCACATATTACACTATTACACTATTACACTACTGCACTATATCAAATATCACATATTGCATTATTACACTATTACACTACTGCACTATATCAAATATCACATATTACACTATTACACTATTACACTACTGCACTATATCAAATATCACATATTACACTACTGCACTATATCAAATATCACATATTACACTATTACACTATTACACTATTACACTATATCAAATATCACATATTACACTATTACACTATTACACTACTGCACTATATCAAATATCACATATTACACTATTACACTATTACACTACTGCACTATATCAAATATCACATATTGCATTATTACACTATATCAAATATCACATATTACACTATTACACTACTGCACTATATCAAATATCACATATTACACTATTACACTATATCAAATATCACATATTACACTATTACACTATTACACTACTGCACTATATCAAATATCACATATTGCATTATTACACTATTACACTACTGCACTATATCAAATATCACATATTACACTATTACACTATTACACTACTGCACTATATCAAATATCACATATTACACTACTGCACTATATCAAATATCACATATTACACTATTACACTATTACACTATTACACTATATCAAATATCACATATTACACTATTACACTATTACACTACTGCACTATATCAAATATCACATATTACACTATTACACTATTACACTACTGCACTATATCAAATATCACATATTACACTATTACACTATTACACTACTGCACTATATCAAATATCACATATTGCACTATTACACTATTACACTACTGCACTATATCAAATATCAAATAAACACTACACCTGCAGACCCCTCAGTTACCTAATAGTTTACATTTTATCCTTTCTGAACTCTAAAAACGAAATTAATTGTGTTACAATTAAATTAGCACATTTTGCCATTTAGATATATGTATTTGATATATAGGTAGGCTGATAGAAGTTTCTGTAGATCTAAATTTCATAATTTTCACCTGAGGCATTGTGTGTACTTGGTTTGTTCTCTTTTGGTTTAGTGGGTACTTTGATATAGTCATCCGGGTTTATGGTTGAGTGTACAAGCACTGTTTGTTTTATTCATTTTCAAAGATATTCCCTTTTCGGGTCCAGTTTGTCTGAAGGCCCTTTATCTGTAATTCACAAACATTTGGTTCCCCGCATGAAATACAAAATCAAAAAAAAAAACATCACAGACGCAGTGCTTGCCTTTGGACACTCGATCAAGACCACTTCAAGACATTATCTCCAGTTTGCTTTGGCGTATGAATAATTGCACATCCTCAGTCGAACGTCTTTGAGCTTTAGATCCGTAGACAATGAGCAATAAGCAGCGGTGGAATGAGATGACTGCACCGGGGCAGTGCAGCGGTGTGATAATGCCAACATTAGCATTAGTCAGATCTACCGGAGGACGAATATTATCACTGGATGTGCAGCCTGGCCCGTGTGCAGTAAGTGAAAGGCGTTAGCCGAGCCATATTTTGGGGCGTGTTGAACTACGGGCTTAGGTTTGCGGGAAATTAATGTTAAGTCACGGATGCAATATTGCGATGAATCAATAAGAATAAGGGCTGCATGGTCAACTATGATCAGCCTTTCTACCCCCCCCCCCCACACACACACACACACACACACACACATTATATCATAGCTGTACAGAATTCTGATTGTGAACTTAAATTCAATTAAAAAAATTCAAAACCTAAAATCAATGCATCTCCATTTAGCATGGGGCATGACAGGCTCCTCTTGTTCTTGTCAAATCATAGCCTCTCCTTTTGTCCTTCCTGACTTTTAAAGTTTTCATGGTTGTACATGTTATGGCGTATGGTGGTCTCCCAAATACCTTTAACCCCCCAAAAATCCAGGTTTGATAATTCAACATTATGTCCTTAAGACACCCCGATTAATTAATCGAAACGAAAAAACTTTTGGTTTCTGTTTTTCAAGAAATGGGTTACATCTGCATTTGAAGAAAGTTAATTTTCTCTTCGGTGTTCTGCACGCATTAAATGAAATACCGTTTTTTCCCATATAGGCCTTGATACATAAACCACGGAGCCACGTTTTCTGCTGGGTACGCTCGACGACTTCGATGGCGGCGCGTTAAATAATGCATTCCGTGTACGTACACATTTGGGTCTGCGAAAGGTCGTCGAGAGTTTACAAAGAAATATTTGCGGGAAAGGCGAGTAAACCGTTATTGAATAATTTAAGGGAAATTGGCAGCGCGGCGCGGGGCGGAATTCCACATTAGCGCCGCGTTCGTTTTACACCCGCCCCCCTCCCCCCCCCCCCCCCCCATCCCCTTCAAATCTCCCTTCAGAGTGGATCTGGCCGCGCCCGCTAGCTTTTCCTGTGCTTTCCGCTCTCACCACTTACACAGGACTGGAGATGGACTCGCGCTCGCTTCCACCGGGACCGTACAGTGGAATTAATTGAATATACATCGGACTTAACCTCGCGCCGAAGCCGTGGAAAGTGCCGGAGCGACTGTCGATATGCCGCGGACCGGCAGTTACGAGGAATGAAATAGCATCTGACTCAGTGCAGGAAGTCGTCATCTGGGTGATGGATGGCTCCTTTTTTTTTTTTTTTTGCAGTAGCTGCAGCGGCAGAATAGTTGCATATAAACCAGTGGGGAAAACTGCTATTTTCCTTTCAAATGATTGAACTGCACACGTTATGCCAAGACCCAGCCAGGATAATCAGAATGCAGGGCCCGAAGCGCACCGGTATTTTTTCCCCATTTATCAGTCAGTAAAATATGACATGTCTGCTTTTCAAGCTACCACTTGCTAGCAGTACGCCCCCCCCCCCCCCCTTCTCCTCCTTCCCCCGTACCCACTCACCATGGCATTTAGGATCATATCGGTTGGCTGGTGGACTATCTCATGGCTCTCGCTGACAGTTGTGAAAGGCTGTCCCGGTCTGTGAAGGCACAGAGCGAAGGCCTTTCTCAAACTGCAGGCTAAAGCTAGCGGCAGCACAAGAGCAGCCTGTCATCTGATAGCGCCTACTTCGCTCTCCCCGGTCTGAGCGCTGCTGAAACAAAGGCCAACAAAAAGGGGGGGGGGGTGGAGCGCTGCCGTTCGGGCCGCGAGGAAGCCTTTTCGCCGCCAGGAAGCCCCCGCCGGAGCCCCCGACGGTGCGGATTTTCCTCAAAGTCTCTTCTAGTCTGAAACGAGGAGAAAGTTTGTCTTGCGTGTTTGGCAAGAAGCCTTTCCGTTCCTCGCCTGCCGCTTACGGTTGCAGGATGTACAGGCCCGGGCTCTTCACAGAGTCTGTAAGCTGATAGTTTTCATTCAGAGTGCATTACAAACAACCCCAGGGAGTTTAACGGTTTCCCCCCAAAACAAGCCCTTAAAGTTCTGAGAGACGTGTCTCTGCTTGCGGAGCAGCTATCTGCTTGTTTTGCCGATGAAAGGCGCATTGAAGGACGGCTTATCACGCTGACGGGTGACAAAGCCGCTGACGCGAGCCAATATCACAGAAGGTCACGTGACTCCGGCGGCTTTCGTGGGTATAAAAGACCGCGACGCGTTAAGCCGAACCCGCCGAGATGGCGCATCTCTTTCGCCCCCCCCCCGACACGGCATGGCGAGCGCGGGCGATTACACACCGTGAGAAACGTTCTCCAGCAGAGACGACTCGACAGAGGCAGCGGTTGCGTTTAATGAAGTTGTTGCCTCCCCGGTTTCTGCTGCGCCGAGCGCGCTCCGTTACCGAGGCGATGAAGAGGCCGCCGTTCAGACCGCGTCTGCGTTCGACTACCTCTCTGCTGCGAGAGAAAGACCTCCGCGCTGTGAAACAGTACGTGGGAGAGGGAGGCTGTGAATTTTAACTAGCTCGCGTGAAAATAACGATTTGTTTGATTTTGTCGGCTCCTTCGCTTCAAAGGACGAAGAGCCCCTCATCCCGAAGTAAATACAAACAGGGGAAAAGAAAGTTATGAGGTTTTAAGGGAGGGCGCTTGAAGCTCAGCACGCAGTTAAATTCCTAACGAGGAGCATCATTAGTTTTATATACGACGCATTAGAAACTGAAGGGTAAAAAAAAACAGAAAAAAAAAAAACATTTCCTGCACAACGGGTGCCTGAGGTGCCGCGCGGTTTCCGAAAATTTGTTCTCGCTGTTTTTTTTTTTTCTTCTAAACTACAACTCGACTTTGTTGTTGTCCCCCCCCCCCCCCCCCCCCCCCCCCCCCCCCCCCCATCGCAGCCCACCGTGGAATGCGTGCGCGAGGAGCTCTAACCGCGCCGCGCGTGGTTGCGCCACCGCTGTTAGCGCGCTAAGGACCCTTCCCGCGTTAGCGCGGCGACAGCTGTTATCCCCATTACGCCCCGGTGTCGCCACCGCCGCGTGTTTGTTCTTCCTGCGACGCGACCGAGTCGCTCAGATGTGTTTGTGTCGTGTCTTGGCAGTTGGAAAAGAAAAAAAAATCCGGCAGAAAGACTTTTGGGATGCCCTTTTTGTTCGCACCCTGATTATCGTTGCGTGTCACGACGCTGAGCACAGGCCCTTGATTAACACGAGCTGCGTACGGAATTATTTGCACTTTGGCTTAGCGTGTTCCTGAGCGCGTAATTCCGTTGTGCAAATCTGATCCGACATGATTTGTTGTCACAAACCGCTGGTGGTTTAAAACTATGAGGAAAATAAACAGCAAGTTGATTGGACAAGTTAGGTTACGCCATTTAAAACATAATTTTTCATGTAAGAGAATATGAAAAATTGTAAATAAATAAATCAATAACGATAACAATTTTAAGTTTGTGAACAATTTTTAAATGATTTTGGCCATCAGGTTTGATATGAGTAATGTTAGAAACATCACTATTATATGATGACGTGGGGGATACTGTAACCTCTTCCCAGGGGCAAAATATATTTAGCCCTAGTCCTGGCACAGTCAATATTGACATAGTCAGGATTCAATATTACCATGTGCGCTAAAGCTTTGGCTACAGACACCACCTCAGAGTGGCCTCAGATTTAAAAAAAAATCAGTTTGAACCTTCTGTAGCCAGGTTAAAGGTGGTTGAAAATTCGGCTTCCAGGTGTAACTGGTGGAGAAGTGTGTGAGTGGTCGTCTAGGGAGGGTAGCTAGGGGTGTGGCCTCTCTCCCCTGATTCGTCTGCATGACCTCCCAAGCGAGCGTCCTGAAGAAGCCGCACTTCCCTCTGAAAAGCACTGGAACGCACCTTCGCCCCGCCGGGACAGCCCATCCACCATCCGACGCCCGGGGGACCTTCGATGGACGCTCGGAGACCCAGAGTCTCCCCCGGCGTCCCCCTTCTCCAAAAAGAGGAGAGCTCAAAAGGAGCCTTGGAGCTTTGTTATTCGGGGGGGGGGGGGGGGGGGGGGGGGGGGGGATCTTTGCAGCAAACACGCCTCCCCTCTGAGTTTTTGAGCACAATGCCCCAGATATGAATACGTTACAGCGTTGTGCACTGTTGATGCTCCGGGAGATGTACGCGCAGGCAGAGAGATTCTCTTGCAAATAGTTCCCCAAGGTGTGAGCAATGGCAAACTATTCATCTTTTTGCATTTAAGCTGGCCCGGGTACAGTCGTGTCCTGGAGCCGTGTAGGTGTGATTTATTTTCTCCTTTCCTCCTCCTCCTTTCTTCCCGCGTTTCCTCTCGCTAGCTGTACAAACCGTAACATCCAGTGTGTCTTGCTCTTACGCGTATATTTTCACTCTACAGCAAGACAGGCGCGCTTTTCAAGAAATTGATGGATTTGCCATCATTGACGGAACAGAGATTTCTATCGTTGGCCATTTGTAATGTGTGAAATACAGTTGGTACAGTAGGGACAATATTCTCACTTTGCACAGATTCAAGTATTGACTTGTCGGGTTTTTCATAAGGAGGGAGCGTAATCCTACCTCTTGATTTGCTCGGATACCAGCGGAGATTTGAGCCGTGCGGATTTCTGTGAAGTTGTTGCTCGGGGAAAGTGAGCAACATGTCACCTTCATTTATCCGAATTGCTTCACAGCTTTCTTCACAGCCTGCTTAGCCCATAAACAGCGCGTTTTCTGGGGTGCGAGCCGCGTCAGCTGTTTTTTTTTTTTTTACGGGGTGCGCCATTACAGCGGAATCGCTTCCGTGCCGGGGAGCCCCCGCGCTGCGAACCGACTGTTTTCGCTGCGATCCGGACTCAGATATCCCGTTATCGCCTGCAACACCAACGCCGCCGCGCACATCCCTGATATTTTACCAGCGCGCCGTTTGAAAAAAATGCAACTGTCTGTTTTTTTTTTTTTTTTTTTTTTTTTTTTGTTTTTGCAACACAATTCAACTGTATGCCATGTGTTTTTATTTGATTTAATGATGTGTTTGTTTAGAACAGTGGCGAACAACCCTGTTCCTGGAGATCTACCATCCGGTAGGTTTTTTAACAAAGCACACCTCATTCTGCAGCCAGAGGTCTTGTTGAGCTGCTAATTAGCAGTCAGGTGTGCCGAATTGGGGTTGAAATGAAAACCTACGGGATGGCAGATCTCCAGGAACAGGGTTGGTTATCACTGGTTTAGAAAATGAGCACAGGAAAGGAGATTTATTTCGCAAATCATTCTGTAGATATTTAGTGAATGAAAACGGATTAACAGCAGTTTCTGGTTCAAAAGAGCAACAACCCATGATCTGAGCTCAGAATGTTCTGGTCCAGCACTCTACCCACCCCCCAGAGATTTTCCCCTGTTTGGAATTATGCCCGGTGTTATCAACAGGGACATTTAAAAAAAAAAAAAAACTGCTCATAGGAAACCAAAATGCTGACTGCATTTCTCAGATATTATAGCGGTAACATGGCCTGCATCAGCTGAGCTCACCAAAAAGGCATTTTGCTTTTCTGAATTGTGTACTGTATGAGTCAGATGTGCTGAGATGATCCAACAGAGCCAGTTGAATGGGACCCCAGAACTGTCCACAGCAGAGGTCAGTTTTTGTCATGCAAAAAAACTGATGAAAGCCAATGACATATGCATAACGATAATTAAAAATAACAGTAAATGAATGAATGAAGGTGTGCCAACACTCCAGAGAAACTGAGGGAAGTCAGTCATTTTCCTCTTCCTCTCATGCAGTTCAGAGAAGGTTGGTGACATCACTCACTCAAGCGATTTTGTTTTAATTCCTTCCCATATTTAATTTAAATGAACCGCATATTTTGTGCAATGGAGTTATTCTTATTACAATTTCTCAGCAGACCACTCTTCGCAGGGATAGGCAAGCATTTTTTTTGGGTTGAGTTTGTGGGCCTGGAGTTGGGTAGTCGACCCTGTTCCTTGAAAAAAGAAAAGGAGATTCCCCAAGGCTTGGGGTGCTCTGGAGACCGAATAGCAGCACACTCATCACCAGGTTGATCAAGTAGGGCCCATATGCTTTGGATCTTCTCCCAGGCACCTGCAGATGTCCTGGCCCTTGCAGAGGTCCTAAAGCGCGGCCTTGGGTGGAGATTGATGGTTGCCCGTCTCGGGGCCTTGGGTTTTACTGCATATCTCTGCACGTGTTACCCCATAGTTTTTAACGGCTCTGCAAGGGAGCTAGCATAGCCCAGCGAAAATAAAATAAAACGGAGAGGTTTTAAAAATCAAGTTATAAAACGTTGAAGGAGGTTTCTTCAGGGGTTGTTGGCGGCCATTAGCAAAATTGGATCAATTTTTGGGTTCGTTAGTTCAGCCGAACGAGACGCGGCCTCATTGGCTGTTTCACACGTCTGGCCCTGTCCGTCTCCGGGCTGAGCCACTCACGCGTGCCGCTCCACGGCAACCCGCCCGGTTTGCATGTAGAACGAGCGCAATCGTTACAGCGAGCGTTCGTTTAGCAAAGTATTGTTTCTGAATCTGTCTTTGGCCGCTTTTCTTTTCCCCAGGTTCCCTATTAGTGCTGTTCGAATTTTGTAGAAACTGAACGGGCATTAAGACGTGTCTGTATCTCAGTGGATTAGTAGATTTCTGGTTCAAAATCCTGACTTGCTTTCAAATGTTTTTTTTTTTTTTTATTTAACTCCACTCCTACATCCTGTAAGAAATTGTCTGAGACCAGCTATTTTATTTCTTGTTTTAAAAGATAGCAATGGCTCCTCTATTGCCGTATGTAGGTTTCAAGCCATTATCTGTTCTCTCAGCCAGCAGCTATAAAGGCTACAGTCATAACAACGGATAAAAACGGAAAGAAAACGCTGCACTCTTAAATGCCCAATAAATATCACGAAACAAAAAAAAAAATGAAAGGTGAGATCTGTCCTTAAAATATCTTTTCAACGTCGTTTAACGGCCGCTTGGCATTTCCGCGGAAAGGATCTCCGCGGCTTTTCAGTTTCGAAACGCACGCGAAGCTAATTTGCGCGCCGCGGAGCCGACGCGGTCCGGGACGAAGCGCGCATCGACTCGTTTCCCAAACACGAGATCGGGGCGCTTACAAGTCAACTGACGACGCCGAGGCGGCGACGGTTTCTCTGGGTACGGTCGGCACCGCGTTAATGACGGTCGACACGTTGTCAGGGTAATCGGCGCGCCCGGCGATGGCGGAGCGCGTAGTTAAAATGTCAGCGTCAGCACAGGCTTCCCCCGCATTAAATTAACGGACAAAAAAAACAAAAAAAACACTTGTCTCTCGTCATCGTCGCTCACGTCCCCCCCACAACCCCCCCCTTCGTTTGAACTGGGAAGGCAGCGAGATACGGCGCCTGTGACTGAATAGCTGGCTCTGAAAGGTTAATTTGGAACGCGCGTGACACATTGCGTTGATACCGCGCGCGAGGTGCCGAGCAAACGGTGCGGGCCTTTGTTGTGCGGCCTCCCCCTGCCCGGTGGCGGCAGAGTGCGCGGGCTGCTGCGGGCCGGCGGTTGGTAATGATTCGAGCGATGGCCTTTTATTCCTTCCGTCCGGGAGCGGTTTTTATTTCCATGTTTCTCATCCTCTTTTAGCAGCGGGGTCTAATTTGATGTGGCCTGTTAGCCGGAGAGAAGAGGCTTTTCTCGTGCTGTTCAGTGACATTTTCCACTCCTTCACAACTCTGCAGGGCGTTCGCCTGTTGAAGGCTCGCGATGGACGAGGTAAGCTGTTGAATTGAACCTGTGTGTGTGCCTGTGTGTGTGTGTGTGTGTGTGTGTGTGCGTGTGCACATGTGTGTGTATGCGTGTGTTTGTGTGTGTTTGTGTGTGTACATGTGTGCACGGTGTGCGTGTGTGTGCATGTACATGCATGTAGGTGTGTATGCGTGTGTATGTGAGTGTGTGTGTGCCTGTGCGTGAGCGTGTGAGTGTGTGTGTGTGTGTGTGTCTTGTGTTTGCACACATCATACAGTGAGGCTTTGAGAAACAGTTGTTTGTGCATTCCATATTTCACATCATAGTGTTTTGTTGCCGTTTGTTGTTTTAGTCGGCCGGGATATTCAAAAACAGCGTCATGGCGTCACGGCGATGACCAAAGCAGCGTCAGTAGCGCAGCTCCGTTAACAGAGCCGCTGCTTCGCTTCGGTGTCTCGG
Organism: Anguilla japonica; assembly: GCA_025169545.1. Classification (NCBI taxonomy): domain Eukaryota; kingdom Metazoa; phylum Chordata; class Actinopteri; order Anguilliformes; family Anguillidae; genus Anguilla; species Anguilla japonica. The sequence continues at coordinate 45,779,716 of CM045891.1, forward strand.
CTAATTTCTCCGCGGCTCGCGGGGAGAGAAGCGAAACGCGCGGAGGGGGACGCCGCCCTCGAGCGCCTTGACGCCGCGGTGATTTACGACGTGGAAAACGAGGAGCGTCGAAGGCATCGGGCGGCCGCAAATGAAAACGAATGGATGAGCCGACCGGAGAGAGGCGCGGGGTCCGGGCGGGAGGGACGCCGCGCGCCTCAGCCGAAATAGCGACGGCGCTAACGACCGCGGCGCGTTCCCCTTTTTTTTTTAATCTACTGTAGTCACTGAAGAAGTAAATGGCCTCATAATGGAAGCGGGCCTTTCTAGGGTATTGATTGGCGATCCAATTTGGCATTACTTAACAGCGTGTAATTATAAGTGACACTAATAAAAAACCGTATCAGTCCACAAACCTTTCCCACCGGCCCCCGTTTTTCAATATCCCACTGCTGTGAAAGGGAAAAGATGAAAATATGTTTTTTTTTTAAAAATAATAATAATTCCACGGTATCTCGAAATATGAAAAAGACACGTGAAATTTAAGCCGAATGCATCTGTAGCTGAGTGCAGGTGAGGTGAGGGGTGTTAGTGGGCAGCCCCATTTTGTGTTGTCGGCAGGTCTTTGGTGGCAGAGAATGCATGTCGCTGCCAGACAGGAGGTACAGACCAACAGTGGGGGGATACCGTGGCTCCGAACGCCAGGTACGCCGACCCTCTCCAGGTGTGTTTCATACACAGGGGGCCAGGCCACAGAGGGACGGATATGACTCTGGCCCTTCACACTAATTCATGAACGCTCACGGTGGGCCAATAAAGAAAGATTTGCCATACCAAACTATGAAGTGACCTGCGGTGAACTTCCTTTCCCTGATGCACCGGGGTCTTCTCATTCTGCAATTGGTTGTAAAATGTGAAACGGGACCCAAGTCAGTTGCTCTCAAGCTGTCAATCCCCGCCCTTAATATTCGCTGTTACATTTCAAGTTATCAAGAAGATGGCGATAAATAACCCGTCACTATATTTAGCGCACAACTGCCTTGAAATGTCAAGACACCGAGAAAAATTCTCAAGGTCGGTGACCTCGAGAGTTGCCTTCAGACTCTGCTGTCTCACCCCCCCGGATTCATCTTAACCGGTGTGTGGTGAGCGTTCTGGCGCAAAATGGCTGCCGTGTATCACCCAGGTGGGTGCTACACATTGGTGGTGGGTGAGGTGAGATCCCCCTAATCACTGTAAAGCACCTTGCAGCATACGGAAAAGTGCTATATGAAGACAACGATTCATTCGTTCGTTCATTCAGAGGCGAAGAGCTGGTGAAAGTGGGTGAAAATCCTGCCGCTCACATTAGCTCTCCGGACAGACGGTCAGCGGTCCTGCGCGGAGCGTTAGCCTCTCTCTGACAGGTCGAAAGGTGCGCCGCGCTGCTGGAAAAAAAAAACAAAAAAAAAAAAACACCTCCTGGATGATGCAAGAGATGCCAACGCTGTACAGGGGAGCGGTCATGCCCGCGCGGCTCCTCTGCTAACGCTCGTTAGCGCTGGCTCGGCTCCGGAAAACGGCGGTTTGCGGGGGCCGTGGACCCCAGCTGCTGTCGTGTGGCGCTATCAGGCCCCGCCTCTGCCAACGTTATTGCGGCGAACGGTCAGTTTGACGCCCCCTCTCGGCCGCGACGGCCTGCCGTTCTCGCGCCCCCCCCGCTAACCGCTAGCCTGGAGCCGCGCACCTCAAAGCGGCGGCCGCGTTGCGAGGGGGAGGAGACTCCGAGTCCCCTTTTTTGTGTTCCCCGTAAAAAAAAGAATGTGCCCCGCGTAAAGGGGTTATTCTGCGTATCATAACAATTTTATTCAGAGTAGATTTAAAAACCTTCAATCCTCAATCATAGATATTGCCCCTGAAGCTCTTACAGTTGTCTGCTCCAGTCATCCTGAGTGACAGAGTGATTTGTCATTCACATTTTTTCCCAGAGAGCGATTTTTCTAGAGACGGTTTTCATAGACAGTAGTTATAAAGATCCGGAAAATTCTCCGCATTTCATTCCGAAATGTTTATTTAATTATTTGCTTATGGATACGTATATTTTTTTTATTCTAGCATTTATTTGCTAAAATGAGCGCGGTGTCGATTTCATCCCTTCCATTTATCTTACCTCGCATTTTATGGCCCGATTCAATAAGACGCGTCAGACGCGCTGTCGCTTACCGAGTGACAAGCCAAAATTGGAAATGAAATTGGAAACGCCTGCCCATGTATTCGTTTAGGGTTTGTTTGGCCCCTGGTCGTATGAGGACTGAAGGAAGCGCTAAGACAGACCGACTCGTCATTTGTCAAATTTGTTTCGGTCGCTGTCGTTCCTGATTGGGATTCTGTCCGCCGCCGTTAAAAGCATCTTTATTGAGACACTCCGGACCGACAGAGGCGTTCGCTGAAACAACTGTAATGCGAGAGTAATTTACTCCCCGGCAAATTCTCTGTGTCTTCGGTCCTTTTGCAATTCTAATCATGGCGTTCTAATTCGTTTTGTATGGAATCGCCTGAAATAACCTCGGTAAATGAAAAAATACTGTACTGAATGTTTCTTTCCTTGTGAGCATATTGTGTCTAGACTGTCTCTCTCTCTCTCTGGCTCGCTCTATCCTCTCGCTTGCTCTCTCGCTCATTATCCCTCTCTCTTCTCTCTCTCCCTGCCTCTCTCTCTCTCGCTCTCTCCTCTCTCTGGCTCTCTTTCTCTATCCACCCAGCTGGAGTCCCTGTGAGTCTCTCTCAGTACCTCAGTTGATGTATGACTTTGACCTGGCCCTGGCCCTTGTCTTGTAGCCTTACAACAGTATCTGTAATCATTGGCATGTAATGTCATAACCCACCAGGAAGTAGCCCGCAGGCATTCGCGGGATTGTTTTCACCCTGCAAACACTGCAAATGAGTCACATGCATAGGCATATAGAGAATATAAGACAAATAACATTTATTAGGCTTTCATTACGTGGCCAACAATGTAAATCACAGTGGTGCCAAACATAAAGTGCACTATTGCCCCTCTTTACTCAATGTAAATCTAACCAACACAATGAATCACATTATTGGGAAGCGCATGTCATCCGTAAACTTGTTATACCGCTAAATAAAATCACACAGATTCAAGTGGAAAGGGAAATGTGGACAAATGTACCTGGTTTGCATTTGCTTTTCTGTATTTCAGCCACTTAGTCTTTTTTCAAAGGTGTTAATGTGCTCGGGGTGGATTAACGGATGGTGAAGAGTTACGGACTCTTCGCCATGATTCCGCAGCAGTAACCGGAGACCAGAGAGGTGAGCAGTTCCAAATAAAAAGCAGGAGAAGTGGCCCTGAGGACGCGAGAAAGCAATGTTTGAAATTCCTCAGCAGCCGCATTTAAAATGGCTCTCATTAATATGCTAAATAGCAGAGGAGGACTTTGCCTTTATTGCCTCTGAAATTCATTGTTCAATTATCTGCTCAGTGATGCATCTTCCCCCGGCATTCACGGTGGAACGTTTTCTCGGGCTAGAAATAATTTGCACAATCAAGCCGGGTGGAGGAAAAAAAAAAAAAAAAAAAAAAAAAAAAAAAAAGATAGCGGGCGTGTAAAACGAGAGCGCCCGCCGTAAGGAAACGGACGTTTAAACATCAAAGGAGCGGCGATAAAACGCCGCCTGCGCCTGCGATGCGTGATGTCACGTCGAAAAATGTTCCGCGTCGGGCGGGTAGTCGCAGCGCGCCGCGGTTCCCCCGCCCTCCTCTCCTTCCCGGTTTCTCGCCGCAGTTTTCCGCGGAGCGGACAATAAATCGCGCCGGGAAAAAAAGCACGGGCGCGACTGTGATGTCACTTGCTCGCTGTCATTTTGTGATGTCATTTTTTTCCCCCCCCGTTTTACCGCCGGTAGAGCTCAGCGAACCCGGGGGCCGCGGCCGCGCCTCCCCCGTAGCACGAAACCCCCGGCCTATCGGGGAACGGCGTCGTCTTCATTAACAGATCTCCGGTTATCCGCCAGATTGTCTGCTCCCCCCCCCGCCCATCTGTCACATCAGTCCCTCCATTTGCTTTTGGGGGCCGCCTGTCACTTCTGGTGTGCGGCACAGCCTTGTAGTGCCACTGTCAAGTTTGAGCAGAGCGCCAATCAATAACCCCGCTCCCAGGGAACTGCTGATGTATGCACACCGAGCAACCGAAACTTGAATTTATTTGAGACGTTTCGCGTTTTCGAATTTTCTCCATGCGATGAACAGCTGCAGTTATGTTATAAAAAACCCTTTGACAAAATGGGTAACTAAATTCAGACAGACTTACAACTTATTGGTTACTACAGGAAGTGGATTTTCTGACGGTAAATCAAGAAAATCATGTTTTTTTGTTCGAAAGAAAAGCAGCAGTGTTCGTGGAAAACGAGCTACCCGAGTAGCAGCTTTCTCTTTGTCTTCAACAGAGACGTTTGTATTCGCATGGCACCGTATAGAAGCTCAATCACGTACATGAACATGATTCGAAAAGCAGCCATTTTAAGTCATACAGTACATGCATGTTAAAGAAAATCACTGAAGATTTGTGTTAATATAGTATATAATATAGTCTTGTCAGATCAAGCACACTGGGCCTATGTGAAAACCATGTATCTGTTTTTGATGGAGTATATTATATTACTGATTTGGAAGAGCTGAGTGGATTCTCTGGTGGCATGGAGGGACTCATCTGTGAGGCCAACCTTCAGTTTTTCAAGGCGGTGTTTGGACTCTGCTTTCCAGGTACAGCTGGAGACAGAGATTGAGTGAGAGCTGGCACCAGCTCTTTTCCAGGTGTCTCCCCAGAGGTACGCTACCTCTCTCGGTGTGCGCCGTGACTACCGTGTCTCCGGGCACTTCTTATTGACCAAAAACAAAACAAAAAAAAAAACTCCAGCAATGTACTCGAGGTAAATCTTTGCCCTCAGGTAAAGACCAGACGTATTTTTCATTTTAAATACCTGGTCCAGCCTTGGCACTTCCCGACGTTCGAAAGAGCCGCAGTCATTTTTCCGATGAGAAATATTGACCGCGTTACACGTGTTGGTTGTGCTCCCAGACACGCTCTGTCAAAGCTGCTCTCAGACCCCGGCTCGGCTGTCTCAGCGTCCATTTATCATGTGTTGCTATTTTCCCAATGATGCCATGGTTACGGGAGGATTTTTCATTTGATTTGTGGATTTCATGCTTTGTTCAGACCAGAGAGCAACCTATGGAGTTTTAAGTTTTTTTTTTTTTTTTTACCTAGCCAGCAGAAATCTGTGAACCGTGGACTCATTCATTGTCCTGGGGTCTGAGGGTGAAGGGTTTGGTTTATTGTTTGAGAATCGAGGTCAAGAGAATTTTGATCTCAGGTGCATCTAAGAGATCTTAAGGAGTGAAAGAACATGGCCTGTAGATCTGGAGAGCTGATACCCCCACACGTGTCCCATTAGTGTTCTTTTCACAGCCGGGAAAGGTGCCTTCTGTCCCTTAATCAAAAGAACACCATCTCGTGACTTAATTAACTGACGCACGGTCGAGGCTTGGAGATAAATGGGCGAACCCTCGGTTGATGTTCTTTGACTCCCAATTATCTTTCTTTCTCGGAGTCTATTGAAGTCTAGGAACACTTCATGAAGAATTCATGAGTTCTCTGTGTAATTGCAAACAGACACTTTGATATAATTAGCTTTAACATCTCCAGCGCTTCGCATTACTTTAGTAATAGCTGTGTTTAAGTTGAGTTGGATAGGATTTGAAATCTATTTGGCATGTGATTACTGGAGTTTGATGATCTTTTAAACATCACACATCTACAAAAAGAAATGCGGATATTTGTATAATACCTCTCTCAACACAATTATGTTTCCTGTTGTGGCCGTGCCCGTGTTTGTGTGTGTATCATGTGTGCCTGTGCGTGTGTATGTATCCACATGTCTAGTAATTGGAAATATACAACATTATCGATTAATTATAAAATGTGTGTAATGAAGCCTTTAATGTCATTTCTCACATTTACAGGTAAAATCAAATTATGCATCTATATTCTGCACCTACATATACAGCACACATGCATTAACTACAGTATCTACTATGTAATGTATATTAATACCTATGAAAGAAACGTGACAATGCATGCTTTATTATCCCAATGGAAACTTGAAGCAGAACCAGTGTGGCCTGTTTTACCTTCACAGATCAGCCATATGAGGATCAGCTCTTGAAGATATCCTAGATCAGGAGTGGCCAATGCCGTTCATGCAGAGCCAGTGTGTTTGCTGGTTTTTTCTCGCCGCCAGTTACACTGGCCAATTTAGCTAATTAGCTGAATACATGTATGCTGGTTTAACCATAGATTAGACCACATAACATGTTTGGACACAGGAACAGTCATACATGAACTTACCAGGAAATGAACTGTAGCTAAAATACCAATTAGTAAATGATTGGGCTAATTAAATAGTTTAGAGCAGATGTCAGCCTGTAATCCAGTAACAGATACAGCCCTATTTGGACAGCACTGTCCTAGATATTGCGAGTTGGATTCTGGGATCTGTGATTAGTAGACTTTTATTGGGAGACTGCAGTGCTGGAATTCGTCCAATGGGAGCAGGGTGGCCTATAGGCAGGGTTACCATGGGTAACAGCTGCATGTCCTCTTGCTATTAATAATCGCTACAGTGCCCCCTGTGTGTGTGGGTGTGGTACTGTCATGAGACAAGAGCATATTAAAATATACCTGCCTACAAGAACATGAAAAAAAGGAGGTTAAAAATAATGAAAATGCATTTGCTATAGTACAGAGATGGGCATCAAGAGCCATATCTGTCTGTGGTTTTCATGCCAGCTTCTGGCCTTAATTAGTTAATTAGCCCTAACATTTATGCCATCTGACATTTTAACTACATTTCTCGATAAGACCATGAATGACAGCCAAAGACTGTTCTCATGTCCCTACGTGAAACGTTTTGCTCTGGTCTAATCTACAAATGAAGCGGTGTTGGTGCACAGGGCCAATTAGCTCATTTATCCAGGGTAATCGGTGGGAACGAAATACTGCCTGCACACCGGCCCTCCAGGACCGGTATTGCTGACCCCCCTGCTATTGCGTATAGCATTTCCACTACACACGCCATGAGCCGAAAGAGCAGTCTCAATGCCTGATTCACTCCTGGTGTAAGCCTACCTAATGCACATCTGACATTAACAGCCACACTGAATCGCAAACTCCCTCAAAATGAAATATCTCATTAGATCTTTCGGCTCCCTGTCAATAAATCAACAGACACGTAGCTATTACTTCAGCTCGCGGGCTCCATTATGTGCAAGGAACCGCTGTTCCCTCCGAGAGAAGACACTGTCGCCAAAGCATTTTGCCAGCTCGAGGTGAGACTGAAGAGGATAATTGCAGATTCATGCTGTTGTTATGGAGTGCTCATTTATCTTGATGAAGAAGGAAATTAATCTTGAGAATGTTGCCACAATTACATCGCAATTAGGTGGTTGTGCCGCAACGCAAGACAGACATATCAGAAAGGCCACCGCAGTCAGGCTACAACAGCCCTCGGATCTACAGATGTAACTTTAAAAAAGCTCACAGACGATGTCGCCATATGGGTTTGCTCCTCTGAACATCGAGAGGGTAGAAACCACCTGGCATCTTCTGTGACTGTTGTACTCTGTGGTGTAATATAGAATCTCTGTTTGTGCAGCAATCTACATTTCTCTCCCGAGAGAACCACAGGGTCTGCTGGTTTTTTTTTGTTGTTACTCTGCACTTAATTGACCGATTTAAGCAGTCGATTACACAGTTAACTCACCTCACCTGGTTCCTTGAGTCTGAAATGGTTGCGGATATTAAGGCCGAAAACAAAAAACCAACAGACCCCGTAGCTCTCCAGGACCAGGAATGAAAATCACTGACATATGGCTGTGTCAAAGGGGTGGTGGGTTGGGGGTTGGGGGGGGGGGGGGGAGGATCGTGGCTCATTAGATAAAGGGGCCTACCATAAGCTGACCAGTGTAGCCCAGACCCTAAAATCTAAAATATGGTGTGTGTGCACCAGGCCATGACTGGGAGCTCACAGAGTCAGGTGGGGCAGAGGAGCACCATCTAGCCCCCCAGCAGCGGGCACAGCAGTGGTAGCAGGAAGTGGAAGATGCCCCTCCCCTCTGATTTGCACCAGCTCTCCTGTGGGATTGCTGTGTGGGGAACAGTCACTGGCTCACAAAGTGTACGCATACAGGTGTGTGTATGGAGAATGGAGGAGGGCATGCACTTCAGCTGCTAAGGCTGTGGCTGGCATGGAGGTGTTGTGAGAGCTTTGAGTGTTGGCTATTTCTTATGGGAGACGCACACACATGCGCGCACACGCACACACACACACAAACACACACACACACATGCCGTATGCATTTAAGTACAATCATAGAACAATTGTGACATTTTCCCTTTCACTTACATTCCTTTTCCGTGGTAGAGCCACTAACCAGGCAGGCTCCTTCAGATTTTGTTCTGGATTTTTTCATCCATTGTATTTTTGTCTCACGCTGAGTTAAAGCCAGTCTGCCACCCCCTACTTACAGAGCGAGCAAGCTGTGTAACTGTTGCTTCCATCAATAGCGTTGTTAGCATCCAAGCTGACAAACAAGGTCGGCTAGGAGAGAACGCGCCACCATGGGCACACACAGTAAACCACCCGAGGTACGCACAAGTAATGTGGAGTCTGCGGTTTCCCGAATAACCTCGAAAAACATGACCAGCTCACTCCGGTCAGAAGCCAAAAATTCTGAGCGATGTCATGCGTTACGGTTGTGGTGATGCACCGAAAAAGCAACAGTGCCAGATTCAGTTTCGGCTGGCAGTATCCTGGTTCGAGCTCTGCCGTAAAACAGTGGTGTTGTTAAGCTGTTGATGATGTTGTTTTTTTTTTCCCCGCCCATCCTCTGGGTTAATTATTAGAGATAATATTAGGTGAATAAAATTGCAGGGCAATTAGGGAATTATACATGGGAGCTACCTCTGCTTGTTATTCATGGTGACTGGCCCACTAAAGGACACGGTGCTCGTAAATATTGTCACCAGCTGGCGTATTTTTTGATGAGGTGGATTTCCTAAATAACGGCCCGGATGAGTGTCGGGGCGGGTTGCCGTGGCAGCGCACGCGTCGTAAAACACCGGCAGTAAAAACTCGTCATTTGCATAACGCGAGCGAGGCGTAGACCGCGAGGCGAACGAGAGAGGGAAGCGTGCGACCGCGCCCCGCCCACAACCACCCGCACCCCCCACCCGCGCCCCTCCCCCGCCTCTTAGCACGGCCCGCCACAACCCTCCATTTTCCCCCATAGCGCATTTCACGTCACTTCTGTCTTTTACAGTCCACTTCATTTGGGCTCTTGCTTGCGAATTCTATTACGGCAATCGGGCGCTCGGGCTCGCCGTGCCGACGGGACGGGGCCCCAACGCTGATAACGGAGCGCGGCTCGGCCCCCCCTCTCCGGAGCTCGCCCTGCGGGACGTGGTGGAGGGGGCTGAGTAATCGGAAAACATCCCCCGCCTTGTATCCCGGGGAGAGAGGGCCGCACAATGAGACGTACTGTTCTCATTCCGCTTCATGAAAGGCCCATTAGCCCCGGTTTGGGGAAGTCTGCGCGCGGGGGGGGGGGGGGGGAGAGAAAATGTTTGCGCGTCTCCCCGTGCGTCACGTGACCCGCACGCGGGCCGGGCCGCGCCGCGCCGTCGTCCGGTTGCCGCGGCCGCTGTTTCCACGCTTCCGTCTCGTCCACGGAGCTCTGCTTCTCCCCCCGGCAGACGTGTACGCAATATGTAAAACAGGATACGGGGACATTATAGCTTCCTGTCAGTGAGTAATGGAAGAAAGCAGACGCTTCCATCCCATAACCCCCCGACGGCCCAGAGAAGCAATTTAATCTGCATCTCTATTCTTAAGTTTTTATTTATATATTTATTTTTTCCGGGCTGACTGTGAAATAATTTTCTCTCTCTATTGCCGCGAGCTGGCGAAAGCTCTCCCCTGGGCTGACGGGGACCGCAGTGCAACACTCTGAGGCTCTTTTCGGCGGACAGCAAGCTAATCGGCCGCTCAGCGTGCATTCAGTAGCGTGTCATCGTCGCTACGACTCGCGCTCGCGCTCGAATCCCGCCAAATAACTGGACGTTCCTCTGTCGGCGTGACGACGCAGTGTGCGTGCAGCGGTAGGACCGATTGCAGCGATAATTACCGAGACAACGTGGCACATAAATGTGACACAAATAAATTAGCGCCTGCTTAATGCCTGCATGTAAATTTGAATGTACGCAAATGGATTGTTACTGTGCGTGGGTCCAAATGTATGATTCTGAGCCATATATACAAATACAAATGCATGCGCTGAAATTGAAAAATGATTCCGAGCAAATGTGTGAACGAAACATAGACAGATACACACACACACGTACACACACACGCACATGCACACACACATTCACACACACACACGCACACACGCACACACACGTACACACACACGTATGCTTTTCTAGGTTGGGGGTCAAATAGGTCTCCTGTGACCCTTACGTCACAGTTGGACAGTAACAGCCTCCAGCTGTGTGTCTCACAGGGTGGTATCCTGCCAGGGGTTAAGCTGTGACACTTAACACTTCACAGGGACATTTATGGCGTCAGCATCTCCGTATGACTGCCCAGCTGCGGATTAGCTGCGTATAATCAATATGATTTTTACCCTAGCCGCTCACGTCCTTTTGTTTGGAATTTCTCAAAACAGTGGAAAAAAAAAAAATCAATTTTGCTGAGAAGAGAAGAGTCGAGTTTTAAAGGACGCCGAGGGGTGGGGGGGGGGGGGGGGGGGGGGGGGGGGGGGGGGGGGTGGGGTGGGGGGGGGGGGGGGTTGTAACTTCTGTTCATAAATCATAAATATTGAAACGACTTGTCGGGGGAAATCCCGATTAACAACATCGTACGCGTGACAAAGCGATGGCGCGAATTGCTATTGTCATTCGGTAATTACGCAGCGCGCTGCCAATTGTGTCCGGCTTTTTGTCTTACGCTCGCAAGCTGTCGCCGCGCCGGCTATCGCCGCGCCGGGCGCTCCGGCTCGGAAGAGGAGCCATGATTGATCGTGGCAGTCAGCGGCGGAAACGTGCTCAAAGATGGCTTTGTCAGGCATCATACATTAAAATCAGAGGATTTTTTGGGTGTCTACTTCCCCTTTAATATTTAAATATGTAAATATTAATTAATATTTTCAATTGCAAGGATACATATGTAATAGTGTCTTGGGGGCATGTTTATTGTGATCAGAGCTGTGCGTCTGCCAGTCTGTGAAGAAGAAATTTGAAGAAAGTTCAAAAAGGGAACAATTTTTAAAAAAATAAAGCCTTGTGAAATAAGTTACTGCAACAACTTGTGCAAGTGGAGTTGGCATGTGGTCTAATGTTTTTCCACTGCCTTCATGCCCAGCATGTACATTGTTTTTGTAGTGCACTTAATCTGCTAATCTTTGTTTTAAAAAAAAAAAGAAACAAACCTCGGGTTTGTGTCAGCTCAGCTGTTATGTTTAACTACTATTATTGAAGGATACTGTATTAATCATTGTATAGTTAAACAATTAAGATGTTTGGGGTTACTAGCTAGTTACAGTAGCATAATGACAGCTGAGATTTTACTTGCTGGCTGTGCAAATATAGCTTGCAAATGCTAACCACCATGAGCCCATATCAATAAACAGTCACCCCCATACACACACACACACACACACACACACTGCACGCACACACACGCGGAATCCTGGCAAGAGGGGTCCAGTAATCTCCCATTCACTCCCTATTACACTTACACAGGAGCCAGAGCGCATAAAACAACTGATTGTGACATCACAACCCCACTGCAAATGGAGGTGCCCTTTAATGCTATGCAGCTAAACAAATTAGCTTCGCTGTTGCATGTAATGGGTCTGAGTGCATTTGTCACTTCAGAGTAAAAGAGTTGAGCCTACAGAAAATATTACTCGGTGAATGTTAGAGAGAAAAATGTCAGCCGGTGATGAATAAGCAGTCCAATCACCCCGCCATCCAATCAGCTTTACATGATTATGTAGATGAATAGAAGCTCACAGGCTCCCAAATAATCTGAAGTGCATTATCATGAGATTTGCCCCGAGCTTCCTGGCCCAAGACGGATGCTGCGCACACAAATTTAGTTCACCGAGGCCCTGGAGTTATTGAGGATTTCGCTGTGGTCCTTTACCATCTGAGATGTTTCTGGGAGAGAGTGACCCTGTATACTCATCTGAATGGTGATATCCCCACAGTTTTGAAACATGACATAATTGTTTCTTTACCATTTACAGTATAAAAAAACAGGGAAATATACCCTACCAGGAAAATATATTTTGAATGTTTGATGAATGATAGCCATTCTTTCAACAGGTTTTTCCATAGATGCAAATTAACCGAACCTTAATTAACGTTGGTAACTGTAGTGCATTACTCATGCGATGGATCCGAAACATAATATTCCCTTGGACTGACAGAAATGTTAAGACATATATCTAACCTAAAAGACATTTCAAACTGTACCAAAACATGTAGACGCATTTTAACTTACACGCCATAGTGCAAACTTTGTATCGCTGGTTTGATTGACTTATACTTGGCACCTTGAGTGGGAAAATTCATCAGTAAACAAAGTTAATCAAACTCCAAAATATGACTGCTCAGCCATATGTTGATATAAAAATTGAATGCCTTAGTAGAATGTCACAGCAGGCGTGTTCTAGTTTTATTTTGGCAGAACCCTTTTAAAGGGGGACACTGTGTGCTTTAAAGGTGTCTGCCGGTCCCCCACTACACAACAAATGTGAAAATTGGCAGCGGAAAAACCAGAAGCCGTTGCATATGCACCATATCATTACAGCAATCCCAAAGAGTTTTCTTGATGAGGACACACCGATGAATGCATGCTGCTTGTGTAAATTATATGACAAGGAATATAATACCAAAATGTATCTGTGAATACAATACCATAATTAGAGCCATCTGCTGTTATTTTCACTTCAACACAACATGAAATGCACAATTTTTCTTTTGGGGATTTACAAAGAATAAGCGGTTGCAGCCGTTCCGTCTTAAAATGATTATAAATGACAGTTGGGTTTCTGCAGCTGTGACGGTTTCCAGTGCTCTATTCTTTAAACTCACTCTCAGTAACAGATCAGACGTATCTTCACACCCAGCCCTGCGAACGCGCGCTCAACACGTTCGCACTGAAATGATTTCAGACACGTTGATTGGTCCGATCACACGGTCAGTGAATAAGCGATAGGCTCTGGTGGTTAGCAGCTTGGTGAAGCACTGCTTCGCCTGGGAGACAAAAATGATAGGTGTCTTTGTAGAAAAAAAAATCATGGCTTTCTTTCCTTCTAATTTTTTACATCTTTAGTGGGTTGTAGTTCAGTTTGCATATTTTTCTCTGTCATCCATCGAATGGATTCCAGCCCAGGCCATTTCTACTGAAGTGCCTCCTCCTTAAATGAACAAATATGAAGTAAATTTTCAAAAAGATAATGCAAGGACTTGAACATTCTCTACGGGTTTTCTCTCCTCGTGCCACAAGCAGGTCCCTGTGAAAGGGGCTATAGATAGCACGCGCTATCTGACATTATCTTTCTAAGAGCTGCTGACAGGGGGCCCCAGGTGGAACCCCCCTGGCCCCCCCCCTCCCCCGTCTCCCCCCCCCCCCCCCCCCCCCCAAACGCCTGTCCCACTGTTCAGCCGTGAGACGAGGGTCAAGGGGCCAGCGTTGGAGTGCTTGGATGAGAATGAATGTTCATAAATGTTTGACCATTTTGGGGGGGGGGGGGGGGGGGTGCTTCCCTCAGGCACCCATTCATAAGCCCCCCCCACACTCTGAGTGTATTCTGCTGCAATGAAGAAAAGGGCTCAGGTCAAGATGTGTCACGCTCCACTAATGGCCGTCAGCACAGCATAAATGCCACAGACATATACACTTATAACTGCTTCCTGACAAGAGGCCATTCCAGCTATTGTCAACGAAAAAGGCATCTTCCACAAGTATTTGTAATGATCGTCAACACAACATGAATGCCACAGATATATGCAGTTATGACTGCTTTGTAACGAGAGGCCATTGCAGCCATCGTCCGCAAAAAGGCGTCTTCCATGGTTTCGTGGCAACGGCAATAGATTGACTTTTTTACAAAACAGTTTGACCCGTTTATAGCCCACGCACGTGAATGAATGCACGTTTTCAAACTTCTGATCTACGTGGAGGACGGCTGATTGGGAGGGGGGCGTAACAACAGAAAAGGGGAGGACATCTAGATTCCCACAAAAGCGTTGTCGTAATTAAACGCAATTAAAAGAGAAGCCAACGGGTCAGCGGAGAACTTTAATAATCTTTTTTTCTCGTAACAAGAGAGTTGGGACAGTTTAATTAGCAGCACCTTGTTCTTCCCTTACCGTCGCACACACGAAAGGGCAGGCTCCTCCTGGATGGAGAGAGGGAGGGTCAAGTGTGCAGGCTGCAGACAGCCTTAGCTGTACTGTAACTGTGAAGCCCCTGTTAGCAGGCCCTGGAACAGAAGCACTCCAACGCAATTTGTGCAGCACACTAATTCACAGGATCATTATACAGTGCTAAAAATAAGCTGGCCCGAGATCCTATTTTCTGATTCAGCGAGGGCAAGACCACACACACACACACACACACACACACACACACACTCCAAGACACAAGCAATGGGAGGGACTGCACAGACTTGTTTTACATTTATCATTGATTACCCCGAGCTCACAGCCTTCATTTATTCATTTATTTATTTATTTTTAACTAATCTGGTTATGATAAGCTATTGATGTTCCTCTCTTTCAGTGGTGTGTAAGCTCCTCGCGTAAATTGCTCTGCTGCAATAATATAGTCTCAGGATCCGACATTTTTCTCATTATTAGTGTAATGATTTTTCAGCCCATGGGTATGCGTGTCAAATGCACAGTCGTGAATTATTGCCACGTCAGCATAAATACACAGTATGAAAAAGGCAGGACACCATTCAGCAGGTTCTGCTGACTTTTCGTCTTTTTTTTTTCTTTCTTATTTTTCACGATATAAAAAAAAAACCAGAATTGAGGTAAAATAATTATCTACCTGTCCTACAGAAAATGTATGAAATTCTTTTTTAAATTTGACCACTGGCTTTATCATTTTGTTCACACAGCTGAAGTACTAGCTCTGACAGTAAATGAACTGTCAGTATGTGTCTGACCTTGGCAACTAGATACAAATTTTTTTAGTAACGGAATGCCAGAAGAATGCAGGACTCAGATTTTTTTTTAAAGTTATTGAATATGTATATTTCAGGAAAAGTTCAGAGTTGCTGCAGTGATTTTAATATGTAAATGCGGCCTGGTTTCCCCACAACATTTCTCCTTAAATTTGACTTACATTTATACTTACTTGACTTTCTGTATTTATTTTTTTCTTTACAGACACCCAGGTTTGGCTATCACCAAAAGTAACTGAGTTTGAGCAGAAGAAAATAACACTATAGTAAGACTAAAGTATTTCCCTGTAAGTCACAGTTAAAGGGAAATAAATGTCAGTTGAATCCATGCACGTCTCTCCAGTCGTAGATGTGACACACAATTGGGTCCAATTTGAATCTAAACTTTTAGTTCCGTTGATGCTTTGAAAAAAAAAAGTTTTAGTTTTTTTTAATTAAAATTGAGTTTACATAGAGCTAACACTTGGTTTCCAGGCACAGGAGAGGAAAAGGAAATCAATACCGTTCAACAGACACCATGTGTGATGGCGGACACAATGAACTACTGATTGAATATGGAGAAGTAGGCCTCCGAGTCTTGGTTGCCACGGCGCTATTGACACAAACTGTGAAGCTCTCAAAATAAAGAGGAAATCGTTAGCGCGCCATTTTAACATGTGAGGGAAACGTCCAGAGACACTTTCGCTGTCGAGAAACAGCTACAGTAAAACGACACCCATTTAATTAGGAACGGCTGCCGTCCAGATATGATTTCAGCTGAAACGTATTAAGTAGAACAATTAATGCCCTTAATGAATAACAGTCTAGGAATCAATTTCAGGAATGAGGGAGACCCAAAGCCACGATCCCCAATGGAGGGCTCATACTGCAGTTAACAAAGCTAAAATGTTGCATAAAATGTGAAGGTATTGAACGTTAACACATATTATGTTTTATGATTCTTTAATAATCATGACCTTGACCTTAACTTCCCCATGTAAGCAATTGGATATTGATTATTAATAAAGGAACAAAGATCATAACTCACCAAGATACCATTTGACTTTTAAAAAAAAATGTTTTTAAAGGTTACTATGGGTAGAGCTCTACTGAATGACTGGCAGACTGCTCTTGATACTTTAAGGGTTTGAGTAGATTTTTGACCTTACAAACTGTACATTCAGGTCAGGCATGTCCGTGGAAACACGTCAACAGCGCCACAGCTAAATCTCACAAATATATACCGTTACAAAAACAACTTTGGTTTGGCTTCAGGCCTGTTGCTTCAAACATAGTGTGCCATGTGTAGAAGTGCTGTTTTATAACACATGCATCTAGTTAGTGTGATAATTAACCATGTTGAATACAAAGCAGCCTCTTCTATTTCAGTTTTGTTTTGTAAAGATATGGAAAATTGTAAAATGTATTTTAACATGCATATTTCAATCCATCTGATACATGTTATTGATTTTCAGTACGTGCTTATGTTTTTGCTTATAAAAATTAACAGACTAAAAAATTACATCAAGCAGTACAAGTTGTTTTGTTTTTGTACTGAATGCATATCATTCTGATTTATACATTATTTGAATATATACAGATTAGGTTATGAACAATATAGTAAAGAATACGAGTGACTAGTTGTGCAGGGAAACATCAGAATTCGTCAGAATTTTCCACAATGACCACTAAAACTGGTGGAGGTTGTTTTATTTTAGCATATGTTTTTTTCAGTGTTTATTGGACATAACCAAGTGCCCTCAAGATTGTAAATCAGAAAGCCCATACACTTTATCTTTGTTCCATGTGGGCAGTGTTGTCACAAGAAATGATCCTATTCCACAGTCCAGAAAAAAACAAAAACAAGAAAAAAAAACTTAAGCATAATGCTTATCTGGTACTTCGCCATCCTTTTCTTGATCAACACTTAGAAACAGAAGAAACGGCACAGCTTGTGACACATTTCTCTCAAAAGACCTGGCTTCAATTTCAGCTTGGTTTGACGGAAGAGATGAGCTTGATGGCCTTTGGTTGGCCCCCGGTGAAAACCTATCCACATTGCATAACCAAAAGATAATGTGACACCTGCATCTGTATTCTTGGGAGGATAAGGCTGTCAATAAGACTGTGTGCGATGGCTCAACATTCGCTTTGATGCAACAAACATCCGGGCTGAGGGGGGATTGTGCTGTATGATGGGTGGAGGAGCCGTGGAGATATATTGCATTAATATTTCAAAGCCCCATCAAAGCGCACACTTTGACTCGCTAAGTACTTGGCTCTATCACTTACTTATTTCAGAGAAGTAACTGTCTGGTATTTAAGCATCCGGAACATTCTGTCCGAGTTCCAGCTGGTTGTTTTATGTGGATAGGTAACGAGGGTTTTTGATATAGTTCTTTTTTTAAAATCTCTCTCATGAGTCATGACCTAGAAATATCATGAGGTGCCGGCTATCGATTGGTCCTGACTGACTCACTGGTGACAATAATTAAAGTCAGAGTGGTGACATTTTTCACAGGGAATAAAGAAATGCATATCATTAAAATAATAAACAAAAAAAAGCACCCAGGCCTGATTTGATAGCTATGCATTACCTGACTTATTCCTCCCTGGTAAGCGTTCCAAATTCATAACTGTCACATGAAATTGAAATGAGCAAATACAATTTAATTGACAATTAACTGTCATAATTTAATTAATCCTAAATGTGTACGGATATAGTATACATGAAACGATCAATTATTTTCATGCAAACTTAACTTACAGTACATACACAATTTACATATATGTGTCATTAAAATATGTCCACAGTAAAAGTTGAGGTAGCTACTCATTGCAAATCCATATGGTATAGGCAGCAGTTCGCGCATTGCATTATATCATGGATACGTGAAAACGTTACCAAATACACGAACTATTTCAGATAAATGTGGAACATACTCGATGGCTTTATAAAAAAATGTATCATGAACTATAAACCGCGTAGCTACAACTATAGGGGCAGCACTATTTCTGCTGAGGAAGCTCATACCCTGTAAAGCGGCACTGCGGCACTGCCGTATCAATGCGCCTGGCGTTCACTCCGGAATTGTGAAGCACAGACTCGGGGAGAAGAGCGTCTAAGCCTCCTTGCAGGATTTATTTGTTTGTTGAATTTTCCTTTTGTTTTGTTTCTTTAAAGAACATTTATTTCTGAATGTCTGCGACTTGCCCGGATGGTCCCCCACTTGCAAGGGTTTGCATTTCTTGGTTTTGCATGACGTGTCTTGGAGGAAAAAAAAGCCTTGCTTTGTGTGTTTGTGGAAATAAAGCGGAGCTGGATAGGAGGCAGTGCCAGTCGCTGTTGTGGGCTGGACTGGCCACGGTGCGTGAGATTTACTGACAGAGGCAGACAAAAAGGACTGAACAGAGACAGCAAGAGAGAGTGTGATAGCAGGAGGGTTTGAAAGAAGGGAAGGGGAGGGGGGAAATTAAATTTTTTTTTAAAGATTTGTTTGAGCTATTTTATATGTGTGACATTAGAGAGGACTCGTGTACGGGGCATCACATTAAAGGGATAGGTGCTGGGAAAAGGCTTTGGACATTATAGGATAGCTCAATTTTGCTTCAAGGCTAAACTGGATCATGTTCGAGGAAGGCTCGGGAATTAGGGTGTTAAAATGTATCGCTAAAACGTAACCGACAAAATACGCCAGATTCGCGAGGGCTTATTGCAGGATGCTGATTTGCAGTATTTGCTTACTGTGTAGCTGCAATACAAAGGTTTACTTTTAATTTCACCTTGTGTTTAACCACAGCTTTTTGCCATATTGCAGAGTTTGAAGGGATCGCTTGAAATGACACATGATAATTTGGAGTGTCAGAAGAGGGTTGTTCGGAAAGGTGTTCCCCTCATTCGCCGAGCACTCGCCCCCACTGAAGGGGAGAAATGAGATTTTGAGTGACATGTGTGAAGCCAGAATGGAATGGATAGTATGTGACGTGAGAAAACAAGTGCATTCGCTGAAAAAAATGTCACGCCGTGGCACACTTAATTCCGACGTGAAGGCTTTACGTGGTATTTACCGATAGCAGAATTGCCGCCGTGAAGGATATTCTGCAGCAATTCCAATGCACGCGGCTGAAGTATATCGAGACGCAATGCAAATGATAGAGATGACGTCTGAAAGAGATCAACTG
The DNA here is from genome assembly GCA_025169545.1 of Anguilla japonica. Lineage (NCBI taxonomy): Eukaryota > Metazoa > Chordata > Actinopteri > Anguilliformes > Anguillidae > Anguilla > Anguilla japonica. The sequence goes on from CM045891.1 coordinate 45,799,175, forward strand.
ACACGCGAGCTGCTGTTGGATGCATTTCCAAGTTCATCTTTTATTTTTTTCCCCAACTAATGTGAATACCAGTTTGTCTTGCTAATCCTGGTAAATACTGACTGAGACGCATAAATGTTTCCAGAGGATGGAGTACAGTGGAATCCATGTGCACCTGGAAGAAGAAATCCACACACAATGGACTCTGTGTTCATGTCAACAACAGAAAAACGAAGATGAGATTTCTGACAGCCTATCTCAGTCCCTTAAGAACGAGAGAAAACTGCTGTAGTTCAACCTGCCAGAATCTGTGGGAAGATTATTTTTAACAAAAATGTTCTCAGATTCTTGCAAACAGACAGGGAACCACATGTTGGATGGCTTATAGAGAAACTGCCATGTTCTTTTTTTTTTTTTTTTCTTGGAATCCGTTGTGGAAAGACAAGAGAATCTAGTTATTGTTGAGGAGAATAAGCCTATTCTCACAATGCTGTTGAGATCATCTAATGGATTTCTGATGAGAGGGACATAGGGACTGCAGTGGCCTATGTGGCAGCAATCATATGAAGAATAATGTAACGTTACTTAGAAGGGAAATAACTGGGTGGGGAAAAAAACAGCATAAATATATGAAAGTCAGTCAATTCTGCACTGCATGAAAAGAGTACAGCATGTGGTGAAGTGTAGAAGAAAAATCTTGATCACATGGAAAACCTGCTTTGAAGACGACATTTAAGCTGTTGTGTGCGATTGGGGGGAAAAAAACTTTTGACTGTGCCTGTAATTTGTGAAAGGCTTATATGCAGTGTTGTCAGCTTCCTATTGCTAGTGTTGTGTCAGGGAAAAGGTTCCCGAAACGAGGACATTTCAGATCTGAAATGACAGATCTCTAAGGAGAAATTTATTCTCTGTCTTCGGATATTTACAGTTTAATGATTATAATTAAAGTCACATTTGTTGCAAGCAGTGGAGTATAGAAGGAGCTGGAGTTCATAAAATTTGTTGTCGAGGAAATGTTCTTGTGAATTTTGGGATCATGAGATTTGTGGCGGGGAGGCGAGACGTATTTCTGAACCGAGCTGAAAACATTTTTGGAGATTAACGCCGATTCGAAATGGCGCGGCATGCAAATGAAAGCGGTAGACGAAGGCTGTAATGGCCAATCCAAGAGGGAAAGTGTAAAGCAAAGGAGAGGGAGAAATGCAAAATGCTGTTTAAAAGTTCCATAACTAATTAATAACTACGGACGGGAAATTCCAATAAATAATGAAAGCGTGTTGAAAGATCTTTCAAGCAGATGGGATGGGGTGAAATGCTGGGGAGAAATATAAAAGTACTGTAGAAGGAACACTTTGAAAATGTAATGAGCTGTGCTTAGGGGCTTGTAATTCAACATTGTAAAAGGGATAATAAAGTTAGCCGATGATTTTAAGGGCAGTTGAATGGAGCATTAATTTGTCTTGCATTATTAAAAATGGTAATTACCTTTTATCTGGTATTTGTTGCTAAAACACTATTAAAATCAAGTGGGTATCATAGTGTTTTCTTAAGTTGTTAGGAACAAAAATGATGTGTTTTAAATTTATGATTCTCCTCTCTTTCGATTCTAGGAGGGATCCTCCACAGTCGGAATTTAGAGGATGAGGAGACCAGGAAGACAGTGATGCACGTTACAATGAATCCAGGTCGATGGGAAATGTCCGGTGAAGGCTCGCTGCATTCCACCTAAACCCTTGCGCCTGTTGGAGTTGGGAGTGCCGTTTAGTGGGGAACGTGTTTGGTTCGCTTGGGAGTGTCGTTTCCTTTTGGCCTTTGGGTTGCGTTGGCTTTCGGCCTGGGGATCTACCCGTGGATTCTGTGTTCGTTTCTCCGTTTTTTTTTCGGTTCGGTTTCCGAATATGTGCTTTGGACTTTGTTGAGTCTGGTGGGATTTGATTGGTTACCCGTGGATCTTCTGCGGCGTGTGCGACTGGTTTTGCCGTCGGGCAGACTGTGGAGAGGCCCCTTTCGGGTCCTGCCTGTGACACCTCGATCGGGTTGAGGCCTGCCAGGAGGACGCCTCGGTGGGATCTTGCTCTGCTGGTGAGATGGATGGCTCACGGTCCGGTGGACTCCGCAAAAAGAGGAGGTCCAGGTCTGAGCGAGACCGGGAGAGGAGGTCCAAGGGGTTGAGGAACAACCACGTGAGGGGCGGCATGCTTCGCCTCTCCTCGGATTCGGAGAGGGAGGAGAGCAGGAACCCCTCATCCTCCCGACCCAGACCTCCGAGGAGGAAGAGGAAGGAGTCTACCTCAGCTGAGGAGGACATCATCGATGGATTTTCAATTTCTGGCTTCATGACGCTGGAGGCTTTGCAGGTAAGCAGAGGCGGTTTCCGTAACTGAACGAGTGCCTTGTGCTTGGATGAACGTTCTGGAATGTTTGGCCCGGTGTCATTTTTGGAAATAAATTTTGGTCACAGTGGGGTCCCCTTGTCCTGTCAGAACAACTTTTATAGCATTTTGAGAAGCCATAATTATGTTTTGTGATGGTCTTTGGCCTTTTATCTGCGGTGCCTAGTTTCATTGCAGGTCTTCATCTCGTTCAGCTGCCGTTGATCTTGGCCATTTCTTGCTTGCAGCAGTCTGCCTGAGGGCATTCGATGCAGCTGTTAGCATTTCGGTTGAGGGTACACTTGACTTCTCTGTGGCAGGGGTGCTTTTGTGCTGTGCTTGTTGTGAATACAGAGCCAGTATGGATTACCAAGCGTGTGTCAAGACTGGATGCCGGTTGAATTTTTAAACCGTCTCAGAATTATAGATTTGCTGACTTTGTGCTGAGGCTTCCGAATGCTGTTTTCTGAAGAGCACTGCTAAGAACTCTGTCTTTGTTGCCTGCCATTCCTGAAAAAGGTAGAAAAAAAGGAGTAATTTAAAGTGTGATCCTTATTTATGTTCTATTGCAGTGGAATGAATGTCTACAGATGTCATTTTATGTTTTTTCAAACTGTGTGCTGCCCACACCGACTCTGATGTGCTGTTATTTATAATGGTCAGAAAGCTGTTGACATAGTGTCGGCTATGACTAAAAAAAGCATTTACGGCATCTCTATAGGCATCTAGGCAGGGTTTGATAAGATGCCATTTAAATTTATAAATACTTTTCTCTCATTCCTCTTTTGAGTAAAAGAAAGCAACCTCCATTTTAATGGCTAAATATTTGTGTTCTTCAATAAATGCTACAGCGGTTTATGTCTGTAAAAGCACTGGGTTTTATATAGGCCTATCTCGGGTCACTCAATAAATGGTACTCTCCTGTATTGATCTCGTGCAATCAGTGTTGAGCAGCAGACTAAATATTAAGATCCCTAATAAATATCGCTGAGTGCACCTCCTTTTCATTGCCAAAAAATAGTTACTCTGGCGTTGTTTATTTTGACATCGCCGGGCTTGAGTGCTTTATAAATCGGTGCGTTGAACAAAATTTAATCGCAGGGGCTGCGTTAGAATCCCATTGTTGGTGTTTAGACTGCACGTTTTTCGTTTTTCGAACGACGCCTGGAGGATTCTTGCGTCCGAAGGACCCTTTCGGCTCGATCAAAGCGCGGCGTCCGCGTAGCCTTGAAGCGCGGCGCTATCAGTCGAGTCACGGACATCGCGGGCCCGCTTCCCCCCCCCCCCCCCCCCCCCCCGCTTCATCCCTCATTGGCTGCGCCGCGTCACGGCGAGCGTGCGTGCGTGGAGGAGAAGTTCACAGGAGGCTGGGCGCTAGGCGCTAAGGAGGCGAGACTGCGGAGGGGCAGTATGCATCCTGCAGACACAATGACCCCACCCCCCCCAGTCCTCCCCCCCACTCTCCTCGACAAAGGAACGTTTTCTGGCAAGGTATTCGGCAAGGCTGCTGCTGCATGAAGGAATGCAGCACATAAGCGAACCCTCTTTATCCAGCTGGGTTCTGCCCGGGTTCTGGGGAAATCTTCCGTCCAGCAACAAAAAAGGACGTCTAGCGATTGTGCGACTTTCGCAATCCGGCCTGGCTGCGAAGTGGGGTTTGGAGAGGGGGGGGAGGGGGGGGGGGTTGACTGTGTGTTCCCTCTCACCCTGCCACCCCCAACCCCCACCCCTGTCCTTCCTTTGGTTTCTGTGCACCACAGAGACCCTTCGTCATTTCGGGTTTTGGAAAGCCATTTCTTGTCGATTTAGGGAGCCGCTCGGAGGTGTTCCCGGCGCGCCGAAATCCGGAATGTTCCGCTCGCACAGCCGCAGATGGCCTTTTCGCTGGCGAGCTGCGGAGGGGAGCGCGAGTTTATTAAGCCCGTGTGTCGGAAGGCAGGGGGGCTGAGAGGCAGTGCATTACGCCGCCTTCGCCAGACGACAAAATTATTGGGCCTCTGCTCTTGTAAAGCCCGCGTCCAGGAGTACTAAATAACTGCAGTGTAATCTTTGCTTTTCCATTCAATATAACTTAATGCCAGGACCGGCAGGGGTTTAAAAACCACATTACATAGCCATTGTGCTCCAGGTTCTTCATCCCCACTTTAATCCTCATTTGGTCGAAACCAATATATCCCATTGAAATCAGCCCGACTCTGGAAGAGAGTGATTGCAGTATGAACAATGCGTGGACTTCTGGCCACTTTGCCTCCCCTGCAGTCGCTTGTCTTTAGCAAAGTGGAGCTGTAAAGTAGCACCAGCGATAGTCGGTAGACTGTCTAAAGAGAGGGAGAGTTACCTGATAGAGCCAGTTCTGCAGAGCCTGGCCTGGTCACCATCTCCATGAGTGTGGAGTACAGAAGTGTGCTTGTCAAAGCAACCTATTAGCGATATCAGCAACCCTCGATTATCATTGATGGATGCTGAATTAATAGGATTAGCCTAAATATTACAGTATGCACAACACAACGTCACTATTTAGGTTGTAGAATAGTGTAATTGCTCCTTTTACTCTCTGGCTGATCTCGGCGTCTTTGGAAATGGTGTAGTCCTGTTCTTTGGAGCGCGACATGCTTGATTCAGATCAATTAAGCTCTGCCAAATGGCCGCTTTCCCTAATGCCGGGTTGCCCAAAGCTTGTCAAGATGGCAGGTTTTCTAGCTCTCTGTTAAATGACTGGCAATCACAGAACTAAAAGATTATTCAAATAATTAACTACATTAAGGTGGCAAATAGTTGTGATGATCTGAAGGGTTCTGATGGAAAAGCAGCCTCCTGTACTCTGTTCTTCCAGGAAGGATCTCGGTTACGTTGTCTCTATGGTTGAAGCTCACTGGTAAAAGAGTCATTTGTGTCACTGGCTGTCTGTGAAGTAGTTGGGATTTGTGATTAGTCATAATCAGCTTCACTTTAGGTCAATTAGGACTGTCTGTGAATGAACAGCAACCTGATTGGGCCAGCAGTGTGCTGAGCTGACCTGGATGTGATAGATGATGACTTATGAGATTCGCAGTGAAGAGGGTTGTGTAAAATTTTCAAGGTCAGACGGTCTCTTTCTGGCCTTCGGCTGTGTTTCGCAGTCTTGTTCTCGTACCGCTGACGGTTTGTCTACGAAAATGGCCGCGCGTGCTGTAATTCAAGAGCTGCTTGTCGAATCTGCATATAATTAGCGTCAGTCATCACAATAGGTCCGCTGTCTTCTCTACACAAGTAGAATAACAAAAGCCCCAAACATTAAGATTAAGATTAGCCATCTTGCTCATTTGTTTTCAACTCAGAAGTTCCCCTGGGGAAAAAATAAAATGGCTCTGTTCTGTTCTGTTCTCAGCTTTCTTAGAAGGTGAGACTTGATCATTTATTTGAAAAGCAAACTGCCATTTTTTCAGTCACAGCGCACACACGGTTAACGCGGGAAGGTTACAGCAGCTATACCATTAGGGAATCAGGACATGGTGTTCCGCGGCAGGGCTGTAAGCAGGCTCACGTCTCGAATAAACCTATCGCCACATCACAGGGTAACCACCGGATGCTTTTAACAGTCATTAAATGTTACGATCCCGCCGACTTTCTCGGGAGTGGCGGTTTTTTAAACGTGTCGGAAAATTTCAAAGAGCGGAGGGGAGGAGAGAATTGATTAAACACTACATCGCAGAAAAACTGTGAAACCGAATCTATTGATGTCAGCTCTGCTTTAAACCGCAAAACTAACAGCAGTAAAAAAAAAAATGTTAAAAAAAATATAGTGTGAAGAAAGAAACAACTCCCTGGTAGGTTTGATTTAATCCACTGGCTGCATTAAAAAGTCTTCAATTCTTCATAGGCATATTGTTTTCTGTGGCAGACTGCCAAATGAGGAAATATCCATTTTGACAAATATTGCTTTTTTTTTTTTGTCTGGCAATTAATCTTCCTGCCTCTCTTTTTTGCATTTATTGCCGGTTCTGGCAATAAGCAAATATTACTTTATATGCATTTGCAAGCTGTCACCAAATGATATATTTTGTACATTGGTGGTGTGGTGTGATGACTGACGTGTCACATATGACATTCCCTCGTCGCTCGATGTGTTTATTGCCGTGGTGATATGCATGCGGGATCTTAAAATTCCCCGTGGCCTTGCAGCACACTGCGCACATCCATACCTTGGCGCGCACGCAGTTTGTCATCCAATTAAAAAAAGGTGAAGACTTTGACCTTTATCCCGCAGTAATAATGGCGAATTGACTGACCTCATTCCCCCCCCCCCCCTTTCTTTTTGTTAAAATCTGTTCGCGCCCTTAGTTGGTCTCCACAGTGCAGGACACGCACAGCACAATGCGGGGGGGGGGGGGGGGGGGGGGGGGGTGAAGACTCCAAATTAATGTGTCTTTGGATTCACAGCTGTCGTTTAATACGGTACCCTTGGGGGTTCATTAGAGAGAGAAAAAAACTCTGTGAAAGTGTTTATTTGGACGCATCAAGCGCTTGTAAGGCAAGCCGTTCACGGTTCATCGGGTGCGTTAAGATAGGCCTACTTGTAGGCTTCACTAACGTCAAATTATCTCTTTTACATTAACTGATAATTGTCACGGTTCAGAGAACCTCCCTAAGGGCCCTCTAATAAATCTAATTTTGCTTTGCGTAACATCAAAGCTTTGGTGGCATAAACTTAAAGCCTACATTTATATAAAAAAAATAAAAAGTGATATCGCTGATATCCTTAAAGATGTGCACCGACTGTGTCGGCGCTGAAATTTCTGAAAAAATAAACAGCTGAGCTGCTGACGTCCTGCGAGCAACAAAATGGTTGTTAACCGCCGCGACCGTTGTTTGCTTCTCATATATAATGTAGCGCGGGGAGCTCGCGCGCGGCCTCGGACGCGGGGGGGGGGGAGGCCCCCTCTGTCGGTCCGCCGGAGCGCTCTTTCGGGAGCGCGCCTTTCCCAGCTCTCCCCGGCGTCTGTTCGCAGACGCGCCCTGACGCTTTCCGCGGCTTTTAATTAAACACCCGCGCACGTTTTGGGACGCCGACGCGAAAAGCTCGCGCTCCCGTTCCGCCTCGCACCTCGCGGACGGGGGACACAGCCGGCCGGGTGGGTTTGCTTACGGTACCTTCCGAAACTCCATTAAAATAGGTGCAGGTGTTTGAAACCGCCTTTGCGGCAGGTCTTCAGGCGGCAGAACTCCTACCCTCTGGCCTCTGGCACGTGCGATTCTTCCTCAGGCTTGCGGTTAAACGAGGTTAAATACAAAAGCAAACATGTTATTGAAATTACCCCGCGCGCGGCTTCGGCTATCTGCGCTGGAAGCTAATGCAAATATTTGTTCAGAATACGCCATTAACCTAACCCTTGATAACACCAAGTTCGCCGAGCTTGTCAGACCCCTTGGCTGTTGCCGTTTCCTAAATAAACTTACTTAATAACAGGATACTTAAAATGAAATACGTTGACACGTCGAAAAGCAGGCTCACCAATTGAAATGACGTAATCCATAATAAGCAGGCCTGCTTTTCCTTTTACTGCCGAATGGTGCCGTTTTAACCTTTTAAGGTGTGAGGTCACAAATGTGTGATTAGAATGTTCTTAACTGGACATTCTAATGCTGATGTCACAATCACCACTGGTAATTGAAAGCAATGGAATTCTAGAAGTTGACTTCGAATGTTAAAAAAGCATTTGAAAAAACCTCATCTTCAAAGGGTTAAGTGTATTTTTGCGATGTGCAGTGCTTAGTCAGGAAAAACGAAGCGTAGTCAATCATTACATTTCTTCCCTGCCGCAGTCAGGAAGAGGGAGTCGTCCTCTGATGTGTCTTGTGTATTCAAAGACTTCTTTGAAAGGCAGCCGTTTAATCAGTGTCGATGCAATTCGTGGCATTTTAGGATCAGCAAAATGTAAACGAAAAAAACCTAGCAAAGAGGTCCATTCCAGAATCAAATCCTTGTGATTTTTATTTCTCAGTGTGCATGGGGTATAAAAAGATTTCTAGAACACTCTGGAGCTACATCTATAGAAGGAAAAAGAAACAATTAAATATAAGGGTGTTGTAGATTTAAGTGTAAAAACTAATTTTCTTAAGCAGTAGCTTCTGTTAGTCAGGACTGAAGACAAACACTGGATTAATGGTTTCGCAGCAGCTTGTAAAACTTAAGTCACCCAGCTGCTCATTAATGCTTTTTCTAGTGCGAGAAGATATAGTGCCCAACTTAACCGCGGCATTAGCATGGAGGCAAATTACATTTTTATTTAAATATAATTGGCTCTGTCTGAGTGGCTTTGTGCAATAATACGTTTCGCGGGGTTCCGAATGTCACCGTCTCCGAGGGGCCGAGGCCAATTTCTCACCGCCGCCGTCTTCTCCGGGTCCCGGCGAGCAAGACGGATGTTTGCGGAGGCCGACCCCGAAATGCCGTCGCTGAAATGCGGCTGTCTGCGGCGGGCGGAGGGGTTTGGCCGCCGCCTGTAATTGCCCTCAGAATGATGTGCTCTGTCACATTACTCCCCCCTGCCGAAGCCCGGGCCTGGGACAGAGCCAGCGGCGCTGGGGGAAACGGCCCCCTAGGCCGGCCGGGCTTAGGCAAGGGCCCGCCTCATCCGGATTGGAGGGCGGGGCCCTCCCGAACGGGGTCGGCCCGCCCCGCTGCTCCTGATTGGCTACCGGGGGGCCGGGAGGGAGGGGCTTAAGGCCGTGCCACGCCCCCTACCCCGCTTTAATCTCGAGCTCCTCCCGTCGCCGGCGGCAACAGCCCGGAACGGCCGCACGCGCGGTAACTTCCCCGCTAATTTAATCGCGGACGCCTCGCCTTTCGACCTCCCTCTCGCCCTCTGCGCTAGCATCCGAAATCTCGTTATACACTCTTTTTAAGTGCGGGCTTAGCCTGTACACTCCGTGTGAGTTTGTACCGCAGTTCAATGCAAAAAAAAAAAAAAAAAAAAGAAGAAAAAAACAATAGAGAGAGAGATTGGTCTGACTTAATTGACTGGGAGGATGTAGTCCTCGCGCGTCAGTGATTGATTGTTCGAGACGACCCCGGCGTTCTCTTCGCGGATCCGTCTCCGCTGGTTGGCAGGCCGTCTCTCTCGTCCGGGTTTTTCGCGGACGCGTCGGCTCAGGCCGTGTGAAAACGCGGCGCGTTCGTCGCCTCCGTCTCTGCGGGCTTCGCCGCGGCGGCCGGGCGCTGCTTTTCCGAGCGGGCTTTTAAAGCAGAGTTCGGCCCGCGTTGGTGTCCGTGCCGCGGCTTTAATGAATATTTAACGGCGTATCGCACCTGTGAAATAACCCCCCCCCCCCCCCCCTTAGCCCCCCGGATTCCAGCAGCTCCCAGCTGACTTTAAGTAACCTGGATACGGGGGAGCTGTCGCCAGCCGCTCTGTTTGCTTTGGGCTCAGAGAACAATGACAAGCACAGATTATTCTCTTGTTATTGGAAATCGCGCGCACACACACGCACACACACACACGCACACACACGTACACATGCACACACACACACACACACACACACACACACGCACACGAATACAATCCGTGACAGCCCTTCACCCCAGTAAAGGGTCTCTGTACATTAGTACTGATCAGCAGGCCTTATCTCCTTACATTCCTATCTCATTAAATGAGTTATTCACAGTTTTGTTTTTTACACTATGTGCTTGTATACATTACACTTAAATAAAAAATTAAAAAATTTTTTTTACATTACGCACTTTTGTACATTACACACTGCACTTTGAGCACTGTCCAAGAAGAAGGAATCATTTCTGATATGGCTTGAAGTTGTGCTATCACTTTTGGTCTGAAATGATAAAAATGATCCCTTTTGTGATTTGTTATACTTTTTTAGCAGATGTTTTACCTTCTAAAATTCTTGCTTTCTTGGTTTTGTGCGTTAAATCACTTTTCCATTTGATCCTTTATGAGGCTAACGCAGAACAATTTTGCTGTGATTCTTGTGAGGTCACACTTAGTTACACCAGAAAAAAAAAACAATTCAATCCACCGAGACGGCCTGACTTTTAAAACCGGTTTATGATTCTTCCTATGGCGCGTCGCTGTCCTCGCTGACATTAATATTCATGTGGGTTACCTGAAAAACCCCAGAGCGTACGCCATTAAACCGGCCAGTTTTCTGTGAGGTTTTTTTTACAGGCTACAAGCTACAGGCGACGAACCGTCGAGGAGATTTTTTTGTCGTCGCGTCAGCTGTTGCCTTGCGGCCGACGGAAGAGAGTGACTCCGACATATATTGTTTGCGCTCGCTTCAGGTAGGCTACAGGTCAGGGCCGAACGCTGCGTGGAGTCATGTGATTAAGAGGTCAGGTGAGCGGGGGGGAAACGAGGTCGCGGGCAAACGCGGCGTCCCTTGCGAACGGACGCAGATCCGAGCCGCCTGTGAGTTTCCTACGTGGGCCGTTTAGCTTTTCTAGAAAGTGTACTTCCTGGAAGCTGGACTAATGCACTCGGGCCCTTTCATCTTTCGCTCTGTTATTTCTGGTTTGGAGTAATGGGATAAATGCAGATGTTTTACTCGAAATTATAAAGCGGCTTCCCTGAAATTAAGGCGATGTGGCTCCTCGGGTTGCAATTGCGCATTTAGACAAAACGAGAAAATATTTTGAGCATCTTTTTACCCTTCTGCGAGATTTTTGCATTAATTTGCTTACTGTGGTGTAGCCGAGCTTTGAAGGCTTGACCCCAAATCTGCGATCACCAGACTCAAGTGGTTTTCTTGTGCTCGCTGTTCTGAGATTTTAAAAAAAATATATATATATGGCTTTCACATTCTATAACATTTTAGAGCCCCCCCCCCCCCCCCCCCCCCCCCCCCCCCCCATTCAAAGAAGTAAAATGGTACTGGAATGGACAAGTTTTCAATAGATCCCTGCCTTGTTGCAAATTCAGAATTTGTTGTTGCTGTTGTCATTAACAACCTGACTCAGCGCTCTCAGATTTGTACGGCAGAGCATGGTTTGAGCACCGTCGGCCGCTCTTGCCGAAGACCGCGGGTTCGAGTGGCGTTTATTACGCGCTTTGCGGCGCGCGGTCTGGCTACGGCACGGCCGCGTCAGAAGCCACAGTGCAGATCAGCCCGGAGTATAAATGGCGGCAGAGGCCACGGCTAACGGCTAACGGCTAACGGCTAAGGTCAGTGGAGAGGCGAGAGGGAGACTCTGTGTGTTTTTACGGCCCACACGTCACATGGCAGCGCTCCTGCACACGCTCTGTGCGTTTGGCCGAATTCTGGGCGTTTTTGAACGTGCACCGCTCGTCAGCCTGCGTTATATTTCATTTATGACGCCCGCATGTGTTTCCATGTTCGTCGTCAGAGTTTATGTTCTTCAGGGCCCCTGTTTGTGCTTTTTTTGAATAATGCATTTGGTACAATTTTTTAGCAAGTCTGGCTAAAACCGTGTGGTTGAAGCTTAACGAAAGCGCGTCGCGGCTAATGGGGGGGGGGGGGGGGGGGGGGGGGGGGGGGGGGGGCGATCGGCCGGTGAGACGCCTCGCGATGAGTGGATTGAATCCCCGGGACGCGCGGGGTTTGCCGGGGGGGGGGGGGGGGGGGGGCTGAATGTGGAAAGGGCCGTGTCGGGAGGCAAGATTCCTTCTGCCACACTGAGCGCGCTCACAAAAGGGGGACGGCAGCCCTCCACAAAAGGAACCCAGATGGGCTGAAAAGACCTCCCATTGGAGAGGGATAAAAAAGGCACTGGGCGGTCATATTGTTTCCAGCATGAGTCCTTTTCCAAAAGAGGCGAGTTCAGGTTTTTTCTGTTACTGTGTCGCAATGCAACAATGGAATCCCATTTTCAGACGAATGGAATTTCCATTTCCGAACGTTCTGGATCGAACGCCTCGAGTTAGCTTCGTTTGTTTTACCGTCGCCACACGCAGGGGAAAGGTGTCGTGTTACCACAGGAAGTTGATAAATCTTTGTTTCCTTCTCACTTTTGCTTTCTACGCCCAGGTAATGTAGGGTTCAGTATCGCTGTATGATCCATTTTGCTACGTTCTGAAGTGTGTGATCACAGAGCACAACCCAGCCTGAAGGCTTCCTGTCAGATGTGCTCTTGTCTGGGGCTAAACTTTCCTACTACACTGTTATGAAAACATGCCATTCCAGCCGAAGTGCCCAGAAGTGCTTTGAGTGACGTGTGTGTCTGCCCCCATCTCCAGTAGCAACCCCCCCACAACCCCCCCCCCACCAACAAAAAAAAAAAAACCCTCCACATCGCTGTCCTCCCATAGGCTGCTGCAGAGGAACGCGCTGTTCAGAGTAAGTCCGTAAGCCTGTCAAGCTCGCTGATTAGCCCCTGACCATGGAGACTTAAGCAGTTTGCGCCGTTGCCCGTGATGTCACCCGGGCGGTCAGGCGCCAGTTCCGGCAGCCACAGCTCCTGCAAAACGTTCACCTGTTTGCATGTTCACCGGGGGATTGCCGGCGTTGGATCTCAGTTTCAGTTCATCCTAGCTTCTCTGAAGTTGTGTGATATTCTGTAATGGCGCATCAGAATGGATGCGTGCGATCTTTAAGTGCGAGTTCATACCCGGCTAATTATCACATTAGACTGGTCTCCGCTTTGAGGTGAAGACAGCAGACTGTTAAGTGTGCCTGCCGCTGTTATCCTTTTGCATACAATAACCGGTGTATTCCTAACCGCTTGCAACGTTGGCATCGTAGACCTGAATTGAGCCCAGATCACAGAGAATTTTTTTAAAACTGCCTCACGGTCCAACTACACCTCTCAGACGTATTCTCACCTGTGGAAGTTTACGGCTGTGTTTAATCTGTGCAATCTGTGTTTAAAAAATTTTTTAAAATAAATAATTGCTTTTCCCCCATTGTGATCACTTCCTGTGTAATTGTCGGCGTTTCAGTCGCAGGTCTGGTGTGAAACGCGTCCCCCGGTATTCCAGCGGGGGACAGGCGCTCAGGCGGCGGTTTGTTTTGGCGGTTAACGGCGTGATGTCTACGGCGCACGCGCACGCACGCGACGACGCCCCGGAGGCCCCTCTCTCACGGCGTTATCGCCGCGCCGGCGGCTCGCGTGATGCAAAGCCGCGTTTTTTCCGCGATGGCTGCCGTTCCTTTTCCGCGTTCGGGGGGACCGTCTAATCCCCAACCCCCCCGCGTCCCGAACTGCGTCTCCGTTCAGAACGCCGGCCCGCGTTCCTGAGGCTCGCCGGATGAGGCACGCGTGCTCTCGTAATTGAACATTTCGGCGTCCCGGTCGCCGTGGAAACCTGCCCCGAAACGTCTTTTATCGAGCGAAACGCGGAGACAGCCTATGAGCAGGGCCGCTCAGCAGTCGAGCAGATATCTTTGAATGGGCAGCAGTGTGGTACAATGGGTAAGGAGCTGGTCTTGTAACCTGAAGGTCGCAGGTTTGATTCCCGGGTAGGGCACTGCCGTTGTAGTCTTGAGCAAGGTACTTAACCCGCATTGCTTCAGTATATATCCAGCTGTATAATTGGATGCAGTGTAAATGCTGTGTAAAACGTTGTGTAAGTCTCTCTGGATAAGAGCGTCTGCTGAATGCCTGTAATGTAATGAATGACGTCTTTCCAGTGTTGACTAAACTGGCCTGTCTGGTGTCGGTGGAAAGCAGTGGCTGCGTCAGATTTAGCCGCCGTTCTCTAAGTGTTACATGACCTGCAGCGGGATGGGACAGCGATAGGTCAATATATCAATATCCACTCTCATTAACTCTTCCCATAATGCATTAGGGAGGACTCGCAAAGGCTTCCGCGGCTAATTTTGTTTGCGTTGTGTGCAAATGAGGAAATCGCATGCATAAATGAATCATTTAGGAACCGACTGCCAGTCAGATATGCTTTTGCTGCAAAGGGAGCGTTCAGTCGATTGCTCTTTCGCCTTCTATAAATGCAAATTTTCAGCCGTGTCAGCATTAACCTTTTTTTCTGGACAAGGGTTAAAGAAAGCACTTACAATAATGATTTATTATAGTTTATACACAATTAAATTGTGTATTGCCCTGTACCTATTCTCACACCTTCAGATCACTAGCAATGTTAGAATTATTAAATTAACCAGGCCCGGAAACCTAATGGCAGCTAACTAGTGATGGCAGAACTTATTTCCGAATTTTTCTTAATCTACCACATCTAGTGTGCCTCTTTAAAAATGAAAAAATTAAGATATCAGTTTGCTAGGAGCTCAGTTGGAAAGTAATGTCCAGCAGAATTGGTGGTGACCTCCACCAACTTGCTGTTTGTCCAAACCACTGGAGGAAGCTACTCGGTCTGTTGTACAATGTTTAATGAATAAAATGTTTGGTCAACAAACAGGCAGACTGAGGGCATCTGAGATTATTTAGTTTCCTTCCTTTTAATGCTGAGCAATTTCCCCTGTATTTCCTTTCCAGAAAAAAAAACATTTTTCTTAATTGCATTTTAATATTTTCCTATATGGCTTAACGTGGATTTTATTTACACTCCCGGGTTAAAATGGAAGATTAGACTTTTTTATGCGGAATCTGTCCGACCCATTTACTATGGTCACTGTGGGATGTTTAACTAATTAACCCTTTCTGTCACACCCTTCGAGCAAGTGAAGTATTAGACAGGATACTGTTATACAGGAATCATTCTATGATTTCCAAAATTAACATGTAAACTTATTTCTTTAAAAAAAAAAAAAAAAAAAATTGATAACCCCTTTGCTGTGACATCATTGAGACAGCTGTAACTCGTGCCATTCATTTCAGTAGAGGAGACTGCTTACCCTGACAGTTTGAATGAGCGTGGTGGTAATTCTGAGCCATAACCTGAGCTCACCTTGACACCAGACACCGGAGGGACTGTTCAAATGAAGCCCACGGTGCATTATTTCTCTTCGAAAGCGAGCGCTTGCCGTCGAACCCGCGCCGTCGATTCCCGAACGACGTCTTAATGGAGCGCGGGCTTCGCGGGAAGAGCGTTTTACGCGCCGCTTCTTCGCTATGGAAACCGGTATCGTGCGCGTTATCGATCCCTTTTATCATTCGGTAATTCGTCACGCAATTTCCACGGGATGCCTTTTCAAATCCTTTGACACGGAAAGGCGAGCTGTGAATATAAACCCTTATTTGTGACATGCGCTATTGATTTTCGCTCGGCGGTGTGAAGTGCATTCACTTGGGTTTCCATGAGGAGTGTATTGAATATCAGCCTCTCTCTACACCCTCACGCACCTTTTGGGCCCCCGGTGCCATATTTTTATTGCGATATTTATTTAATTATCGTTTCGTTTTGTCTGTTTCTGGAAACCCTTTTAACGGAAATTGATGATCCAAACCTGAGCGGTGTAAGCTGCTTATATAGAACACGGTCAACCTGCAGCGTTGGTAACACTGACTCAAGGGCATAATTTATTGGGGGAAAGGGGGGGGGGGTTACAACCCCCCCCCCCCCCCCCCTCAATATTCCAAAACATGCCAAATAACATTGACTGATCTACCATAGAACACAATTTAAGTTGTCCTCTCATCCTAGAAAGCCTGATTGGCTCTTCAGCTCTCAACTGTCGTGGGTAATGCTGTAGTGCTGTAATGCTCTTTCTGTTTTCATTAGAACAGCAGTGTGCACTGGGATACATGCTACGCCCCGGACCAATCGATAAGTGTAAATCCAGCCTAGTAAATAAAATCAATGAGAAAAAAAAAAAATTGATGACATAGCTGTGGCAAGGATAGGAGATGTGACGCAGGCTTATGGTGACTTTCTCCCCCCCCCCGCACCCCCACGTACATCCCCCCCCCCCCCCCACCCCCCAGAATTCCCCAAACGGCACTAATACTGAGTATACAGGGCTCGTTATGGCAGTAGGAGCGGAAAACTAGCTTGTCAACAGCGCTTTGCTGTCAGACGGTCACATTGCTCTCCCAGCAGGCCCCGGGTTTCACAGAGGCAGACAGTTACCATAGAGGAATCCAGCGCGGCTACAAACCCCCCCCCCCCAGCGCCCCCCCCCCCCCCCCGCCACCTCCCAAAAGGAATCATGTGAAATGGAGCATTGATTGCATCAGTGCGGACGGAGCGTAATGCATAATATTATTGCTGGGCCTAATCCTCCTCTGCAGAGGGAGCGGGGGTCCAGCAGCTCGCAGTGGGGGGTGGGGGTGTGGGTGTGGGTGGGGGTGGGAGAGGGGGAGGGGGGGGAGGGAAGGAAATGACAGCACTGGCACAGGCAGGCCGGCCCTGTCTGTTCATCACAGTTATGATTAGAAGCCAGCCTTGTTGCGTATGAATAATTTAATGTCTCCATTTCCAGATGTAATTTTAACCTTGATGAAACGGGCACCCCTGAAGGATTTCTGTCACCATTGTTTATAAAATTGGGGAGGAAAGGCCGGGCTGTATTATCCGCCATGCTTAAAATGGCTGCTGCACACCATTCTGTACGGGCACAGTAAAACTGTGTGTACAAGTAGCGCACACTTTTTTGTTTTTGTGCCCTTTAAAATTTCTAAAGGTTTCTGTTTCTGGTATTTTTAGTTTTGAGCTGTTCTGTGCTGGTTAGCCTATATTGAACGGGTTATTTCAGTGGTCATACTAAGCTGATATTTGTATTTCGTGTTTTGTGAACGACATTCTTCCTGTTTTATTTTCTTTTCGTTCGTTTTTCAAATTTGGATGTTTGTAGATAAGACCAGGCCATCATTTTTGGTGATATTTTATGTATTTCATTGAGAACTGACAGCCCTTGTTGGTCATTACTTTAGACTTCATTATTTCCAGACAGACGGCTCATATTTTTTACGTTAAATGATTGACGGCCAGCTGTAGGCCTCGGTTCGGTTCGTGTCAATCGCCCTTTTTATTTTGGCGGGAAAAGAAAACGCGACGACCGTCCGGCGCAAAAATCGGAAATACGTTTTGGAAGTCATTTCCCGCGGCCGCACTCGGAGCGGGGCGACGTTCCGCGGCATCGCGACAGTGCCGGGTCCGAACGACTCCACGGCCAGATAAATCTAACAGCAGCTACGGCGGGTTTATTTTGGAAACGCGCGGTGATTATGAGCCCGCTGTTAGCAGACGGGGCTAAGCGGCCTCTTCCTGCGTTCGTTAAACCGTAAATACGTTTTCCGTTCGGGTCTGGAGTGACGGCGATTTGTCTGCTGGCGTTTCTCGAACGCGTTTGCGTGACGGGATCGGCCCTGGCGTTCCGTTCTCCCGTGGATGAACTGTCCTCGTTTTTTTTTCCTTGAAAGCAAATTAGCGTACGTTGTGAACGGGTTCCTACAACGAAGCCAATTATGATAATTTGTGTCGAGCCGACGGCTAGAAATCGGCCATCGATATTCTTATTTATTTGTAAAAGTATTGTCCTTACTCTAAGTGTAACTTGCACCAGCGACCCCCCCCTTTTTTTTTTTTTTTTGGTTACTTTGAGTTTAATTTGGTAAAATAACATTGGGAGCCCGGTTTCTCTAGCGTGAGTCCAGACTGTGAGTTGCGCGCGGCGCTGGCAGCTGCGCCTGTCTCCATCGGCGTCTCGGTGCCCATCCACCCCGCTGTCTGACAGCTCCGCCGCGCGCGCACGAAGAGCGACGCGAATTTCGACAGCCTCTTACCGTCGGGCCCGCGGCTACACCCGCTAACTTTCGGCTGGGGTGCGTGCGGCGGCAGGGTAGGTAGGCTCGTGTTCCTGCTAGCTACACGTTTAAGTAACACGGGGAGAATTGCCGTTGCCATTTATGAATGGGTGTTTTTAAAAAAAATTTCTCTCTTTTTTTTTAAACTTTGCCGCCTGCGGAACGGTGTTTACGGCGTCTCGTAGCGGCGCGGCGTTCTTGTTCTGAGGAGACGCGCGGAGGGAGAACAGACGGCGGCGGCCCTGTTCGCTGTCAGTCACGCGCTGGCGTTCTGCCAGCCGGAGAGAGAGAGAGAGGCTTGTCCTCCCTCCCTCCCTCCCTCCCTCCCTCCCTCCTCTCCGGAATCGCTTTCCCCTAGGCAAGCCCGGTCTCCGGGCATGGTGAATTGAATATGCATGCACTTGTTGAGGGGGGGGGGGGGTGGCTGTGGCGGGGGGGTCACGCGCGTGACATCCGGTAATGCGATGCAGTGTTGACGGAAACATTCGCGCGGCGGCTGTTTTTTTTTTCAGGGCGCATGCAAGATAAACGTTTACTGTGAGAGAATTACATGGTGCTAAAGTGTGTGTGTGCAGGGGGTAGGAGGGGGAGGTGCTGGTGTGCTTGTAGACATGTGGGGAGGGTGGGGGGGGGGCAGTGGGTGCAGTTGTAGCGGGGTTTTGGGGGGGGGGGGGTTCTGAGGCATACTGCCCATTTTCACACACGGAACTGGAGAGCGCTGGATCACATTAAAAAGAAAACGCAGAGAAGCGCTCGGTGTTGCAGATTAGGGAGAGGACTCGCTGCTGTCACAGAGCCACTCGGAAGCCGAAGCTCTTACGTTTAAAAACAAATTGGTGATCCCAGGTCCTGACTTCAATTAGGTAAAAGACTTTTCAGAGGTTCTCTGAGGCATTTGGCTTCCAGCAGCCTCAGGTAATTGATTTTGGAGTGTATTAAATGTTCGTGGGACGTTTGGAATCACATTAAGTGGCCTAGCTCACGCTGAGGGACGGTGCTTTTCTTCCCCCCCCCCCCCCCCCCGAATAACTCTGTTTCCTGGCCACATCCAGATTCATTAAATATGTAATGAACAGCTTTTCGAGAGCGGTTGACAAGCGGTAATCTGAGCTTTTGGAAAGCGAGAACCTTGGTTTATTCATCGGTTTCGATCCGCGGGAAATATAATTTTGTTTTGGGGGGGGGGGGGGGGGGGGCGAGTGTGTGAAAATGCATGGCGGTATAATTTATTTAGCCACCAATAAACGGTTGGGATGGGAAGTGGCCCGCTGCAGACGCCGAAGGAATCAGATTTCCCAACGATGCAAAGACAACATTGAGATGGATTTCTTCGGGGGCTGGGGGGCGGGGTGGATTAGGCCACTGAGGATCGGTTCTGCTGGAATTTACCGGATCACAACTTAAGAAGATTGGGCAGGGGGGCGGGGGGGGGGGGGGGCGGGGGGGAGATGGGGGGGGGGGGGGATGGGGGGGGGGGGGGGCAACAGCAACATAGAAAATGTGATGCACCATATGATGTATCAATCTAATTTACAGCTCCAGAATACCAGAGGAAACGGTGACGCACAGCCTTCCCGTCGGCCGCGTTGATTGATGGCCTACGCCCTCGTAACCGGGGAGCGTAATTAAACGCCCTGCGTTGGCTCGTTAAGGCTCCCTATCTGTTTTTTAATCAGATTAAAAACTACTGTCCTTCCAAGTTATAGCCGCTCGCAGTTTAAATCAGACCCTACTTTACACGCATGCGACGCCCTGAAGTTTTTAATGAGTCACAGGCAGCACAGTCAGCCCGTTTGTTTGTGATTACACCGCAGCGCTATTTATTAGCAGCTGAAACGGATCCCATTACTAACTCCACAGTGAAACTGAGAAGGGTGTAATCATTTTTTGTGTGTGTGTGTGTGTGTGTGTGTGTGGTGTGTGTGTGGACCAAAGTAATTTGTCTCTCGGTGCAAGGCAGGGCCGTTTAGCTGAAGGCCCAGGGGCCAAACGTTGTAATCATTATTAATAAATATAAGCATTCATTTTTAATAAATCATTAATAAACAAGCACGGAACCGTCCAGACCCACGGCGCAGCTCACTTCCGCAGACACGTTTTAGCTGGCACCACCTGCGCGTGCGTCCCACAAAATGTCCCTCAACGGTTGTCTGTGAGTGAGTGAGTGAGTGAGTGAGTGAGTGAGTGAGTGAGTGACCGCAATTTGCCATGCATAGCTCACGTCGCCAGTTCCTGCGCGCTGTGGGAAAAGGGGGGGGGGGGCAGAACCTTTATTCAAATACGTCTGAATAGTGACCTGGTCTGCATCTGGACTATGTCTGTGTAACCCTCCACAAGTGGAACAATAATAAATAATAGCTACGCATATTGCAAGGAGACGCCTACTCTATTTGTACACGTACTAGCTTTGTGTTATAATTATTATTACATGGACAGTGTCTGGCCTGTATGCGAAATTTTCAAAAGAACCCTGCCCCCCTAGTAGAAACAAGTTGAGGAACGCTGGTGCATGCTGTCGTGGACGGCATTTTTTATTTTATTTTTTCCAGCTTTATTTGGATAGAACAATGTAGAGAGACAGGAAGAATCAGGAGGAGAGAGAGGGAGGGAGAGAAATGCGACAAAGGTCGGCGGTCGGACTCGAACCGCCGACGTCGCGGCTCGCAACTGAGCATGTGGCTAGCGCTCTACGGGCTGCGCCACACGGAGGCCCCCGTGGACGGCATTTTGAGAAGACTGGCGTCTGGAGACCCCGCTTAGGCGACCCGTTTGAGTGACGGGTTTATGGAGAGCTTGACCCCGGCTGCGAGGGGTCGGCCCCTTTAGATCGTCCTCTCTTCCTGTCAGAGCCGTTCCGGAAGCTTCCCTGGGCTTTGACGCGGAGTCTGGAGAGCTTGATTGAAGGCCGCCGAAGGGGGGTCGCGGGACGAGTTCACTCGGGCGTCGGGGGGGGGTCGCGTTTTGGGGAAGAACCCTTCCCCCCTTTTTTTTTTTTTTTGCAAGCTGTGCGTTTTCTTAAAAGTTGGCATCGCGGACGTCAAAAACCCATCAAAGCAGGAGCTGAAAGCGGAGAGATGTTGAATCTGTTTCTTGTCATACTCGGCTCTTTCATCTCCCGACGCGGAGAGAGAGGGAGAGAGAGAGAGCTGCTTTGCAAGTGAAATGCATCTGGGCTTGGCAGCGAGATCTGTAACATATAATCAGGGGGAAGCCGGCGTTGGAACCAGTTAGTTTGCCTGCAATCTGGCCGCCGTGGTCCTCTGTGCTGTCAGCATTACGCATCTTTTGCTTTTAGAGATACATGAGCATGTTCCTCGTTACATGCTTTGCATGTTTTTTCATCATTTCATGTTCCGTTGCCATGACACGGATATTTTTTTTTTTCCTGTGGGTTAATGCGGAGATCCCAGGATCGTTTTGATTTGCAAATGGTGCAGGTTTGCTTGACGATCACGCAAAATGCCATGTGCTTACTTTAAACTGACTCTCAAGGGTTTTAGGACATTTGCACACTAACAGTCTGAGCGAAATTATTATTTTGTCTATCAGTAAAGGTTCTGTTTTTAAATGGTTTGCCTTTTATATTTGCTTTTTGACAAAGCAGTGGGGAAAAAAACTGGATACTAAGTTCCATGGAGACAGTGACACCATGGATCGCATTTCTGTCTTCTCAAAATGCAAATCAACTACTTTTATAACTGCCAAGGTTTCAGCACATTTGAAAGTGGTTATATCATTTTGGATTTGGAAGAGCATTTTCTGATTTGCATTGAGAATAAATTGAGCAAAGATTTGCTAATTAGATAGTGCAGTAATCCAAACCCCAATGAGTCTGTCATTGCGGGCAGTTAGCATGTGAATTAAGAAATTATAAGGCAAAAGTCGAGAGGCAACTAAATGAATAATGCTGTTTTCCATAAGCGAGGAATGATCATTAATAATTAACGTGGAGTTTGTTTCTAGCGCGCTGTAGCTGTTAACTCTGCGTTTAATATGGCATTTTATTGTTGTTTTATTTTAAGTATTTTATGGCTTGATAGTGGGGCAATACAATTCTCCATCGTTCACCCACGGCTTAATGATGTGATATTGCTTGCTGCTCATAATGTTCTCTATTTAAGCTGCGCTAAATGAAGCCTTTGAATATCCAATGTCTAAATATCTAAATATCCAGTATCTAATAAACAACGTAAAACACAGATTTAATCTGTTGAAGAGTAAGTTTTATTTTATTTTTTTAAAATGTTTTTTCAAAATTCAAACGTCAGTGTTCTAGAACTCCATTGCTTTCAGTTACCAGTTGTGATACATCAGAACTCCATTTGTTCTATCCAGTTGTTACACATAACTCCATTGCTTTTAATTAATTAATATAATTTTAATTAGTGATTGTTACCATCAGCATTAGAATGGATAGCTAAGAACATTCTAATCACATATTTGTGATCTTAGGCTTGACATTTGCTCTGATCGACGGATTCAGTTGATGTGGGGAAACCGTTGCCGATCAAGCGAAGGCAGCTCTGTGAATTTCGGCTCGTTTTGAAAGCCTGCTGCCGCGCGAGAGCGCGCCGGACGCGGCCTGACTCGGCGTGGCGAAGGAGAACGCCGCGTGACAGCCAATGACGGGAGGAGCGTGGGTGTGACGCTCCCGCACCGCGCTCTGCATTCTCCCTGTCCTCACACCGCGCTCTTCCTCGCCGCGCCGGTTAGCGTGCGGCGGCGGCGGCGCTCCCACCTCCGGCGGTGTTCTCCACTCCGAAGAGTGAGCCGGAGAAACTCAGATTTCCAGCTGGGTAAATCGGCGGTCTCCGCTTCAGGAGCGGGGCGGCTGTAAAACGGTAAAACGCTTTTGAGAAACGCCGGCGCAACAAAGGCCTGTAATGCCCTCTGTTAAGAACGCCGATCGCGTGAGGAGGAGAGGAGGAGGAGGAGGAGAGCGGGCCGTTCAGCCCAACGAGGATCGCCGCTTAGCCGCCTGGGAGGGCGCCCAGCCCCGAGCCGAACCCCGCACCCGAACGCCCTCCGCCTCTGCTGCGCGACCTGGCGCCTGATCCGCTGCGCTGCCGCTCTGTGTGCGCAGGAATGGCTCCCGATGCTAAAGCGCTAACAGGCGAGACGCTCTATTGTGAGCCGCGGTCGGCGTGCTCGGGGGCCCACGAGCAGCGCATGCTAACGCGTCTCGCCGCAAAGATATTTTAAGAGCGGCGAGAGGCCGCCGCGCGCGCACGTCGCCTCAACTACGACGGAGCCCAAGTCGGCGCCCTGCGTCAGAAACGCCATGGGCTCGGAGCGTGCTAAAGTGTCTCTGGCGCTCTTTTCATTAGCCCCGCAATCATTAGCAATAATAGTCACTTAGTCGTAGGAATTAAAATTCCGTGTTCTATTTGCGCCTTCAGAAACTAATCCGCGCGTAAGCCACAAGCCATTAGGCACACGACGCCGCGGAATGCTCTCCTTAAAGGAACGGCGAAGCGGCCTGTGTTAATGTAGGCTAATGAATTGTACTGGGAACGACAGGATTTCCACCGCGGTTCGGCCAGATTTGCGAACGCCGGAGTTCTCTTTGATCACTGTCTGTTACTTCCTGTACGTGTTTTCGAAATGATGCATTGTGGGCTGGCTATGCAAATGCATTACCAGCGCTGGTGGTGGTGATAAATGGATGGTCAGCTTTGACCTTTGTCTGACAGTGCGTATCACCATTACTTAAAACACATACATATACATACCTAAATCATTTGTATATGATAACAAAAATACAGTGAACATCTTTCTAAAAATATTACAGTTGTTGGTTTTAAATGTGAAACTCTAATGTGAAAACACAGACTTTTGTATGTAAACAAACATGCAGGGAAACAAAAGAACTAACAAATGAGTATTTTTGCTAAAACATCTGCTGGTATGATCGTCTGTGCATCTTTATTTTGTTTACTTTGTCCTTTATTTAGCCTGGAAGGTCTCATTGAGATTCGGTGTCTCTTCTTCCAGGGAGTCCTGGCCGAGGCGGCAGCAGGAAGTGTAAAAGTTTTATCTGGATAACGGCAGATAAAAGCATCCGCGCCGGCTGAGTGGTTCTGCAGTGTGAATCGCACCTGCAGTGAGTGGATACTGCCCTTCTCTGCACTCTCTGAGCAGCGTCCGGATCTGAGAGGAAGCAGCTTAAGACAAGAGCCGCCCCCGAGGCCAAGAGAGCGTTGGCAGGAAATGGAAACAAAATGGGGGATGGGGGGCGGTGAAGCGGCTGGACGTGCGCGGGGGGGGGGGAGGGGTGGGGGAGGGCGAGGTGAAGGGGGCGGGCCCCCGGCCACCGGTGAAACGGACGGAGCAAGGAGAAGGTCGGGGGGGAAGCGACCTCCGCCAGAGAGGACGGGAAAGCGATGGAAAGCGCTCCGTCCTCCGCCCTCCCCTCCTCTCCTCCTGTCTCATCTCATCCGTCTATTCTCTAACCTGGGTCACACGCTTTTATCAAACCCCCCCCCCCCCCCCCCCCCCCCCCCCCCCCCTTTCCCTGCTATGCCTGTCTGAAGCCCGGAGAATGGCTTCGCTTGTTGAAACGACGTGATAAAGTTGTGATGTAGTGTCGCGCTGACAGTCCCGCCTGTAGTTCGCCCGGATCTATTGTTCTGGGGGGAAGGGGGGGAGGAAAAAACCCGCCGGCGCCCCTCGATGTGTAACAGTCTGTCTTTATCACGGCGGTCGGGCGCCCGGTGTTTGCCGATCACTTCAGATTTGCATTCGTTATGCGTAATATCCGCTCCCCTTAGCGACCGCGCCACGGCTGCCGTGATTTATGCCTTAGCGCACGAGGGGGAATAACACGCGCTCTGACCGCTAACGGAATCGGACCGCGGGCCACAGGCTGTCGACAGAAGATTCTCCCCCCCCGCGTTCCTAAATACAACCTTCCGTAATAACAAAGACCATAGATGCCCGGGAAGGCCCGCGTGCTGATGCTCTTAAAAATCGCGGCCCGCGAGAGGAAGCGGGTTGTTTGTCGAGGGATGATGGGATACGCGCCGAACGGCGCGGCTTTGACATTTCCGCGCGGCGCCGCTCCCGTTCGCGGGGAGAAGCTCTGTCGCGTCTGACGGACGGGCTCGCCCGCGTGTTTGCAGCACGCCCGCCCGCCTTGTCGTTCGTGTTTCTCAATGAATGATTGATGATAAAAACAATCCGTTTTAAATTGTTTGCCAACTAGACGTTTGCCTTTCGGGCCTCGTTTCGTTTTCATTGCATCTTCTTTTGCTCTTGTCTGCTAACGATAAATGTTTTTTTTAAAAGAGCTTGAACGAGGTTAAAATCGCGGATATCCACGACGGCTCCAGATCGACCAATCGGGTGAGGGATCTGGGTATCGATGAAGCTCCCTCCCGTCGATACCTGTCGTTCAGTATCGTTCGCGGTAGCGCGTGCGTTTCGCACTTGTCCGTCGAGCGTAATCCGTCCGTCCGAGCGGTTGCGTGACAAAGCGGCTGGACGGATGGATGGGCGAATTAATTCTGGCGCTCCACTGCTCAGTATCGACGCGTTTCCAGTCCCCCCCCCCCGTCATTAGGGGAAGATAATTTGAGTCTGGCTTGCGCCCAGGACGTCGCTCAGCGAAACATTGACAAATACATTTCATCTGTTTTCTGACGAGACGAGGAACCAGTGTAGCCTAATCGCTGTAATGGAACTAAAACAACAATCCCAAGTCCCTGCCTTAATTCGCGTGCCGTCTGTATGGGCGCGTGATTGGTCTATGGGTCCAGAAGGGACGGGTGAGTGGGGGTATCATTAGCAGTAAGATGCCACCGCGCCACCGTTCAGTTTTCGGCTATCGCGCACGTGGGCATCACATGGGCATCACGTGGGCATCACGTGGACATCACGTGGGCAGCACGTGGGCATCACATGGGCAGCACGTGGACATCACATGGACATCACATGGGCATCACATGGGCAGCACATGGGCATCACGTGGGCAGCACATGGGCATCACATGGGCAGCACGTGGACATCAGATGGGCAGCACATGGGCATCACATGGGCATCACATGGGCAGCACGTGGACATCACATGGGCATCACATGGGCAGCACGTGGACATCACATGGGCAGCACATGGGCATCACATGGGCATCATCATGGGCAGCAAATGGGCATCACATGGACATCACATGGGCAGCACATGGACAGCACATGGGCAGCACATGGGCATCACATGGGCAGCTCGGTGGCGCGGCGATTAACGCTGTTGCCTCGCGAGAAGGAGGTTCTGAGCCGGGCGGTTCCCTCTCTGCGTGGAGCTTGCGTGTTCTCCCCGTGTTCGCGTGGGTTTCCTCCAGGCGCTCCGGGTTTCCTCCCACAGTCCGTAGACACGTGGCTTCCACGGCTCATTGGCAGAAGAGATATTAATCATCATGTGACTACCCTGGTTAAATAAAGGTTAAATAAAAGTATAATATGTGGGTTTGCACTGCGGCCGTTGAGTAACATTAAAGATCCACAGGGAATTTAGACTGATAAAGAAAGGTGATTAATTCGTGGAGCGGCGTGTGAAGAAGTAGACTTTGTCAGGATGGCACAGTGGTCTATCACTGTAGAGCATTAGCCAAAATGCGGCAAACAATTTTTAGGTCCTCCAACCCGCACCTCCACCAAATGACACCTGAAGCAGCCATTACAGCTGTCGCTACTAAAAATGTCCCCAAATGACCGTGTTGCACCCCCAGGTATTTTTGGCAGGCTCTTGGCGGGGATGGTGGTTTGCCAGGTGGGGGATAGTTTTGTTTTCTGTGTTGCCCGGGTTCTGATTTCAGGTCAGTAAAGAGGCTATATGGGATATGATTCAAGCTCAGCTGGCAATTTCTATACGCCGGGGTTGTTTCCGGTCATTTGAGCTGGCACAGGTTAATGACATTTAATTTATTATCAGGTCTTGTACGTTATAGCCGCAAGGACGAAGCGATGTAGTGTTCTTTAAAAATAGTTTTTTCAGAATTCGAAACCTTCCGGTCGGAATGTTAGAAATGCATGAAGTGTAAATCCGCAGGTTCAAAACATTTTAATTGTCAGTATTAATGGGCAGGGAAATGAACTAGCCAACCCCACACCCCCCCCACCCCCCCCCACCCCCACCCCCCCCCCCTCGCCTCAGGTCTTAATCTGTCGTTAATTGAAAGATAGCTATAAAAGCTTCAGCTTTTGTACCCCTAGAGGCCTAGAATTGCCCAATCCAGCTGCAGAGTCCTAATTGTGATTGGATTTGGGAAATTAATTGCGGTGTGGACTGCCCGAGGAGGCTGGGTAAAAAGGCCTGTGCCGAACCGTGGCCCGCTTTCTCTTCTCTGCCCAATCAAAAAGCACTTCCTGCTCTATTGAAAAGAAACTGGATTCTGTTAAAAAAAAAAAAAAATCTCTCATTAAGTTCATGCGTGTGGTCTTTTGTGTAGGGCTGATCTGTTTGCAGAGTGAGCCCGGTCAAAGTGAGAGGGTTTCATTTCAACTGCACGAATTTCATTATTTAGCCACACCCCCCACCTCCCCCAAGTTTTCAGAAATCTCAGAAAGTGGAAGGAGTAGTCTCTAAGCCATTTCATTCCGTTAAAAAAAGAGACAGAAAAAAGCTGTATTGGGAAGATGAATATTTCTCTCCAAGTGCTTTAGTTCCAGAACATTCTGAGCACCTGTACATATCATGCTATTAACTGTTATAAAAAAATACATATATATATATATTATTATTTTTAGCGCTAGCCTACATTGAAGTACATGAAATTAACCAGAATAGTGCTGGAGGTTGCCATGACCTACCTGTGACACACCTGCAATACCTGAGAGAATTCTGGGATTATTGATTTCCATCGTGTTGGCGTGGGATCTGATATTCGCCTTACACAGACGGGGCGCTGTCATGGTGTGTCCCGTCACCGGACAGAGTTCTAGAACAATGCTGAGTCGCTGACCGCGTCTGGCCTGCTCTCCCCTGTTGTCCCGGTTACTGCTCGTAACGGAAAGGGGGGGGGGGGGGGGGGGCGTGAGGACGGGCGGCGACGTACGCGCGCCTCCGTTCGGCGCACGCTTTCGTTCGGCCCCGCGCTCGACGCCTCTCTTCGCTGTCGCCTGTCCCGCGGCTCCCCCCTGCGTCGCCCCGCGGTTGCCGCGGCGAGAGAAAAAGGGCGGGAAACAGGCGCTCGTCGTTAGTGCCGTGTTAGCGGGGGCGGTTGCTTTTTCATCGACCGCCGGCGGCCCTTCTCGGCGCGCGCAGCCCGACGCGTAAACGCCGACGGGCACCTGCCTACGCCCTGCCGGCGACCGGCCTGCGGCTCTCAAATGGCTCACAACACCGATTATTCTGGCTCACGGTGAGCTGGGCATCACCGCTGTAAATGGTGAAATGTCACGGTAGGCCGAGATATGAAAGAATATCAACCAGGAGTTCGGCGAGCTCGTCAGGAAGTTGCAAGGGATGCTGGGGATGCTAAATCGGGTGCCGAAGTCAAAGGTCTGCAGGCGGGCTAAACGGAGTTAAGCCGTCTGACGATCGTGGCTTCAGCCGTTTAACATTCGAGCCGTGTGTGTTTGGGAAGGAGGGGGGGATTAGATCGCCCGTAGATAATGCGGAGTTTAATGTCCGTCACCAACACCAAGGGGCCCTTTCCGCATTAACTGGGCACCGGAGAAAGCATCGCGTTTCCAGTATCAGTCAGTCTTTTCCTTCCTTGTCTCCTGCGGTGGAAAATAAGGTACGCCTTGTCCTGGGGAAAGTACCGGTCTATCTGTTTTGTGACAGAAAAAAAAGTATTTTCTTAACAGGAACTCTTGTAAAATTGGTCCTTTGTTCAAATGAATATTATCCTCAGAAGGAAGTGACGCTTCAGTTCGAAAGGGTTTTTAAAATGTGTGGGTTTTTTTTAAGAAAGTGCCTTCTGACAACAGAATTTAAGGAAAACCTTGATCTTATCAGACAACACACCAAACATATCCATTGAATTAGCCATGGCTATGTTTAACATAAGCTAACAAAGTCTTATAGTCTATGAATCATTTGTTTTAGATACACTGTATAACCAAATGTATCTGGGCACGCCTTGGTCTGGGGCTGTTTTTAATAGTTTGGGCTAGGCCCCTTAGTTCCAGTATAGGCAGATCTTAATACGGTGACATTCTAGACGATTCTGTGCTTCCCCTTTCCTGTTTCAGCATGACAGTGCCCCTGGGCACACAGTGAGGTCTATATAGAAATGGTTTTGTTGAGATTGGTGTGGAAGAACTTGACTGGCCTGCACAGAGCCCTGACCTCTACCCCATCCAGCATCACTGGGATCAATTGGAAAGCCAATTGCGAGCCAGAGCTAATTGCCCAATCAGTGCCCGACCTTCCTAATGCTCTTTTGGCTGTATGGAAGCAAATCCCTACAGCAATGCTCATCCAACATCTAGTATTTTCTCAGAAGAGTGGAGGTTGTTATTGAAGCAAAGGTTGGACCAACTCCATAGTAATACCCATAATTTTGGATGAGATGTTGGATGAGCAGGTGTCCACATACTTTTGGCCATGTAGTGTATGTTTTCGCCATTACATATCCTATTTCATTGAAGGATTATCAAGCTTTCTGTTCCACATGTATGCACGTGGTAGGGGATGAGTAGATGACCCAGAGGAGCAAGAAGGAGTTGTCAGCATTTAGGCCTCGGTGATGAAATGGTTAGACGTCTTAAAATATGACGGTACGCTTTGCGGTGGGACCGGTGTCACGGTTACACCGGTCCTCGGTGAGGCGGGCGATTCGAAGCGCAATTTGAGGGGAAATAAACAGGCCGTGTAAGCAGACACAGGGGGGCTACTGCAGCGTGCTGCAGATGCCGTGCCTTCCTGGGTAATTGCGGTATTGGTTTCAGTGCAGTGAGGCCTCTTGGTGGAAAGCGCGCTGCTAGCTGTTGGTAATTCTGCTAGCGGGGCACATTCGCTGTGCTCCGGAGTGAGCCGATTTCCGCATTAGCGGCCGGTGCGCGTCCTTGTCCGACGGAGCCGTTTGATTCGATTTCGGCCGCCTGGCTCCAGTTGTGACTCAGCCGACCGTCCGGATCGAGGTTGTGACTCAACATCTGTTTGGCCAGCACCTCCGCTGTGGGCAAACACAATGCATGTTAGCATAAACCAATTAGCGCTAATCAATAAAGAGCAGAGCATATTGGACTATACCTTGAATGTGAAGGGGTAATGAACTGAATCTCCTGTGGCATTCATATTTTAACCATTTGAAGAGCAGGTCTTTTTATATGTTTTTCAGTGGAGTTCTAGAACTCCTTTGCTTTCAGTGGCCAGAAGTGATTGTTACATCAGCAGTAGAATGTTCTTAACTGGACATTCTAATGCTGATGTCACAATCACTACAGAATGTTTAGTCAAGAACATTCTAATCACATATTTGTGCTCCTACATCTCTAAGGGTTAAATTTTATACAAAAAATTTAATAAAGCGTTTAATAAAGCAAAGTTTATTGAGTTTAGTGTCTGCACAGGGACGGCCAGATTCGGTGAGGTAGCATAAAAATACGGTCCTATAATTTATTTCTTTCTGTCTCATCCTTGCGGAGTAGGTCAATGAAGCTAAACTGAAGTGCCTCTGCTCCAGCTTCTGCAATTATCAACACGTGTTAACCGGTTTGAAGCATCCAGGGGAACAAGTCGCTGAGTGTCTATCTAGGACGAGGGGGGGTGGGGGGTGGGGGGGCCCTTTAATATCGTTACCGGGGCCACACAGGGATTGGCTCTTGCACGTCTGCTTAAAATGCCGCGGGTTCTGCGCGAGGGCCCCGTCCTTAATGTGCTGATTACCGCCATCGCTATCGTTCTCTCACATCAGAAGGCGTCGCTAGCAGCAATCCTCTCCGGCGGTCGTTTGTCAAAAGACGAACGATATCCTGACAAAAATAAACAAACAAATAAATAAACAAAATAAATAAATAAATCCTTTTTTTTTTTTTTTAACTTTTGCGCATTGTTGAGATGGCGGTGCGGACGACGCATTTGCACGCCGTGGCGATTCGTCTGGGGATTCGCCTGGGAGCAAGCCGGCGTCTGACTCGCGCCCGTGCGAACGCGGCGGTGTTAAGCGGTGACGAACGGCGGCGGGTGGGAACGAGGCTGCGGTGGCGGCGGCTCCCGGCCGCCCCGGCTCTCACGCGGTGCTTCACGGCGGGGGGGGGGGCGACAGGCGGATGAAATAAGCCTGAGCGGGTTTCCATTTGGTGGGGGAAAGTCCCGCGTTATTACTGCTCCAGAAAGTGCTCTTGAGCTATGTGCGCGAGTCGCTGTCGGAAACCATTCCGTTTCTTTCCCGTCTCCCCCTGGATGGCGGCTTTTTTACCTGCATCGCGCGCCGCGGTGAACCGGAGCCCCCGCCCTGATTTCACGGAGGCTCTGTGCCGCTAATGGCGGCCCCCCCCCCGGAGACGGTCGCCGCGGGTGCGGGAAGCGGTCTGAGGAACGCCGTGCCGCGCGTTCCAATGGCGGCTGCGGGGTGCTCCGGAGTGGCGCGCCGCCGGGGCCTGGCCAATCCCGCGTGCTGATTGCCCGTGGGCTGAGCCCAACTGGGAGAAGGTGCTCGGGAGCTGCTTCCGCCCCGCTTCCGATGGGGGGGGGGGGGGAGGGAGACGACGTCTGCTGTGGTTCGACAGGCACGAGACTACCCCCTGCCGCATGGCCAGTGAGAGTAAAGCCCTCAAACTCGCAATGCCCACTTACAGGAAACATCTGACTGCTGAGCTGGAACCCACCCCCCCTTCCTAACCCCCTACATCTGACTGCTGAGCTGGAACCCCCCCGACTCCCCCCCCCTCCTAACCCCAAACCCCTAACCTTACCCCCCTCCCGCCCCCACAAAAAATACTGTGACGTAATTTATTTATCAGTAGACATACATTTGCTGTGTTACATGAAACTGCAACCCCTATTTGAATTTGTTTTTCTTTTCACTTACTCCAAGGAATGCGATAAGGGATGTTTTTCTTCCCCCCCCCCGCTTCTCAAGAAATAAGGCCTTGCAGCCTTCGGTGAGCGTTCTTTCCAGCGCTCAGCTGGATGGATTTGTAATCTTTTCATCGGGGGGAAGGGCAGCGCTGTAAGAGTTCACGTGAAATACCGCCTGAACACAGGAACGTTGACAGGGTGAAAAAGCGCCAGAAAAGCAGTTTGTCTTCGGCAAACTGTTAAATAAGGCAGCAGGGCCTGCAGCGTCCAAGTCCTTTCGGTCTGTGCGCTGCGTTAGGGGAAGGACAGGAGGGAACGGATTGGGGGGGGGGGGGGTGCGTTTGACCAGCATTGGAATACATTCCTTTTACTGGAGGGTGTTTTTCCTCAATATTAAAACACCTGCATCTTTGGAGCTTGATTTAACTGTGCTAATTATCCTGTCCTCCACAGACCTGAGTGAGATGCATTGATACTGTGATTGTTTTAACACTACCCCGAGGGGTTGTGTCGCTGCAGCTGAACTGATCTTGAAAGTAATATGAAGCCACACCTGTAGGATGATGCCTCCAGTAATTAATTTGTGTGGAGGTCGCATGACCTGAATTATTCTCAAGTGCGGTTTCTTTTCTTTTTTAAACCAATGTTAATTTCCTTTCATTTCCTTGAAATTTGGATATCCTAATGGAGTTCTGCTAACATGTAGCTCTTTCAGTGAGCTAACTTGACAGTGGGTGGTATCAACACTTGGCTCTGTCCTTTAACACAATGCATATCTATCTGGTTTGAGCATGAGTAACCCTTGGATACGTGTTCGATGTATGTTCCCCAGTGCCGCTGTACGCTAGCTGATGCTAACACACGTACAGTGTTATGTCGGCACACGTGTTCCAGTGAGTCGCGCGTGCGCGCGTAGTTGATTAGAATCGCAGAGGAGCTACCCGCTCGGGTAATTTGCAGGCAATTTTTGTCAGCGCACGGCTGGGTGGACTAAGTGTTGTAGATGTTCAACATGACAACAATATGCTTTATTTTCCACTTTGTTGACTCCAATTATTCCTAAACTTGCATTAGCATTCCCTCCTCCCTCCCCCCCCCACCCCCCCACCCCCCCCCCACCCGTGCTGCTGTCACCTTTTAGAGACGACAGGCTGCATTCAAATGTCAGACGTTACCCTTACAGACGTATTATCCGTCGTCTAGCACAGCTAAGGGAGTAATGTGTGTTTAATTGCGGTGTAATTTCGCATGTTAATAGAGGGATTGATGGTTTTTAATCTTTCCTCGTTTAGGCGCGCGGTTCGTTATGTCATATTTTCTTCCCGCAGACGCACAGCAGGTAGCCGCAGTGGCTACTTGCGTTAGCAACACGCTCTCTGGAATTTTCCCTTCCTTGTGGCCGTCTCCATGTCCGTCGCCAGGCAGCGGTGGGGCAGCAGTGTGGTGGATCTCCTTCATGTTTGTAGTGAACGTGTTCCCAGGCCCTCTCAGAGAGCTGCCCAGGATGAAGGAATTCTGTATACACTGCCAGCCTGTCCAGTTAACTCAACTCTGCATTAACTTAGACCAGCGGTTCCCAAATCTGTCCTTGGGGACCCCCACCTGGATCCAAGTATTTGATGTGTTCCATCTCAAGCACACCGGATGCAGGTAATCAAGGGCTTGATTAATTATATCAGGTGTGCTTGGGGTGGAACACATCGAATACCTGGATTCAGGTGCAGGTCGCCAAGAAGAGATTTGGGAACCACTGACTTAGGTAATAAAAGATGTATTATAGTCTAATTTATGTTTGTGTGTGCATGTATACATAACAATGCACGCTAATATTATGTACATTGCTGTTTTTTCCAAACACCAATGTATATTCCTTTTCTGTGAAATGCTTTGAAATAGATGAGTTCAGTGGTTCACAGTTTTTTCATTAGAGGGTTTAGTGCATACAAGGGAAGGCATGCATTCTTTAAGCACTTTGCATAATTAATGAAAGAAATGCTCTGTAGTGGACTGTTTTCAGTTCCACTCATATGTGTTACAAGTAATAATTAATAATTAGTAATGATAATGATAATTCAGCTGTAAAGCACAAGCAGCAAGCCAAGTGTAGGAAAACCCTTTTCAGCATTGCATCATGTGGGCCTGTTTGTGTGTGTGTGTGCGGCAGTGTAGTATAATGGCTAAGGAGTTGGTCTTGTAACCTAAAGGTCGCAAGGTACCCTTGAGTGAGGTACTTAACCTGCATTGCTTTCGTATATATCCAGCTGTATAACTGGATACAGTGTAAGTTGTCTGGATAAGAGCATCTGATAAATGCCTGTAATGTAATGTAATGTGTTGTGCACCGTGTTGGTGATTTCATTATCAAATAAATGCAGAAACACGGAATGTCCGCGCTTAGCGTACCTACACGTGGCGACAGTTTGAAATGCGCCCCTAATTCTGCCAGATCTGAGGGGAATTAAAGGGCGGAGAAGATCTGCAGCCGTTATCCTGGCTCCTGATGGAGAAAAAGAGAGAGCGGGCGCAGTGTGCTAGCCTGTCCTTTTCTCTGTATTCAATTCACACTCTGTCAAGGACAGTGCTGTCTAGCCAGTCCCCCCCCCCCCCCCCTTCCTCCCCCCACTGCCTACCCCCCTCCCTCCACTCCCCCCCTTCCCCCCCCCCCTCCTCCCTGCCCCTCAGGGTACGTAGCGGCGGAACTGGCTCGCATGACAATGAGCTCCATTAGAAAATATCGCATAATTGGTGGTGTGATCATTAGGAGCCCGCAGTCTCCGAGCAACTATTGCTTTTATGGTAAACAACAGCTTGCCACTTAACGTGGCGCCGCCGGTGTTTACCTAGCGCGCGGCGGGCCGTGCGGCCCGGCGGCGCGTCCTAGCCCGACAATGGCTTCTTTTTTTACCGTCCCTGTGAGGAGCGCCGCGCGCGCCCCCCCCCCCCCCCCCCCCCCCGAACGCGCCTCCGCACTCGACGCGGCAGACCGCTTGAGCGAAACGATCGGGTTTTTTTATTTTTTAAAACCCCCCCCGCGCCGTCGCGTCAAAGCCGGTTTGGAAACGCGGGGCCTGGCTCTGCGTGCGAACACCTGTTACACGGCTGCGGGAAGTAACGACGCCGAACGGTTGTGTAATATTACACTCGTTTTCCCTTTGCCTTTTGTTTACTTATTTATTTATTTATTTGTGTGGTGGAATCCGTGCCTCGTTTGTTCTTATGCAAAATTTTGGCAGTTTTTTTTTTTTTGTTGTCGAACCCCAGGTCATTTTAAACTTCAGATAGTTAAAATTAATTCTTAAAAAATAATAATCTCTGTTTATGCGGCACCCCTCACGCGGTTCAGATGTTTTACGGGAAAATGGGCCGTGCTGCTAGCACGTTAGCCGCAGAGTAACGTGTTTGCGCTGCGTTTGCCCGCCGGAAAACGGAAACGCCAGCGTGCTCTCCCCTTCGAGGCTAGGCTAGCCACGCCAAGCCAGCCTCTGCAGGCCCTTCGGCGAGTTATTCATTTCGCGCCGCCGCCGCGAGCGATGGAAGAGCTATCGTGCTAATTTTGGAGCGTGCGGGGAACCCGGTTTGTTGATGAATTCCCGCGATCCCAGATTGCGTGTTGTGTATACATCACTTAAGTGTTTCTCTCGGAATGAGGGGAAAAATGCGGCAGTGAGCAGCGCAAGTCATTAGTTTCCATAAAGGGCAAGCTCACGAGCGCTAGGGCAACAGCCAGAGCCAAGTGGCGTAGCGCTACGGCGCAGAATACATCGCTGATTGCCGGAGGCGTCGAATTATATATTTATTTGCGCCTTTGTGGCTGCCCTCCGAGGCGTGTGAAGGTGACCTGGAAAAATATAGAAGCATCAGCACCTCCTCAAGACCGGGGGAAAAAAAAAAAGAAAAAAGACCAAATAAATAGCTATTCTTGGATAAATGTCAGCTCTCAAGGCAATTACTGAACAAACCCTTTTCTTTCCCGGAGCCTTTGATCAGCCAGCTGAAACGTGCGCGCGGGATTGCGAGTATCATTAGCTCGTTGCTAAATGGTAGCTGTTAACGTCGTTAGCTCGAAGTAGCGCTAGCAGCCCGGCCCCTTGTCTTCTAGCCTCGGGGCTTCCTCTGAGCAGCGTGTCAACACCGCGCGCGTGCTATCCGCGTAGCGAGCTTCCCTCCTCAGACTCCCGACCGGTTGCGAAGCGCGCTCTCACTCTGATAGTCGTCTGACGAATGGCGGCGCGGTGACAGCTGCTTCAGCTTAACAGAGGCGCGGAGTTTGCGTTTTAAATCCCCTTTTTCTCGCCCCGTCGGAGATTTATGGCTTTGTTAAAGGCGGCTTCCTTTGACTAAGAAAGCCCTCGCCGCGCGGGGGGACGTTTTAATGGCCGCGAATCGCGCATCAATCTCCGCCCACGCCGTCACCCCGGGGGGAATCAGAAAAGCCGCCGGTCCGCGCGGATTTTTCATCCCCGACGAAACCGGTCGCCCGGCTCCGACGAGGTAAGCGTTTTATCTGGGCCGTCATTCATCTCTGGTACAGCGGGGCTATGAGTGCCCAGAGAGCTTAAATAATACGCTCACCCCCCCACCCCCCCCCACCCCCCCGTCCCGCCTCGCCCCGCCGCCTGCCAGGGAGCACGCGCGAGGTTTAGCAAAATATATATCAGCGCCTTGATTCATCTGACCGGGCCTCTACTCCGCGCGCCGGGTTCCTCCCGCTGCCTGGCGGACGCCGCGGAATCTCTTACGCGATAAATACAGAGTGGGGGGGGGGGGGCGGTTGGTGGGGGGTAATGTGACCCCTGCGCCGAGCGGTGGGGGAGTACGCTCTGCAACGAATAAATAAATAAATAAATAAATAAAGGAATGAAACCGTTGCGTCTCTGGCTCCGGTTGGTGTGTGATACGGTTACCGTGCGGTCGCCGGGCTTGGCGCGTGAACCGGGGGGGGCAGGGGGGGGGCAGGGGGGTTGAGCGGTCAGGACGGGGTGCGGATATATGTGGGTGTCCCCGTACCCCCCCGTATCACTTACAAAACGCTTCCGCCGGACACACAGGGAGCTCCAGGTGACCTCATCACGGTCGCGCGCTGACCTCTTGACCCCGTTCCCCATCGCTCTCCCTCAAGCCTTAGCGACTGGTTTCCTGAAGAATGAAACTTGACTCTCACTGTTTGCCCCCCCCCCCCCCCCAAAAAAAAACTGTCCATTTTTTGAGAGGGGGGGGTCTTTTTTTTGCTCCCATAGTTTGAGTTGTGGGTAGATAATTATATTTTATACACCGCTGGGGAGCGAATGTAATCATCTTACCTCAGACACGCTGGGCATTAGCTCGCGCAGGCAGGCTTGCTAACGTTTGGCTCTGGTGATACTGTGGGAATTGGATTCGGGTTCCACGGGGGTTTAGCACCAGTCACTCAGCGCTTATCCCCGGTGGAAATATACCATCGGCTGTTATATTGACTTTATACAAAATAAAAAGCTTTAAATGGCTCGTGAATTAAATACGGGTAAACAAAGCTTCCGGCTCAATTTGTCCTGTTCAGATAACAGGTGAGCAACCGGAGACAAACCTGTCACTGCATTTTCGAGAAAAAAAAAAGCTTTTAGAATCCTCTGTTTTCAAACTGTCCCGGTTTAACCCTCCCACTTTGGCAGCCACGGCATAATATGAGAAGATAACGCAGATAACAACGATCTCTTTTAGGTCTTGAAAAAATCGCAGGGGTTTTACGGTGGAAGCGGAGGCCTCGAATTGAAAAGGGCAGGGCAATTTAGAGAACCTCTTACATCCTCTGTGTGGTCAGCCAGCTTCGTCGGCTACTTAAAAACCCATTACGCCCCCCCCCCCCCCCCCCCCCCCCCCCCCAAACCCTTCTCTCTCTGTCTCTGCTGTCTGTTTCTCAGAGTGCAGTTAATTTGTGTGCCTCGGATGGGCCTGATCTATGTAAGTATTCTCGGATTAAAGTTGCCTCCGCCGCCTGACCACGGCGAGCTGTTAGACTCGTATTTCTCACAGGGCACTAAACAGCCGAGCTGTCGCCGAAGTGACGGGGCTTTAAGGAGGCCGGCTGAGAGGAAGGCCCGTCTCTTCGCCCCGCCGTCTTCCTCGCCTTCGACCCGCGCTGTCGCCCGGCGTCCCGTCCCGTCCCGTCCACGATGTTCCGCGCCCTCGCCCGCCGACGCGCTCTCCCGATGAGATCAGCGCGGCTCCTCGCCGTTCGCCCGCGAGAGCCCCGCCGCGGCCCCGTCGCGGGCGGGAGGGTTCCAACGCCCGCCGCCGCCGCTTCCTTTCCTTTCATGCCCTTCCTGCGAGTTTCGCTCTGAAAAGCGGCGCCGCCTCCTCCCCCCCCCCTTGGCACGCCTCCGCGAATGTTTGTGTGTGCTTTGGCTGAGGGCTCGCCGGCCGCTCGCCGGCCAAGAAGGGGGGGGGGGGACCCGGTCGACAGGAGGGGGGGGGGGGGGGCGGTCGACAGGAGGAGCCGTGTTTTACCCGCCCTTTCTTAATCTGGCGGTGCGCTGTGGGGCGGGTCGTGAGCGACTCTGTCTAATGAAGCGGACGGGAGACCTGGCTCCCCCTCCTCCGAGCGAGCGGGCAGTGTAGTGTAATGGGTAAGGAGTTGGTCTTGTCACCTAAAGGTCGCAGGTTCGATTCCCCGGCAGGACACTGCTGTTGTAACCTTGAGCAAGCTACTTAACCTGCTTTGCTTCAGTATATATACAGCTGTATAAATGTATACAATGTAAGTGGCTCTGGATAAGAGCGTCTGCTAAATGCCTGTAATGTAATGTAGGTGTCCGACTGTTTTTTTTTTTTCTTCCGAGTGACTACAGTCAGCTACAGCTTACACGCTTTGTGGCTTTGTGGTGCATTGTGGGTAGGCCCTCTGTAATGGGGTGGGCCTGTCCCTTGTGTCAGCAGGTGACAGGTACCATAGCCCTGATATCACTGAGAAAATAGAATACATACACTGCTGGAGTTCAAGACTGAGGAGAGAGAGTACATGCCTCGTTGTCCGTAAGCTTTTAATATCAGATGAAGCGCAATGACAAAGTGAGAACTGTGTGGTGTGTGCGGGGGAATCCTTTCTCTTTCAATTATCGAATTATAAGACCTGAATTCCCCGCCTCGTGAACATGAGATGGAGCATCGCAGGATGAGTGTTAACACTGTTTTAGATTTAAAGCAGAGATGGCTTTCTGTAAAAGCTTAAATCTGAAGTAATTGAAAATGAGGCTTCAGAAAATGTATTCACTGAAAGAAACTTTCTGTATTAGCCAGATTAAAATCTATTTACATATATTGTACCTGTGAACGTGTTCATAAGACTGTCAGTTATAGTTAGAGCAGCCGAATGTTCAACTTTCAGTTGACTTTATTCAAACTGGGGATGTAACCGTGCGCAGTACAGATGTCCTGTGCATTTGTGTCGTGTTCTATATTTGGGTTTAATGGAATGTGAATCCATTGTACGTTCCTTAAAACAAAGGAAACGAGCACTTTGTTTGAGAAACTGCTATCTGACAAGGAGGACGGTGTTGGTTTACGTGCCCATTGTGATAAAAAAAAAATGGGGTTAAAAAAGGAAAATGTTCATCTCAGCTCAATAAGCGACCTTCCCGCAGCCGTCCCGGATAAGGCGACGCCCAGCGCTATTCGGTGCGATGGCCGATCCGTCAGCCCATCCCGCGAATGTTTTACAGCCGTCACCCGGCAGATTAGATCAGAACCCTGGGCTGAGGTATTCATTATAACGGGGGACCTCTCTACGGTTCGATGGGTCCCTCTCCAAAAAAAAAAAAAAAACAAAAAAAAAAAAAAAAAAAAAAAAAACTAACAAATTATTTTCCTCTCCAGCGTCGGTGTGGAAACAGGCGACCGACGTCACCCCTGCAGTAATTGTCTTTGCGTAGCTTTTTAACCTTTTTCGACTCTGGCTCTTGGGGAAAAAAAAAAGAAAGAAAGTAGGCCCTGCGTGTTTGGGCAGCGCGCGGGCGCGCGTGATTAATGAGGCCCGTGCGCGGTGTGTCAGAGCGCCCGCGGAGCCGCATGCCGCCTCCATTTTAAGGCCGGTGGGCGAGACCGTGACCGCGGCCCTGCCTACTGTAATGGACGCATGGCCCCCCCCCTCTGCCCGTTAGTACGGCATGACTCAGCGCTGTGCGGGGGCACTCGTTTCTGGCTCTCTCTCTCTCTCTCTCTCTCTCTCTCTCTCTCTCTCTCTCTCTCTCTCTCTCTCTCTCTCTCTCCCTCTCTCTCTCTCCCCTCTCTCTCTCTCTCTCTCTCTCTCTCTCTCTCCTCTCTCTCTCTCTCTCTCTCTCTCTCTCTCTCTCTCTCTCTCTCTCTCTCTCCCTCTCTCTCTCCCTCTCTCCTCTCTCTCTCTCTCTCGTCTCCATTCTCTCTCTCTCTCTCTCTCTCTCTCTCTCTCTCTCTCTCTCTCTCTCTCTCTCTCTCTCTCTCTCTCTCTCTCTCTCTCTCTCTCTCTCTCTCTCTCTCTCTCTCCTCTCTCCTCTCTCTCTCTCTCTCTCTCTCTCTCTCTCTCTCTCTCTCTCTCTCTCTCTCTCTCTCTCTCTCTCTCTGGGCTCAGGCCGGCGCATGGGATAATGTGCACTTCATTCCCCCCCCCCCCCCCCGTCCTCTTTACTGAACGCAGGCGGTAGTGAGTTTGGCCCCCGCCGGAGGTGTTGAAAGACTCTGTTATTAAACCCCCCCCCCCCCCCCCCCCGGGGGTTTCCTTTCTTCCCGCCGCATCAGCCCCGGCCGCCTGCCCGCGGGAGGCTTCCCACCATCCTGCGTCCGCCGCGCCAGTGAATACGCCGCGGGCCCGAGCGGTCTTCGGTCGGGCCGTCCGCACGGGCGGCTCCTGCGGCCCTTCAGGAGTCGTTCGCGGGCCCTTGTCCGCTCGGAGCGAAATCAGCGACGCGTTGTTTCGGCTCCGACGCTCCCGATTTGATTTTTGTGTTTTTTTTTTTTTTCGTTTGTTAGTTTTTCGTCCGCCCGTTTGCGAAGCTTAACGTTTCTGCCTCCGCGCCACAGACGTGTTTAAATTCCCGCCCTGTCAGGGGTGATTAGGCCATGTAATGCAGCGGCGAGACCGTGACTCATCATTTGAAAGGAAAAAATGTCTCTTTTTCCTTTTTTTTTTGAGTCTCATTCATTAAGTATTATTGACAGTAGCAAATTATTATTGGCATGGTTACATAAGCAGTTTAATGGAAAGCATAAATCCGCTGCTCTGTGCTTACCGAAAGGATACATGGCAACAGAGCAAAGGCAAGGCCTCAGTGCTTATTATTAGTCTTTTAATTTTTTTTTGAAAAGGCGAGCGTGCAGTCCATCCTGCTTTGGTAATTATTGTTCTGTATTCAGACAGGAGGAAATCAGAGAGGGCAACAGGAAGAGAGGGATCCCAGTGCAGGGCATACTCGAGGGGGGGGTGGGGGGGGGGGGGGGGCGGGGGGGGGGGGGGGGGGCGTCAAACCCCCCCAGCCCCACAGGGGGACTCGAATATGATTTGAGTCAGTTAGCCTACAGGCTAGGCTACGTTTCACCAGCCTATTATTAGTCTTGAGTTTGAGCTTTTGAACATCTTATAAAAACGACAGAATTAATAATATTTTTTGTGGATGTTTTTTTTCAAACGATGATCAGTGTTTTCTGTGTTATTCCCCAAGGCCTCTTAGAGGAAGGCCATCTGCCTGTCTGCTGTCTGCTGTAGCACACAGCTCCTGCACTCGCCGTTCACTGCCCCAGAGCGGTCTGCGAGCTGAGCACGCCTGCCCCAGACTGCCCCCAGACTGCCCCCAGACTGCCCCCAGTCTGCCCCCAGACTGCCCCCAGTCTGCCCCCAGACTGCCCCCAGTCTGCCCCCAGACTGCCCCCAGTCTGCCCCCAGACTGCCCCCAGACTGCCCCCAGTCTGCCCCCAGACTGCCCCCAGACTGCTCCCAAACTGCCCCCAGACTGCCCCCAGTCTGCCCCCAGACTGCCCCCAGACTGCTCCGAAACTGCCCCCAGACTGCCCCCAGACTGCCCCCAGTCTGCTCCCAAACTGCTCCCAAACTGCCCCCAGACTGCCCCCAGACTGCCCCCAGTCTGCCCCAGACTGCTCCCAAACTGCCCCCAGACTGCCCCCAGTCTGCCCCCAGACTGCTCCCAAACTGCCCCCAGACTGCCCCCAGTCTGCCCCCAGACTGCCCCCAGTCTGCCCCCAGACTGCTCCCAAACTGCCCCCAGACTGCCCCCAGACTGCCCCCAGACTGCTCCCAAACTGCCCCCAGACTGCCCCCAGACTGCCCCCAGTCTGCCCCCAGACTGCTCCCAAACTGCCCCCAGACTGCCCCCAGTCTGCCCCCAGTCTGCCCCAGACTGCCCCCAGACTGCCCCCAGTCTGCCCCCAGACTGCCCCCAGACTGCCCCCAGACTGCCCCCAGTCTGCCCCCAGTCTGCCCCCAGACTGCCCCCAGACTGCCCCCAGACTGCCCCCAGTCTGCCCTCAGACTCAGGACAGGCAGACTCCTGAAGCGAGAGGATGACTGGGAAAGCGCCTCTTTCTGCCAGGACTGCTTGGAGAGAACACACCTTCCGGAAGCTCTCCGCAGAAGGGAAAATCCCCGGTTCTTACCATTTTTCTTCCTTCCTGTCTCTTTTGTTCTCTCCCTTCCCTGATTGTACCTCCGAGAATTTAAATAAAGGTTCTGACTGACTGATCCGCGCGTTGCGCACTGGATCTCTCGGTTCCCACGGCAGAGCATGTGTCCCCCCCCCCCGTGCTACACGGGCTTTATAGCGTCTCATAGCGCTCCACAGAGCCGCCAGTGGGCGTGTGAATGGGGGAGACTCTCTGTGGCGGGGGTTCGTCTGCAGGAAGGCCTATGGGACTGCACGGAGGAGTGAGGGCCTCTCTGTGTGCCTGGCCCTGCGGGGGGGGGGGCAGGGTGGGATGAAACCTAAGCACTGTCTAAAAGCCCCCTACTGCAGGCCCCAGCGTGCTGTCGCCCCTCCTTCAGGGAGAACGGGAAAACACCTCTCTGGCCTTTTTGGGCAGGTACGTCGGATCCTGATTGCTTGTTGTTTTGGCCCCAGCTGTTTGCTTGCGAAAGGGCGCAGGTGTCGACTGCGACTGTCGCGTTTGGCGCGATGTCATTGGATCACAGAGATAAGAGAGCGTCGGCGCACAGCGGGTGAGGCCTCCTCTGGCGATGGCGGAGGGAACCTCCGCGTCAGCCGCTGCCGCGTCGAAGCCGCGCTCCCCGCGTCGCGCGGGAACGACACGCCTGTAGACGCCGCCTCTCAGATCAGGGCCTTCCGCGTCGCGGCGGGACCTGTCGTACGAACGCGGCTCCCCCCCCCCCCCCCGCCTCACCCGTCTGCCTGCGGAGCGCGTTCTGTACACAGCAGCCATCACCGTTTGCTCACGTTCCCCGCCGTCGCGTTCCTGACTCCCGTCCAGCGCCCGGTTCGTCTGACGGAGCTCGCCGCCTGCATCCTTAAAAGTTTCCGGCTGTTGTGGAAATGCGGAGCGCCGAGAGCTTCTTCCGTCTGCAGTCACGTCTCCCCACCAGCCTAAACAATTTCTGCTACTATTTATAACGCGGGACTCTGAGATGAAGGCTGTCTGCCATTTTTTATTGCACACGGGACAGTGGAAGTTGGTGTCATGCTAAGCAAGAGCTGGGTTTATTTAACTGAGATGTAATGATGATTAGGCTCAAATGCCTGCTCTGTCCTTTGGACCACTATCAATAAACATTTCTGTAAACTATTACTATTAAAAATCCGTCATACACAATAGCTTGTGATGAGGTTTGTTGAGAGTATATTTAGATTACCTTGTCGACACGTGATTCTAATTAGACTTGAGCAGCTTTGTTACCAAAATCTCGTGTGTGGTGTATGTCAGGGTTTTTTTTTTAAAAGTTTTCCCACAATAAATTATTTTTTATCTTTCATCGCCCTCCAAGTGTGTATGAAGTGTTATATCCAGTTGTGTTTTTTTATGCAGCGTCTCTCCAGTGTCTGAGGGAAAGCGTGTGAGGGAACTCGTTCTGTTTATAGGACGTTTCTTTACCCCAGGTAAGTCGGAAGGGTGATGTCGGCATAGCAACCCCCAAATGGTGCGTGCAGGACGGGTTCAGGGCGGCGGTGGCGTTTGCTTTTTCGCGGCTGCGTGCGATTTGCACGCGCTCAGAACGGGTCATCACGAGAGCACACGGCTAGCGCGTTCTGAGCCGTGCCGCTTGGGCCGACCCCTGAGCTGACAGCCCGGTATGGTATTTATTCAGAATGGTGGAATCCCCTGGGGATGCTTTTCATGTCACGTCGGGCTCTGTTACTGTGGGGGAAGGGGAATAGGTTTAACAGGTACTCCTGGAGTTTCAGACAGCTCCTGACCCCAAGTGTGTAATTCTGGCACCCAGAGCTCCTCCTAATGGGAGGGGGGAGTGGCCTACCTCCAAAGAGAGAGAGAGATGGTTATGGGTAGGGGTAGGGATGGGGATTTAGGGTTTCACTGAACTCCGCCTGTTTGGAGCTAGGCCACTCCCCTTTGGAGATTGACCAATGCCCCGTGCTGCTCCAGGCACCAGTCATACCATTCTCCCCGCCCCCTCTCTACTCCTTCCCTCAGGTCTGTGTGTGCCTGTCAGTCTGATGTATGACACAGCAAAGTGACCCACATTTCTCCTTAACGGTGCCTGTCGCATCCTTAAAGAACTTCCAAATTAAAAGCGCGAGGTCAGCACCCGAGGCCCGGTACGGCACACAATAAAAGCTTTGAGGGAGCCTGATAATGTGGACATTAATTGAGTCGACACACTCGGAGAAAATACAACAAACAAACAAAAAAGACCCTCGCTTCCCTACGCACGGCTGGGGGACTGTTATTGCTGGAAGGGGGAAGAAGAATGTCTTGCTCATTTTCACATGCATCAAAGATGCTAGCGCTTAAGTTTGTTTACAGA
This sequence comes from Anguilla japonica, assembly GCA_025169545.1. Lineage (NCBI taxonomy): Eukaryota > Metazoa > Chordata > Actinopteri > Anguilliformes > Anguillidae > Anguilla > Anguilla japonica. Next base: position 45,844,053 of record CM045891.1, read on the forward strand.
TTCGGAGAGGATTTGTTTATTGTTCGTGTAGCAATTTATTGCTCATGTAGCGATACAAAAAAAAATTATTGTTGTCAGAGAGGGACAAAAAAATGAATGGATTGTCGGCAGGCACGAGAGAGAACGCGCTTGGGCATTTTTATTTACTCGGAGACCACGTCGTTCCCCCTTTGACCAGCTGCTCGAAAGGAGTCCGGCTGTCTGTCCGTACGGCCGCGAGGACTGACGCGCGGGGGGGGGGGGAGCGTCGTCGCCAGGGAGACGGGGGAAAGCCGGTCGAGAGCGGCGACCTGAGGGCGACGTTCGCCATGGTCGCTCAAAGTGCACGGGGGACGTCTGCAAACAGAGTGACAGGTCCCTCCTCATCCTCACCCCCCCCCCCCCCCCCCCCCCCCCCCCACCCCCACCCCTTACCCCCCCACACCACACACGCGGGATGTGACAGCTCACCCTGCGTATCCCCAGGTCTGTGATTAAGCCCCTGGGGCGTACGCGGAGGCTGGCGTCTGCGCTAGTCTACGGAGAGAGCGGCGCTGGTGCATACGCGCTCGCCGGGGGGCACACGCTATCGGGCTACATCTGCAGAGATCAAGCCGGAGACGCAGGGCCTCCCGAGGCCAGCGAGCGTCCTGATTAAATGCGCTGTCTGCCACGCACTGATTTTTAAGGTACACGTTTGCGGAGACGCATCGCGTTAAGCACAGTCTGATTTTCAGATGCACACATAAAGGGTGTTATAAAGATAGACGTTTGGTAGAGGGGGAAAAAAAATAGCGAGTGTGAATTGTTCCTCGGGGGTTGAACCAAAGTTTCACTACAGCAAAGCAGCACGCCCCTGTATTGGCTTCCTGAAATGAGATTCTGTTCTCCGCTGATTAAATGTTTAGTCTGTCCCCAAAGAAAACGCTTTGCCCAGACGTTGTTTTCATGTATAACAGGAGTTGATGCATTGATGCTAACAAAGATTTTTTTTGTTTTTTGTTGTGAGGTTTTTTCTTTGTTTATGGGCATTATTTTTTTTTTCTAATCCTGGGCATTATCACTGAACTGCGGTTCTTATTTCCATTGAAGAGAATGAAATTGTGGTATAATTTCATTTTGACCATCTATTTCCCAGTGGCTGATTGAATTCCTCCTGAGAGAAGCGAGCCCCCATGATGCATTGCAAAACCGAAATGCATCGTTCTACGAGTTGCGCTCGTGGCCGACACTGTGTCGGCGGTGATGAATTCCTGGAAGTTCGCGGGGAACTCATTTTCACCCTGATGAAGGGGAACAATAACACCGAAAGGAAGTGCCTGTCTCCGAGCCGCTCTAATGAAGGGCGGAAGAGGGACATCTCTTTTAAAATGATCATCTTTCAGTGGGTGGAGGCTGGATGTATGGCACTGTGGCTGAATTAATTTGGCCTGTGAAAAAAAAAACCAGAACCAGCTGATTTATTCAGTGTGTGTGTATGTGTGTGTGGGGGGGGGGGGGGGGGGGGGGGGGGGGGGGTATGGGTGTGTGCAGAGTGTGAGAGTGCTTAAATGTCTGACAGGCAGGAAATACTACTGAATGAAAAATGAGTTCTTTCCAGTGCGTGTACAAGTGGCTGCTTTTGTGTTGCGCTATTGTTATTTTTCTCATGGACGTCTATTCACCTGAGGTGACTTGCATAGCCTGAATGTGAACTGTTGTGCCTTTATACGGCTGAATACTTGTGAATAAGTTCAGGTTCAGCGAGGTATGGCGGCATTGGGTCCTTAGAAAGCACTGCTTCCTTAACCGTCGTGCCGCCCTGTTGCATGGAAGCTGAGCCATGTTCACAAGCTGTCTGAATTATGGCTGGCTTCAGGGGTTAGCTGCCGGGCCGGAGTTGTAGGTTTCCCACAATGCTGTGCTTTGTCAGTGAGGGAATGGGGGGGGGGGGGGGGGGGGGGGGGGTGAGGGTAATGCCCCTGTCTGCTGTCCTCTGTGATCATGTGACCTGTGTGTTCCTCTGCACCTGTCGCAGAGGTGGGTTGAAACCTCTGCTGAATAAAACTTGTCAAACCAACCTGGGCAGGACAGGGTGTATTTTCACTGTGTTTCTCTCATTCCTCTAATATCCTGTTCTCTTTTTGTCTCTCTCACTGTCTCTCTTTCTTTGTCTGTCTGTTTCTTTTTCTCTGGCTAAGTGTCTATCTTTCTCTGGGTCTCCCTTTCTGTCTCTGCCTCTGTCTTGCTTTGTCAAGCTCTCTCTCTCTCTCTCCCCCTCTCTTTCTCTCTCTCTCTCTCTCTCCCTCTGTCCTCTGTCTCTCTCTCTCTCTTTCTCTCTCTCTCTCAGTCTGTCTGTCTCTGTCTCTCTCTCTCTCTCTCCCTGTCTCTCTCTCTCACTCTTCCCTGCCCCCCCCCCTTCCCTCCTTCCCTCTCCCATCTCGTGCTGCGTCCCGTCGGGCGATCGATGCGGGTCCCGTGCGGCGGACGGGCGGGGCGGGCGATCGGAGCCGCCTCTCAGCCCCAGGGCCCCTCGCTCAGGACTCCCGGAATCTCTCTCGCGGCCGGAGCGGCGCAGGCGTCCCGGGCCCGTCTGTCAGAATAATTTATCCAGCTGATTAACGGCGCGAGGATTGATACTGCGCCGCGTAACAGAGAGAGAGGGGCTGTGGGCGAGGCCTAATGATATTTTCCTCATCTGTAATATTTCATTACCGGCGCTAATTGAAAAGGAGCTCGTTTCGCCGATCCAGAAGTACTGCACTTGTTGTCTGAGATCATTAATTCCCCGGCTAACGCGGCTGGTTCCTTCTGTCAGGATTCATCACCGCTCGAACCTCAAACAGGATTCAGAGGGGCTCGTAAACACTCGGTACGCCCTGTTTCTTTTCTCTTCTTTTTTTAAATTACCCTTTTTGGTCGTTTTTTTAATACGCGCGTTTGTTTCTCGGTCGTGTCGACGCTTCTCCTCCCCCCCCCCCCCGTCCTGTCGGTTTCCCCCGAGCCTGCGGGGGGGACGAACGCTCTGCGGTGGGGGGAGTTGTTTAGCGACTGCGTCTTGAAACGGATCTCCGTTTTAACGGGTCTCCTAATGAATTATGGGAGCGCATTTGCGTTTAAATCCAAGGACATGCAGGTTGGGTTAGGCCACTCGGGGGAGCATTAACAGGGTGTTGCTGTATAAGAGCACGCACGCTCAGTCAGCCTGTGTAAATAAAGGCTAATACATAAATGAAATCCCGTTGCGGATGCATGAAGACGTTTCGGCTGCTGAAAAGGTAGCCTGTTACATGTTGTCCATCCATCCATCCATCCATCGCATTATCTATACCCGCTTATCCTGAGCAGGGTCGCGGGGGGTGCTGGAGCCTACCCCAGCATGCATTGGGCGAGAGGCAGGAATACACCCTGGACAGGCCCGCCAATCTATTGCAGAGCACACACACACACACCATTCACTCACCATTCACTCACACACTCATACCTGTGGGCAATTTAGAGTCTCCAGTCAGCCTACCTGCACGTCTTTGGCTGTGGGAGGAAACCGGAGTACCCAGAGGAAACCCACGCAGACACGGGAAGAACACGCAAGCTCCACACAGAAAGGCCCCGAAGCCGGGATTCGAACCCACGACCTTCCCGCTGCGAGGCGACGGCGCTACCCACTGCGCTGCCATGCCGGCCCGTCTCACGCCGTTGTGTGAAGTTTTTGTTTTTAGTACAGAGCCAGAGACGGGCGCTAAAAAGGACCACCCCGGGTGGTGGGGACGGGTAATACACCAGCATGTTAATTACAGTTCAGACCGGTTGACCTTCGCTTTCGTTGAAGCGACACACTGCGTTTAAGGTTCTTAATTGAAAATGCGTCGGGAGGAAAGGGCGCGGGGGGCGACGCGTCCTGGAGGAGCGCGACCTTTAGAGGACGGCCGGAGAGCGCGTGATGGATTAAACGCCGCGCTCCGCTCCGCCGGGCCGCTGGCCTTTCGCCCACGGTCGCGTCGCGTTCTCCGCCTCGGCCCGGACGGACGCACGTTTTGTTTTTTTACGGCCACTTCCCGGTTCCCAGTCTCTCTCGTTTTCGAGGCGGGGGGGGGTGGGGGGGGGGGTGTCTGTTAGGCAGTCATTTACATTACATTACAGGATTACATCACGGGCATTCAGCAGATGCTCTTATCCAGAGCGACTTCCACACCTTTTTACACAGCATTTGCACTGCATCCAATTATACAGCTGGATGTATACTGAAGCAGTGCAGGTTAAGCACCTCGCTCAAGGGTGACAACGGGTGTCCTAGTGTCCTACCTGGGAATCGAACCTACAGCCTTTATGTTACAAGACCCGGCTCCTTACCCGTTACGCCACGCTGCCGTCACCTTCTCTCCTTCGCGGCAGACGCCCTGCTCCTCATCCTCGCCTCTCCAGCCGCCCCCCTGCTCTCACCGAAACCTGTTTTGGCTCCGTTCCTGGGAGCGCCGGGACAGGAACGGCCCTGAAAGAGCGGCCCCTTTGTTCTCCCGGCTGGTCTGACGGCACGGCAGAGGGGTAGATTAGTAAGAGCCCGGTGTTGGGAAGGCTGCTCGGGACTCCTCAGACCGTAATTACCCTTTTGAGCTTTTCTCTGATGCTACCTAACACCGTCTCCGCAAGTAATGCTAATTACAGCCAATTTCAGCTAATAGCGCCAGAAGGGGGATATCATCATTGTTGTAATTTGCTGGTGCCGCGCGAAAAGGCTTTTTAACTTGTTAGAAATCTCTCAATTAGCATATTCAGATCCATTTCGGTTCCTGGTCGGACGGCTGATGCTTTTTCGAGATGTTCTTCAAATGGGTTTCGAGCTAATTGATTTAATAAATTAAACATTCATTTATTTCTAAAAGTTGATAATTGCGCTATTAAAATTTCCTGTCGGTTGTTTTGTCTGTTGACTTAAGTGCTCTTTAAGTGATTTGGTGCCGTGTGCACTCTCCCTATGGAAATGCAAATTGCCATCCAGTAGCATTTATGTCTGAGTCATTATGAGTACTTGTGTTTTAGGGACTGTGGTAGAATGGGACAATTTAGAAGCTACTGTGGGCAGGTTTGGCCAATAACATACGTGTTACCCACAGAACCCAAAAGTGGTTTATCATCTTACTTTCCATACTTCCATGCTTTGTATTTCCTGGTGAAAAATGTAACTATTTGAATAAAAATCTCATATACCATCTGTAGATTTCACTGCATTGAACTGTTTTTTCCAGCCTCATTGTAAGGAACCTGGATATCATTTCTCTCACTTCTTCTGCAGTCTTCTGAGATCAGTCTGCAGTCAGCCATTTTTCTTACTGTATGTTTTCAGGTATTTGAACTTTCAATCAACAAGTTCTTTTTAATGGAAAGCGACGTGATAAATTGGCAGTGCTGTGATGGCAGGCGACCTTTCGCATTTTCATTCGCCGTTTCAGAAGCACTATAAATAGCGATTGCGAATCGCGTCCGTGGTTTGCCGGCCCAGCGTCAGCGCTCGACGAAAACGCTCGTACACCCCGCCTCCCTACGGGTGACTGCGGGTGACTTTCCCTTTCTAGGCCCGAAGCCAGACTTCACGCCGACGTGCTCGCTTAGCCCTGACCTTGGAGGCGGGTCTCCGGCGCGACCTTCGGCCTCGCGCGCCGACTGACCGGCGCAAACCCCGCCGTCTTATCGCCTCAGTAATTGATTATCCCCCAGCTCCGGAGCGCACGGACGCTCCCTCAGGAAGGGCCAGGTGTGGCCGAGCCGCGGCGGCGGCGGCGTCGAGACTCCCCGGTTGCCACGGGGGCAGCCGGTGACGGATGGAGCCGCGGGGAGAAAGCCGCGGCACGGCGTCGGGGAAAATGGCGGTCGGCGGTTGGAGGGGGCGGGGGGGGAGACGGGGGGGTTAAAATTGCGGCTGGTGTCCATTTGCGCCGCTGGCTGGAGAAATAAAACGGCATTAGCGGTATCGCAGAGCGATGCGCCGCCCAAGGCAAGGCCCCGTAATAGTCGATTCTTGAGAAATTTGCATTTAAAGTAGGATTTTGATTAAATGCTAAACGGTGACTTAATTTTGATCTTTCTCCATCTGCCCCGTCGTACCTCCAGGCGGTCCTCGTGATGGAGTTGAAGGCTGGCCGGTCGGGCGAAGGGAATGCAAATAGCGAGCAGGCTCGATTTTTAAGCCTCTTAACCACTCGGAAATTTAGACAGTCCACCATTTTACTTTGCGGTGATGGGGTGGGACTTGTGGGGACTGGTGGAGGGGGGGGGGGGGGGGGGGGGCTTCAACTGGTGCTAACATTTAGTTTCGGAGAACACCCTGTGCTCGCCTTTGCTTTTTGATTCATTTTCTGTTGCTCGACTGCATCCAACCTGCCACTCACGGTCTGAGCCGGTGCCCTGCGTTTAGTGTCGGGGAACACCCCGTGCTTGTTTTCGCTTTTGATTCCGCTGTTCGCCCGTAATCCAGCCTGCCATTCACAGTGAGGGACAGGGCTGTTGTGTTATTAGGATTTTCTTTGTTGCCTCCCTGAGCGCCCGTGGTTGACTGGCAGCTTGACTCTTGGCACCGGTCCTGTGTGTGCGCGCGGGCCTTGCGATCGCTTTCGCTGTTCCGTCGCCCCCGGCGACGCACGTAGCACACGCTCCTCGCCCCTCGAGCGTCCGCAAACCGGTTCCACCGCCCTCCTCCTTTCATTTTTGCATTTTCTATTATTCAAGCCGCGAAGGACGCCTCGGTTGGATAATGGCCCCGAGTCGGCGTGTTTTGGAAATACGAATAAGCTGGTAAAATTATAATTTTTTTTTTTTAAATAATTCTCGTCTTTTTGTTATTTTTGTCGTTTGCTTTTTTTTTCCGAGGCCCGGAGAAAGTTGCGGACGGCGCCGAGGCAAAAAGGGAACGCGCTCGTAAACGGCGCTCGAAACGGCGTTTCGTAAATGTGTGGAGCGGCGTCGGGAGAGGCCGAGTAAGAGAAGAGGGGGGAAAAAAAAAAAAAAAAAAAGCCTTCATCTGCCAACCGCTGAGCTCCATTACCGCCTTTATTGCCGGGGCGAAAAACTTCAACCGAAAAGGCCACACTTGACCGGAGGGGGCCAATTAGATCCGCCGGGTCCGCTCGGCTTTTAGCCGCTGTTTTTGTTGCCGCCAAACGCAATAATTGCTCGAGACTCCTGAGGGGGGGAGAGCGCAAGACAGGCCTTTTTACAATATTAAATTAGAGGGGAACCGTTTTGATAGCGGGCTGAATTGTTTCGGGGGTGGGGGTGGGGGGGGGGGGGTTTGCGCCGCGCCGGGGCGGGTGGTTGTTGTAACGCGCGACACGAGCGCAGACCTCCGGTCGCGTTCGATCGTTCCTCACGTTCCTCCATCTCTCCCGGAGTGTAAATAACAAGTCGAGATTGCGAGCAGCAGCGAGTGGAAGTAAGATAGCGCCGCTGTACGCGAGCCGTTTGATCACCCCCCGTAGACGCCGCGCTCAAGTGTGGAAGTGAAACCCGTTTCGCAGTCGCAAGATAAGATTAATTAGTCAGCAATCCCTCACTGAATTCATTACTCGCCAGCGGGATGCGCCGAGCCTTCACAGTAACAAAGGCCCCTAGAAGTTCGCTTCCTTCGGCTTTTTGTGCTGAGGCTGAGGTCGAGGAAGCGTTTTGTTTTGTTTCATCGGAATTCAGTAAATCTGTAATCAGGCTCCTTCGCTTTAAAGAAGAGTCTAGATTGCAGCGACGGGCGTTTAGAACAATGGGACTTTCCAGGCGCTCGCCTCCGAGGGGGCAGCCCTTCGGTGGCCGGCGTCCAAGCGCCGCGGTTCGCGGCGGGAGAAGATCAGACGGGCTTAGCGACGCACTCCGCGTGGCCAACTGCGGAAGAACAAAATGGCTTCGCGCGGTAATCTGATTAATGTTTTCAAAAAAAAAAAAGTTTTTCGGAAGCTGAGGGGGGGGGGGATCAGCCGCGCCCCGATGTCCGAATCGCTGTCCCGTGTTGGAACCGACCCTCTCGCAGTGAAGGAAACCACCTTTCTCACTTGTGGAGCCTGATCGGGCTTTAGTGAAGCGCCTGAATGCCTGTGTGCTGTTCAATGTCAAAAGCAGACCCAGTGTTTTCAAGGTGCTAAGTAAATACAACATATTTATGTTGTTTGTTTACGTTAACATGGGTAGAGTGGCAAGGCTTTACGCACAGGCAGCGTTGTAACAATTTTTCCCAGTGAAGATATTGGATACAAACATGAATTGCAGGATCCATCTGTATTACCCAACAGGGTCTGCATCGATAACAACAACAAAACAATTAGCGTATCGGTAGATATCCTGTGGCTATCTTTGAATACGCATATTTAATGTAAACGGAAAAATAGGATTTTGACAGTCTGAACAAAGCCGATAGCGGGTGGGTTTTTAAAATTTTTTAAACTTTCTGCTCAGATCGATGAGGACCGCCACGACCCCGGTACTTCGAACCCCAGGCGGAGACGAGATTTTCCGGTTGTGGCCTCGCAGTTTTTATGACACACAGCGATCGTTTCGTACCGGAAAAGGCGCGTTCGGGAGAACACAAATCGGAAGCGAGGTGCCGGGATTTCGTTGGGCTGCGTGGGCGCCGACGGGGAGCCCTCAGTCAGACCCGTTTAAATACCGATCTTTAAATTACGGTCGCCGTGGCTGAAGCGGTAGCGAGCGACGTGCTGCCTCCTGCTTTCTCGTCTTAATCATTTCTTTCAGACGCCGTTGACTCTTAACAGCGTAGGCTGTAAAAAAAAAAATTAAAAAAAAATTAAAAAAATTTCTTCAGAAACTCCAAGCTGGAATATGTTTGTGACACTGTTGGACAAACACTTGTCACTGGAGATAAATAGAACATCTTGACCTGCGGCTCGGGAAGCAGACATTCCACGGCTCTGTGGTCCTCACATTCTCCTTCAACGGACGACTGACAGAATAACCAGAGCCCGCCGGTCCATTAGGCCTTAAAGGCGACCGCCTGGGGCCCTGGCATGGTTAAGGGGCCTCTGCGTGGTTTTTTCTATTTGTCATTTTGTTATTATTTATTATTTTGGGGCCGCTTTCACGACCTAGCCTAGGGCCAAACAGACACATTGGACAGCACTGCAAATAGCCATGAGCCCCTCAATTGGTGGGGGGAAAAAAATGTCCTGTACAGGATGTGGTAAGTCCTGTAAGGGATGTGTTTGCGGGTTGTAAGGTTTTACAGGACCGTTGTTGGAAATAACCCAAAATGTTCTCTGTAGCCAGATCTGTATTCAAGTCAAAAGCAGATGGGCGACAATGGATGTTTTATTTGCACCGATAACACCCCATGCATTGCGGAAGAACAACCCATTCTCATGGACAGCCAAAAAGACTATGATTATGCAGTCACTGGACAGTTTAAAGCCGACCCAACTGAATATTATTCATTACCCCAATCATCACAATTGTGTACTTTTTTTTCCTTTTTTGGCAGGAAGGGGTGTGTGGGATTTTCCAAAGTGCCCGTCGCTATTAACAACATATTCCCACGGCAACGAAACGTTTATTTTGGCTGTCTCGGGGCGTTACGCGACGTTTGGCCTCTTTTTCGGTGTGGTTGAAAAGAAGAAGAAGAAGAAGAAGAAGAAAAAAAAATCCTATTTTTCCAGCAATTTCCACTTCTGTCCAGGAGGACAAACAATGAAAAATGAAAGGGGGCCGGAGAAGGCCGGTCTCTGTTTCGGGTGTCTGCTCTGGAGGGCTACGCGCTGAGCCTGTGAAAATAATATGGCGCTCTTTATATAGGGCCTGCAAATGTTTATTTGGTTTGACGCTCAGATGGCAATCTCTCGTCCGTGTCTAATTAGCACTGGGGGAGGCCGTGGGTTCACATCGCGCTGAGAGCTTCAGACCGCAGGGGCTTTAAATAGAACAGGTGACTCGCAGCCTGCGGGGAGAGTCTGAGCTTCTCAGTGGGGTGCGTATATATTTATTTTTTTCCCTCCCTTAAAAGTTTTTTCTATTTTGTTTCTTATTAAGCCAGCGCTGAGATGTGAATGTGAAAGCCTTTGTGGTGCAAGATCACAAATATACAATTAGAATGTTCTTAACTGAACATTCTAATGCTCATGTAACAGTTGCTACTGGTAATTAGAAGGATTGGCACAATTCGTTTGATAACTAGACGTAAGTGTTCTATAATTAGTTAGAGTTCTAGAACACTTACTTAGAATTCCAAAAACCTACACTTCAAAGGGTTAAAGGTCACGGTTTCAGAATGTAAGCACTTGAAAATGAGACTCTTGGACCACAGTCTGCCCAGACCAGCCCCTTCGCCCGCACGTGTCGAGGTTTGTAAAATGACAGGCCGAAACAGCCGTTGGTAGCCCGGGGCCCGGAGCAATTTTCTCACCAGCTGTCTGTCACAAATAAAAATAATACAAGGTGAAAGTGGAAACGACAGTGATGTATGCTGCCCCCCCCCCCCCCCCCTCCCCGTGGGCGGGCGCAATTAAGCACGCTGGGAACCCGCGCCCCCCCCCGCAGCGTTCTGTTCCTTTGTCCGGCGGCGCTGGTGTGTAATGTCACTACGCCGTACGGGTTTTCCCCGACGCAGCGTGACCCCCCCCCTTTTCGTGCCGCTGCCCCGCTCCTTCCGAGGCTGTTTTTTTTTTCTCTAAATATTTCTTTGTGAATCTCGGTAGCGTAGCATAATAACACACAACGCGCAGCGTTGCCTGTGGAGGCTCTGATGGTAATCGGCCTCCCTGCAAGTCAACACCCTGGCAGCTGCAGTCGTTGCACGGTGACGCATAAGCGTAGGCCTGTGCTTCAGAGAAAATTTGCAGGTAGCATTGCCGTCGGCGTAATAATAATATAATTCCATCAGCGAGCACACGTCCGTTTTTGTAATGCGAACCTGCAGTCATACGTTAGACGCTGGATCCGGATTTGCCTTTGGCCCTCGGAGATGCCTGGTGATGAGAAAGGGTGTGGCTAAATGGCTCGGGGGGGGGGGGGGGGGTGCTGTAATTGCACAGAGCCAGTGTTAAGTCATGTGGGTATTATTAATGAGGCGCACTGAACGCACCCGCCAGCTGCACTTTAATTGCGAGGCATCGACACAGCCCCTTAAACGGCCCTTGCTCGGTATCATTTGCTTCCTAATAACCGTTGTCACGACCTGTTAACCGTAAACACACCATCTTCCTCTCCGAACTCGAGCGCGTAGACCTCGTTTCCCTGTCTGAGCACTTCAGCAGCAGATGGAAATTATCCCTTTAGAATAATGCACTCTTGTGGGCATGGGGGGGACAAGGCAAAGACACTTTTTTTTTCTTTTTTTTCTTTTTCTGAGATCTAAGAAACCCGTTTAATGCTTTCAACATTCGGCCCCGGACAACTACCTGCTATTCATTTCAGTCCGAACGAGCAACAGGTGTGGCTTTAAAAACTTTGCATCAAATAAGATTGAGTGCGGCTTGATTTTGTTTTTGTTTTTTTCGTTTTTTTTTTGAGACCGACTCCTGGCTTCATCAGTGTAGTTTTAATGATCTGGTTTCTCTACCTTGTTGCTAGGCAACAATGGCTGTTCAACACAAGCGTTAAAAGCCATGGAAAATCCCATATGAAACATTACATGCCACCGAGGGGGAAGGGAATGGTGGGGGCTAGCTTAGAGCTAGCTGAAACAGATGCCTATTTTTTGCTGTAGCCTAAATGCACCACCAAAGTAACTTGGATGAGACAGTTTCGGTCTTATTTTCCAGGATGTGAACAGTACCTCGCTCAACCTGTCACTATTTCTAATGCTTAAAGGGAGAATGCCACCCCAAAATCCATCATTTTAACATTTTGGTATAAATTACAGTTACTGTCTGTTTCTCTTATGTTCCAATTCAGTCATGACCTGTCAGAACTAAGGTCTGTCATTGAAGTGGCAGTTAGCCTGGTTTTGCCTACTGCAGCACTCTGTTACCTCCAGTTAAATTGGGATTTTTTTACTCTGTAATACTGATAAAATGATTTAGACATTCCCTCACCACTTACAGTAGCTTTCTTCTGTAGAGCTTTCACAGGCATAACAAGGTCTAACGGAACTATAGTATTCAAACATTTGGAGTTTTGTCTTATCATTTAGTATACAAATATTTTTCTGTACCTCCAAATGACATGGTGCTTTTTCACATTCTCAGATAAAATCCAGGATTTCCCAGTGACAGGTGACAGGCTTTACATGTTTTTTACTTTATTTTATTTTATTTTTTTGCATTGAATAGTTTCTTTGCACAGTAGAGTTTCATTATCAGGATGTGCTGTGCCGGGTGTACGTAGCTCTTGGATGCAGTCGGCCTATCTTGGTTTGAATTGTAGATCGTCTTGCTCCTTAAAGGCAGGTCACGCTGGCTCCATTCAAACATTAGATTATTGTAATTAGTGATGAAGGACTCCCCTAGGACAGCGCTCTGGGTCCGAACCTTTGGCCTCTCCATTACTGCTGTGTGCTCTCATGCCCTCAGACGGTGAGGAGAGGACGGAAATTCTCCCGATACAGATAAAATAGCACATTTTAGCCGCGGTCGCCATTTACGTTCCCACTATTAATACGATTGGAAATAACGTGGGAACTAACACGCAGAGCGGAATCTTTTTTTGTTTCGGAACAGAATCCCGGCCTTTTCCGCATTCTACCGCTCAAGCCTGATTTGTCAGCCAGGGGGACTGGATAATTCCAGGGGTTTACTGATGAAAACTAAGCCAGGATCCAGGTCGAGAGCTTGTCTTACAGCATCAAAGCCTTTGTTTTGTTGCTGAGCGTCAACGTTGCGCGCTAGCTCGTGGATTAGCCCCCTGTGCTCTCCTTAGAAGAACAGCACGTCCACTAGCCTTTTCTAGGCCGCCATCATAAATGTGGCTATGGTTCTTTGTGACGAGAAGAAAAACACGCTTAATAGTTTTCTCACGTAACGAGCCGGTATGATGTTCTGAATGTGTTCTAATTATTTAGATCAGTGACTTGGAGCCCAGGACGTCTGTTCTGAATTCCGCTGCCGTTCACCGGGTTAGTCGAGCAGTAGGCTGAGCATCTTGTGAAGTTGTAAAGTTGTGTTTCCATGTCTTAAGAGGTGTTCCTACAGAGAATAAAAAGCCACTAATTCAAATTTTATGTGAATGTAACCTCATTAATTACAAGCGTAATGGTAATGGCAGTCCGCTATAATGTAGGCCATTGTGATCGTGCTCAGGGCTAGGGGTCGATTGAGTGTCAGTATTTAGCCAAAAACTGTAGTTCAAAAGGAGAACCCTCACTGTTTAGGAGGACTGCTGGCACAGCCAACATATACTGTATCTTATGAATGACAGTCATTTGTTGTTAGAACTACAAAGGTCCAGTATGGGGAACTGCGTGCCAGATCAGTGGGGTTTTATGTGAGCTTTTGGGAAAGCGCTGGCCTGGTACATACAGTAAGCTACCTCCTGCAGTGTGATTTACGATTTTAAGAAATGGTAGCTTACAACATGCAAAACATGCATGGAGGCGCCTGTGAAGGGTTGTTGCTCTGCTCTCTGCAATTTAAGCAGCACGTGTGCTATGTGTTATATGAAATCCTTTTAGATCACAAATACGTGATTAGAATGTGGTTACCCTGAACATTCTACCGCTGATGTGACAGTCACTGCTGGTAACTTTATGCAACGGAGTTCTAGAACACTGATTGGAATGATTCCAAAAAGAGGGTCCTTTTTTCAATCTGTAGGAGTTCAGTGTCTCCTCAGTCGGGGGGGAACTGTCTCCTCCGTTAGGTAATTGGGCTGTCGTAGCCTCTTCTCCAATCATAATTAGCAGACACTTCCGCTGACTTTTGTACCCACGTTCATGGGCCCAGAACGCATACGCGACGATCACACCCCCCTTTTCCCATTCTGCCCAACACGGTGCTTTACAACCGTTTCTTTATTCATCGTTAGGAAGTAAAGCTAGTGAAAAATGTTTTTATTCTTCATTTTTAATTACAGGCTGTTCTTTTATGGTGACAGCCAGAGACCTTTTAACGCACATCACCGTGTTTTTACAACACGGGAATTAGAAGCTTCCGGCAGCATGTGCACCTGAAAAAGTATCTGCCTGAACATGCCGGTCGCCGCGCTCCTCTTCAGAACCGGAGATAGTGGGACTTTACTTATTTTTTTATTTATTTCATCAGCAGCGGGAACGCTGGCTAGGAAACAGAGAGCGATGCTGTAGCGATTAGCCTCGCCAGCGAGAGGAGGGCCGCCGCGGAACAGCGCGGTCGGCCACGAGGAGAATTACTGAAGGACCGCAGCCTTCAGCATCTCCTGCTATTCACCGTCTCGGTGTCAGAGTCAATTTTCTGCTGTGAATCACAGACTGAAGCTGTTGGTACAAAGCCTGGGCTTGAGAGAGCTTGAGAGAAATCAAGGCATTGCTTTTTTTTTCTACTTTTTTAGATCCCTGGAGACAGATTTTTTCTTTTTTCTTTTTTTTTCCCCCTTTTCCCCTTAGTTGTTGATGCAACCGTTGCCCTTGATGTTGCAGTGAGCAAACTAACTTTTTCATTTATTTAAGTTTTTTTTATTTCATTGAAGGTATAAAAAAAAGATATAGGGGATTATTGAGTATCTTGTTTTATTGGGCACGTTCCTGAGTGAGAATCGTTACTGAAGAAGCGACATTATGCAAGAAGGCTTCTTAGTTTTCTCTCCTCTGATTGCAACTTGGGGACAGAAGAGGATCATGGGATACGTAGTAAAAATGCAACAATGACTGATAGCGAATGCTGGCAGATAAACAGGGAGCAGTGCTACACTCCATTTCTTTTAATAAGCAGCTTGCGTTTGCCGCACGTTCTGATGAGAGCCTTAATGAAGGCCTCTCTTTTATATGGGCTGCTCTTTCAGTCTCTTCCCTGATTGGTTGCCCGGTCTCATCCGTCACGGCCAATCGCACTCTACATGGCAATTTCGTGAAAAAATAAAAAAGAGAGAGAAGAAAAATAAAAGGAAACCATAATTCCTTTCTGACAACGGCTTCCATTATCCCACTGCAGCACACTATTGATGTGGCCATTTCAAGTCGTGCATTCAGGAATTAGAATTTGCCGTTGGCTTTTTTCTCAGGCTTACTTGGCTTTTGGCAGTGCTTTGTCGTTTGTTTTCGTTTGACGCACATATTTATTAAACTCCACTCGAAGACTAATGAATGTTTGGTTTGATATTCAAATAGAGCTTGTCTGCAGTTAGATACTGCACGCTTCCATCTCCAAATGCCATTTGAATTCCCAGAGTAATTGAGCAAGAGCATATATGCTATTTCCGCTGAGAATGTTGTCTGGAAACCTTGTGTTATATGGCAGTGCGTGTTGTGCTGCAAGTACAGGCTCTGCTCTTTGATCATGAAAAATTAGGCGTTATGTATTAAATGCCTCTAAGATCACTTCTCGCGTTAGCGTTCCCTTAGTTTTTACGAGAGTTATGTCTCTGAATCTTTTATTTGCTAGACTGCACTAACCCCAGCAAATGAGCAGTGACAGATATAAGCAAGCTAATTGTCAGAGCAAAAGTCCAGGAGATGTTTTTTTTTTCGGTCCACATTGACTAATTAATTTGTGTTGAGTGGAGTGTGAATTTAATTATACGATTCAGCCTCTTAATACCACCAAAGCTACTCTACAAGCACCCTGTCTCAGACAGTTCCCTTAAGGCTCAATTTAACTGCGGTTATTTAGAGTCCAGTTTTTTGGGTGACATTTCAGAGAGTACCGATCTCTCGGTTGACTTCCAAAATAAATCCACGATAAGACATTGATAGCAGAACCACATTTCAGAATAATGTTCTGTTTGTAGACTTTGGAAATGTCAAAAGATTACCGCTTAGCTCGGGCCATTGACAAATAAAAGGGGTAAACCTCAGTCGTAAATTCACAAAGCCTTGTAGGTTTACGTACAATAAAACCGGAGTCGTTTTGACTCGATTGATAAAGTGAAAAAATGCACCCTCTGATTTAGAGTGATCCAGGATGTGAGGGAGTGATTCATTTCGCCTGTAGATGTACTGTAAACCGTACATTCCCTCTCACATCTGTCACCCATTGCATTTAATCGCTCGAGCAGAAGGGGGGGGGGGGGGGGGGGGGGGGGGGGAGCAGCAGCATCAGAAAAAGAAAAATTCCTCCTCGGACTCCGTTTCTGCCATTTTGATTGATTTGTGAACAAGACGTTTGTTTTTGTTTTGTTTTTTTTTTTCCTCGCGATTTTTCTCTCTGATCCCCGCGTTACGGAAACTACGGTTACGGACGCGAACCGAACGACGGCGGCGGCGGAGAAACAAACTCGCGTTATCAGACGGAATTCTTCACACTCGCAGAACGCCGTCTGGTGTCGTCAGTACCAACACGGCCTCGTCAAAGGAATGCGGTGCGGAGACGGCGGGATGGGGGGGGGGGGGGGGGGGGGGGGGGGGGGGGTCGTGCGTACCGGGTCACGCAGTTTATCTGTAAAGGGCTCCGCGACTCCGGCGTCTTTGACCGAGCTAACGTCTTTGCTCTCGGCCCGGAAAGGTCATCGGTTCGTTCCCTCGGCTCTGTTTCCGGGGCCTGCGCGCGCGGCGGTCGCTAATAATTAATACCGGGACGCGCGGGGGCTGTGTTCCTTTTCCAAACTGATGTCGAACAGCCCTCATGTTTATTTTATACGAGTGTAAATGTCGCGCGCCGCTTCTGCGACGCTGCATGTGATTATATTACATCCCGTTAGCGGCACGCCTAGCGGGCTTTCACCTTATTTCGTTATTATTCGCCGACGCGAATTCAGCCAACGGAAGCGCCGGGCTGGTCGTTTCGCGTTCGCTTACCGGTACCGGGCCGCTCGGCGTCCGACGCAGCAAAGGAACGATTATTCCTTGATTAAAAAAACCGAACGTCCTTGTCGTGGGCTGCAATTTCCCCCCCCTGATATTTCTGTAGGAACGCGTTCGCGAAAATCACGAATACATATTTATTGTTTCCGGGAGCTCGTATGAAAAAAAAAATAGTAATAATGAAAAAATACCGCGTACGGCAGAAATTTGCTAGTGCATGACACTTCGTCTGGAAACTTCTATTTCTCGAGCAATATATCAAGGGGATTGGAATATGGAAATTCCGTCTCCTCATTTGTAAATCTATTTCTATGCATCTATGCATCTGTTGAGTAACATGCTGAGGGGTTTTTTTTGTTGTTGGTGTTTTTGAGTTGCCGTGCGAGTGCCGTATTATCTGATACAATCTACAGAGACCACGCTGGTGTGATTTCAGAAAGGACCGAACCACACCACTCCTGGGAGGAGAGATAAGGATAAAAGGTACAAATGGAATCTCGTTTCGCGAATCCGCGGTTCGCGTCTGGAGAAGCCGGTCCTGTTGCGCTCTCCCTGCTGAGGAGGGGGCTCGCGTTGGCCGAGCCTCAGAGCCAGTCGGCAGTCGGGATTCAGATCGTCGTGAAGGGGACGGCCCAGTCGTATCGCTCCCCCTGTCCGTTTCAACACCGGACGCTCGCGTCCCGCGTCAGGCTATCGCACGCGCGCGTCGCCGGAACTCTCCGCGAGATCGCCGCGCCCCCTCCGCCGCCTCGCGGCGTCGCGTGTTTACTTTAAGCTGGGCTCTGGCCGAGCTCGCCGTTTACGCCGTAGGAAAACACGGGGAGAGCAAAATAAACACGTTTTTGCGGCGTCTTCCTGCGGACGAATAATTTACCGGCTGGCACAGAGGCTTCAGACGACCCTCCGCCTCGCCGCGTTCGAGACTTCTTATCTGCACTCGAAAGACGGAGCTGTGAAGTGGATGGGGCTCTGAGTCACCGAGGAAACCCGAGAACCTTTTCGAACGCGAGACGCTACAACGGTTTTTCTTAGTTTTTTTTTCTCCCCCCACGCTTATTCTGGCAATGCTTAAGACCCGAGCAATACAAACTTGAACATTAGAGGAAAATCAGCGGCAGCTCGACTCCTTGTGCCTTTGTTCGTTCTTTTGCTTAAAGGTCGCCAGAGGTGGCATCGCTAATACTAGCGCGTACAAACGTGTTAGCTAAAGCAAGTAGCCTATGCCATTTATTGCTAGACTCGGTGTCAAGAGTCGAGAGCTTATAATGCAGGAGAGCCTACAACTCTCTTTTTTCATTGCGGCTTCTAAAAAGGTTGGAGAGCGTATGTTTCTATAAAAACGGTTCAAATGAAAACCGCCAGGCATCTGTGAGCAGCCTTTCGAGATTGCCTGGCCCCCTTTTAATGTGACTAATAAGTAATTAGCTTTCTCCTGTTTGGCCTCGTTTAGTGCTATTTTAATTATACACCCTTCTCATGGAAAAATGTTTTGGAGCTACAGTGAATTTCCTCCCTGTCCTTCCCTGTGTAAAGCACCGCTTCGAACGGGCGCTTGAAAATAGCAGTGATCAAAATCCTAAAAAAAAGAACATGTACTGTGTCATCAGACTTTTCACCTTTGATGTACAGTAGATGTTAGTCAATTCTCATAGTGTGCTTGTAGCACAATGTGAATATCTTTGAACCCTGATCATGCATACACACACATACACACACACACACACACACACACACAAATACAAACACAAACACACACACACAAATACCTGCATACACACACACACACACACACACACAAACACACACACACAAATACCTACATACACACACACACACGCACACGAAAAAAAATCCCTCTTGTCGTATTTATCGCTTTTTGCCAGAGGAACGCGGAGACGCGGCGTGTTGACGGCGGCATGGAACAAACGGGATTGCGGGCTTTATTGCGCTCCGAAGCATTCAGCCGTCTCCCGGCCCCTTGGCAGGGCCTCCTGACAGATTGGATCCGACGCATTTTCTCCAGAAAGGCAGAGGAAAGAAACGCATGACAATGGAATGAAGCAAAAAAAAAAAAAAAAACAGAAAATCGGTGCGCTAAGTGGATTGAGTGGAGCTCCTCAGCTTCGCTACGTGTGCAGACAGACGCAGCTTCGCGCTCTAAATGATTTCTCTTCCTCTCTCTAAGCTGGGGGGGGGGGGGGGTTTGCTTCACTGCAGACATGGCCAAACCCCCCCCCCCCGTCTGTAAATCGCGATGTGGTACATATTTTCGGTGTGGATACTGTGATCCCTGGATCCGCTCCCAGAAGGTTGAATCACTGACTGGGACCGGTAGGGCTGGGTGGTCTCGGGGATGATGTCATGTGTTTGTACGGTCCACACGCTGTGCCTGTGAACGCAGCTGAGCGCGGGGCAGCGTACTGCACATTCCACTGCTTCGCCGCTCAGCTGGGATCGAACTGAACCGCTCGCCGTCTTCGTACAGACGCATCGAATCTTCACACGGCGATCATTCATCCAGCGTCTGGGCCCTAATCGAAACTGTCTCTGTATCTTTTGATCGCAGACTCCAGAATCCACCGCATGCACCTTTTTAAGCGCCGGGAGGAAGCGAGGGACAAGGTTTTTACTCGTTACGATGTCAGTGTCAGACGCCTTAACGCCCCTGGAGATGTTACCGCACCGCTGCCGAATAATGTTTACCCGAAACGAGAAAGCGAATCTCAAAAGCTTAAGCTGAACGAGAAGAGGACCGAAACGCTACTTAAACCTCTGAAAAAAGACTTGAAGTGGTGCCTCAGACAAACCCACGTAATTAAACGCATTCCTGCTTTTCTTTCTTTAGGGAAGACCTTTACGGGCAATTCCTACAAGACGTGTTCAGCGAATGTCTTTATGTAACGTACAGCGCCTCGTTCGCAGGCTTACACGTGTCGCCGAGCGCAAATTTACAGCCCTTTCGCGAAAGCAGGTGACTCTCGGAGAGCCGGGATCGTCTTTCGCTCCGAACGGTTGCCGGGGAGTTACGGCGCCCCGGTTTTGAGTGACAGGCCCAGGGCCTCCCTGCGACGGCGGCTCCTTGTTTCCGTGACAGTACGGTGCGCCTGCGTCCGGGTGTCTTTTTAATGGGAGATCTGCTGCCTTCAATTAGCAGCCCTGGGTGGCACGCGTGACCCGTCCGCCCCGTGCGGTTAGGGGGGGGCCCCCCGGTTCAGGGTCTGAGGGGTCCTCGGGGGGGGGTCTGATAATGAGGTCACGGGCAGGAGGCCGGCGCTCTGCTTTGCGCGGGGCAGCGGGTTCGCCAGCTGTTCGCCGCAGAGAGGCCGGGCCGATGGCACAGACCCGGCGACCGCCACAGCGAGCTCCAGGGGGAGCAGCCCAAACCCCCCACCGGCTGAGCTCCTGAAGCGGCCCAAAGCCTCCCAGGTGGAGCTTCTGGAGCAGCCCAACCCCCCCAGGCCGAGCTCCTGGAGCAGCCCAACCCCCCCAGGCCGAGCTCCTGGAGCAGCCCAACCCCCCCAGGCCGAGCTCCTGGAGCAGCCCAACCCCCCCAGGCCGAGCTCTAGGAGCAGCCCAACCCCCCCCAGGCCGAGCTCCTGGAGCAGCAGCCCAAAGCCTCCCAGGCTGAGCTCCGGGGGGGGGGGGGGACCCCAAGCTGGGCATCAGGAGCAGCCCAGATATCCCCAGGCCAGGCTCCAGAAGCAGCCAAAACCCTCCAAGGCCGACCTCCTTGAGCAGCCCATAGCCCCCTAGGCCGAACTCCGGAGAAGGGGGTGCCCAGGCCGAGCTCCAGGAGCAGCCCAGAGGACCCCCAGGTCAGGCTCCAGGAGCAGCCCAAACCCCCCCAGGTCAGGCTCCAGGAGCAGCCCGAACCCCCGCAGGTCAACCTCCAGGAGCAGCCCAAAGCCCCCCAGGTCGAGCTCCAGGAGCAGCCCAAAGACCCCCAGGTCGAGCTCCAGGAGCAGCCCAAAGACCCCCAAGTCGAGCTCTAGGAGGAGCCCAGAAACCCCCAGGCCAAGCCCAGGCTGTGGTGGCCTGACCATAGCTTGGCGGTTTTTGTGTTCACGCCGTCTCCCGACCACCCAGCTAGCTCAAAACGTTCTCACAATGTTACTGCCGCGTTTTGTCAGCGTTATAACATCGCCGCAACACACGGCGGGAAGGTTTTTGCGCTAACTGGGAGGCATGCCAGAATCCTTTCCCAAGCCCTGGCCAAGCTGTCTCGCTCACTAAAACTTATAGACTGGGATGGTGCTCTAACCAATTTATTCATTTTTTTTTTTCCTTTAACTGAAAAAAGCTGGAATTTATCATTAAAAAGAGCTTTGTGGATTTTGGTATGACATGCAAGGATGCCTCTCTGAAGCACATAATCTGTTGCACATCACAATGATGGAATTACGTCTTTGTGAGTCTCCAGACGAAAATTTGTCTTAAGCCTGTGTATTCAAGGGGCTGTTCAGAAATGATTTACAATTGTTTTGATATATATAATAATAAAAAGTTTTTTATGAGCTCATGAAAAAGCGTCTCGACGCCAAAAGAAAAGACACACATTTATAGGCGGTCGCAAGACCGCAAAAGCTTTTTGTTTTCGGTGCCAACCGAACATGGCAGATTTCGAGGCGTCTGTCATTGGCTGCATGCAGGATTTTTGGCGAGCTGTTTGGACGTGTCTTAGCATTTCATTTGGATGAGCACGGGTGCAAAAAAAAAGGAAAAAAAGGAAAACAGGAACTGATTCATGTGCCCATGCACTTATTCGCCTGTAAGGAAGCGGCGCTCCAAACCGGTTATTTGTGAGTTGGAACCAATCGACCATGGTGTGCAATTGATCTTGTTTCCTCGCAATGGGCCCACAGCAGCAAGCCCACATTTTTGTTGCTTTGTTCTGGCCTGTCTGGAAGTGAACTAATCCCGGTCACCCCAGAGATAGCTTTCCAGATAATTTTTGGCTAATAAAAAACAAACGGTTTTCTCGGTGCGGGAAGGAGAGGACAGGTGCTGCTCGGAAAGTGTCGAGTGCGTGTGAGCAAACTGAAGCGTGGCCGCTGAACCGGGCCAGCTCACCGCAAGCCGAAAAATTCCTTCGGCTGGAAGGGAGCTGGCTTGTTTTTGTTCCGACGCGGACTGGAACGGTTTGTACCGGCGCGGGACATCCTGGCGGTCCTCCCTCAGACATTTCGAGCACATACGTACATTTTTACATACGCGCCTCACTCCGGTGTCAGGCTGAATCGGCGCACGCGTGAGCGGGCAGGGCCTGGCGCGGACCCTCTGTCGCTACGGTTACCGTGCGGCGGACCCTCCCCCGGGGTGACGGGCAGAAAAAATGGGTCAGAGCTCCAGTGGGGAGGGATCAGCATTTTTTACTCTACGAAACGAAGATGTCTCTCTTAGCATTTAGCAAACCTTGCACATTTTGGAGGAATAGGAGGACTATCTGTACAGGGAAGGATAGCCTCCACATTTTAGCCATCGTCTGCTATTATGAAAAGTTGACTAGTTACAGTATAAATGGAAATAGTGCTATGTAAAACAGTTGTGCAAGTCGCTCTGGATATGAGCATCTGCTAAATGCCTGTAATGTGATATAATTTAATTAAGGGTGTCGTTAGCATCCAGCAAGTCTGCTACCATATTTATGTTCCATTTAAATGTATTTAAATGTAAGTTGACCGATGGGTACAGTAGCCTAATACTTAAAAAAAAGGAACTTGTGTTTGGTCGGTAGGTCTGTGCACGAGGTAGTTGTCCAGAGGATCAGTATGTGATTGGCCATTGTCCGTGTGTTAGTGTGAGAGCACTAAGGGCTGCCCTAGCAGTGCGCTGTGCTCTGAGGACAAACGACGGGGGCGAAGGCATCAGCTCGGACGTGACGGCGGTATGGAGCGCCGCGCGGAACTGCGAAGCCCTCGCATAAGAGCAGCGAGGCCCCCCAGGGCCCCCCAGCCCCGCACCTCGTGAAATTGAATCGCGGGCCCTTGGTTCATTCAGAGAATCCGATGGAATCCGCAGTGAACTAATGAAAATCGCTGTATTGGTTTTCCCTTCACACCAACCCCCCCCCCCCACCCCCACCTCCTCCCCCCTACAACATGTTGTCTGGCTAACAACATTTACAGAGCATCAATATACCATTAGCGCAGCCATGTCAATTTCACACCTGCCCCATGATGCCCAGCAAGACAGGCCCGGGCACGCTTCCCGCTAATATATTATTCCCGTCTAGCGTTTTCGTCGAGACTTATTTATTTTATTTTATTTTATTTTATTAAGGAACCTTTGGCTCGTCGAAACGGGGAGAGAGCCGGATGATTCTAGGCCGCGCAAATTTAATTGATTTGTTGCGTAAGGTAAGCCTTCGAGGAATTCCGTGCGATCTGCCGCAGATTAAATTTCCGCATTTATACTTGTGCCTCGCGCGGTTTGAAGATGTTTTAAGTGGGTTTGCCGACGGTGTTTGGTTTTTGGATGACTGCGGATGCATTCCTCGTCTGCGTCGCCTGGTCCGCGTCGAATCCGATCTGAAGCGCGAAGTTTTTTTTTTTTTTAAAGAGCGTAATTTGTGCTGATGTCATACACGCTGACGGCTTTGCTCACAGAGCAGATTTAGGCCCGATTACCGCTGCCCGCTGTCGCCCCCTCGTACTCTGAACACGTTGACCTCATTAGCACAGCGGACCAGAAGAGCCGCAGTTTATACCGCAGCTGTCGTTAATCTCATTCTCCGGCATTTGAAAGCCGGTCTCCGTCATCGTTTGTGCAGTACTCTTTGCAGAACATACTGTTGCGGCCGACTGTGGCCAGTAGCCCCACAGGGCTGTGCGCGATTGGCGACTGCGTGACCCAGGGTTCATTCTGTTAGGGTAAAAGACGCATGTGAAAGGTCCTCCTCTGACTCCGCTCTTTGCGAGCTCGGCTGTAGTCTGGGGTGTGAAAAGGTCCTCGGGTTTCGGAGGAGCACCGCGGGTGTCTGCGCTCTCTCCAAAGTCAGCGGAGGGTTTCGTACCATGAACTGTGCTTGCTGACGATTGGCCGTTCCAAATTGGGGTGGGAATTGAAGATGCTCAGCCCTCTGTTGGGCGGGAAATTTATATTTTCAAAAACAGATAAATACTCTTGCAGTCGAAATCCATTACTCTCCTGAAAGGCAATTGCTTTATTGTGGAAAAATATATTAAAACACCACTCCAAACTGTGTATTGCTTGATACAGTATGCTGGTCCTCCTTTTATTTATTTATTTTTTTTTAACAACTTTAATCTGCATATGTGTGATTTCTGCTCTCGAATATGTCTAGACTGTGCTGTGGTGGAACCTTCCAAGCAGTCCAGATTTGTCTCATAGGTTCCATTATGGAATTTGGGCACCAGAAGTTCTCAGTGGGATTTCACAGGCCCCTCCCCCCCTCCTCAGATCACACCTTCATGTCTTCACTGGCGCACGGACAAGAGCCTCCATCTTGTTATATCCTGCTTCCAAAATAGTCAGACGACGCGAGCTCCGCGAATGCTAGGAGTGTGCGGTTGAGGTTAAAAATCCGTTCCTCCTCATGGGTCTTCCCCCCTGTGTGCAGTTAGAACTTATTTATGACAGCCAGTGTGTTCCGTGCCAATAAATCGTTTTGCAGCATTGTAAAGATATCCTCCTCCTCCTCCCCTTCTCCGCCTGGCAAAATGAGCTTATTGGAAAGTGAATGAGAGAGGATAGCCCTGCGTGCGGCAATTATTCATTTCCAAAAACTTGTGACCTAAGCCTGTAATTTTGTTTTTCTTGGCTTGCGTATAACGACTGAACAATTAAAAAGGAACTGGCTCCTGGGGTGCAGCTCTGAGAAAGTAACTGCTGGGGGAAGCGTTTGATTGGCCCGCTGAACTGAGGCTTTGGCTCGGGTTTGTGCCTCGTTCTAATCATGCTAAACACTTGACCTCCTCATCCCCCCCTGCCCAGCACCCGCAGGAAACTCAATTATGATTAAAAAGTGTTCTTCTTGTATGAATTCTAGCTCATATGACCGTGACCTCATTGTGTGTGTGTTTTCTTTTTTTCGGTGTATGTGTGTATGTGTGTGTGTGCATGTGTATACGTGTGTGTGTATGCCTGTGTGTGTGTACATCAGTATGTGTGTGTGTGTGTGTGTATGTCAGTCTGTACTCTGTGTGTGTGTGTGTGTGTGTGTATATATATGTCTATTGTGTGTGTACGTTTGTTGGTGCATATGTGTGTATGCATGTCTGTACTGATGTGTGTGTGTGTGTATATGTCTGTTTGTGCAGATGTGTGTGTGTGTGTGTGTTTGTACTGTGTGTGTACTATGTGTGTGTGTATGTGTGTGTGTCTGTACTGTGTGTGTGTGTGTATGTCAGTCCGTACTGTGTGTATGTGTGTGTGTGTGTGTGTGTGTGTCCGTACTGTGTGTGTGTGTGTATGTCTGTACTGTGTGTGTGTCTGTAGTGTGTGTGTGTATGTCAGTCCGTACTGTGTGTGTATGTACTTGTACCGGTGTGTAAAAGGGGCTCTGTATTCCCTGCAGAAGGACATGTCGGTGAAGCCGCAGGACCGCGCAGACAGCCAGCCGGGGCCCCTGCACAAGAGGAGGCTGGGAAGGGTGGCCAACGGCCTGAGCCTGGGCCCGCGCAAAAACCGCCACCTCCTCCAGCACTCGGACCAGGAGAACAACCCGCGCCTCGCCCACGCGCTCAGCAAGAAGAAGAGACTGGGGAAGAAGCACCGGCCGGTCAGTGTCTCTCCCTCCCTCCCTCCCTCCCTCTCTCCCTCCATCGCTCCCTCGTTCTCCCACACGTCAAGTCCTTATAGCGCAATGTGAACGGATTTGCTTGGTTTCGTTCCCGAGTTTGAGGGTGAAGAGCTTTGTTGCGGTAGTACTATACTGTACCCTCTATATCCAACTGCTGCTCCCTACTTCCTGCTCTCTCAGTGATCGTCGCATTGGAATACCGCCGTTATTGTAGGTTCAAATACCGTTAGCATTTCAGACGAGTTAATTAGCGCAGAGCTCAGAAAAGATAATTACACATCTTTTTGTTTTTCAGTCTAATTTGTTTTAGCTTGTCTGACCCTGGGCACTCAGACGAACGTGCGGATTATTACGTGTAATTGCTCCGATGACAATGGAGGGAGAACGGAGCGTTTCTTCCCCGCGCAATTATCGTAACTGACACAAACGGCGGGCGGATTTAAAATGATTACCCATTACGCGTCCTAATTTGGGCATCGCCGTGTCAAGGTGAGAGCACGTTCCATCCCAGGCTCTTTCGCTCGTGTTGCTCAATAGAGGTGCACAATGAGACTCCATTTTGAAAGGAGCCGGATGGAACACGGTAGTTTTCGGCGATGGTTCGGTCGCCGCGGTCGCTCGACCGCGCGGCGTTTTATCCGGAGTTGAATCGGCGCGCCCCGCCTGTGCCGTGCCGTGCCGGCCCTACAGAGCGGCTGCTCCTTTGTGTTTCGGCAGTTAGCGCGCACGAGAGACCGAAGGTTTGAAGATCCGAGCGGAGAAAAAATTAGCTCGTCGTTAAGGGTGGGTTTTCCGAAGAGCAGCCGGCCCCTCCCTCTCTGGGTTTACGGCGGTTCGCGAGCCCCTTTTGATTAATCGCGTTGTTCCGTATGACGGATGCAGTAACGCGTCAGTTGGGCTAATTAGGTCAGTCGGCCGCGGCTGTTTTTGTCGTCGGCGACGGCAACGGCGGCCTCGCGAGCGGTTGCCGCGACGCCGGCGGGCGGGCGGGGTTATCCGCGTCCTCCCCGCTGTCCTAATGAGTATTAATGGCGCATTGACACAGCGGTGTCGCCGCACCCTTAGCTGTCACTTAACGACCCCCCCCCCCCCCTCCCCCTCCCCCGCACCCTCCCCCTGTGAGGGGGAAGAGCAAAGGTCACCATTTGTACCTGTCACTGCAGAGAGGTCTCTTTCTCTCTCTCTCTCTATCTCTCTCTCTCTCTCTCTCACTGTCTCCCCTCTCTCTCTCTCTCTCTCTCTCTCCTCTCTCTCTCTCTCTCCCTCTCTCTCCCTCTCTCTCTCTCTCCCTCTCTCTCTCTCTCTCTCTCTCTCTCTCTCTCCCTCTCCCCTCTCTCTCTCCTCTCTCTCTCTCTCTCTCTCTCTCTCTCTCTCTCTCTCTCTCTCTCTCTCTCTCTCTCCCGCTCTCTCAGGCGCTAATTGCGCTCTGGGCTCAGCAGTTCAGGCTCTGGCTTATCTGTAATTAAGTTTAATACACGGCGCAGAGTATCAGCCCGGATAATGGAGTGCCTTTCGGCTGAGCCGGTCTGTGTCCGTTTGATGCGTCCTCAGCGCAGTGCTACTTGTTGATAATGGCCACTTTGGCGATGGCGTGCTGGAGAGCAGTCAGCGCGCTTGCGTTTGCGAGTAAATGGCTCAAGATTATTAATGTATATATTTTTCCGTTTTCTGTTTTGTTCCTTTATTTTCGTCTTATTAGTCGGATTTTGATTGCATGATTGTACGTATGTGGTACACTTGTTCGAAGATATCAGCCTGATTGTAAAATACACGGAACATCAAGAACCGCGATGGAAATAAGTCCAGGACTTCCTCGCGTTGTCCTTGACAATTTCTTCACATGCAAGTTCTTTTGATACATGTGTTTTCATTTTGTCAAATAAACTAAACTAAACTAAAATACATGGAACCTTTCTGTTCTGTACGGCGTAGAACGCTGTCAGAGATTTGAACTAACAGGAAAATTTGACTTGCGATTTAAAATATATCCATAACATGGAGATAGTGATGTCATCGTTTCCTTATTCATGCACTAGGAGGAAAGCTCTCACTGCCTTGTCATGCTTCAGGCAAGTGGCCTACTCCATTTGTAATTTTGGTAAAAATGTTGAAAATTAATACTGTCCTCGGAAATGTGCCAAAATATCAAACCACTTTTTATAATAATAATATATCACAAATATGAAAATAATCCATAATCCAAAACAGTTGTAATAAGTACATATTAAGCCAAGAAATCTCCCTGAGGCAGTTTAATATTTGAAAGATATTTCATATGTACGCATCCCATTACCGACATGACTTTCGTTGTGCTGCAGGCCGTCGTGTTTCCACCAATCACGGCGTAGTATAACGTCGGTTATACATCGGATTGCACACGTCCAGCACAGAACGCTCATCACAATCGTAACTGTCTCACTGTCAGCGAAGAGCCGAGTGGCTACGCTAGTGGAGATAGCAGCGAGGCACCACTCACCAATCACAGACCAATCACAATCTCAGCCACCAATGACGAGAGGGCGGGAAAGAATAGCGAGACCAACTGCCCACGCCTACCCAAGCTTCAATCGCCAGTGACAGTGAGAACATTTTCTTTTAAAGCTAACAGGCGCTTTAGCTACAAATACAACCAACTGCAGTGTTCCAGTGATGCAAGTGTATTTGCCAGTGGCACACTCGCTTCCTGCCTATACCCTTATAAGGAGGTAGTTGAGCCCGTAGTAAGTGGACGTGCGACCTGCAAGAACAGCCCGTGTTTTGCAGTCGTGTATCAATAAACAAAATGTCAGATGCCGCCCGGTACAATGTGAATGCATGCAGTTCCCCATCAAACAAGGTATTTGTAGGCTACTTGTAATAAAAGCTATTTCCATATAAAGTGGTAGTTTGGGTTTAGTGAATTCTGTCTGATTTCGAACTAGGCCACTTGCATGTAAAATTGCATTGTGTGAGGGGGAAAAAAACGGGAAGTCAGCATGTATTTTTGTGATCATAACTGCGACAAAAGACGCATAAATTAACATTATCACTTACATTTAAGTTGATGGCCATTCAGCTAGGCTGCTGGAAGATACAAGTCAGGGAAACTGACGCGAAGCCTTTCATTTGTTCCCATGAGCAGCCCCTGTGCCAGCCCGCGTCTACCTGCCCCGCCCTGCCCCCGCGGCCCCAGCCACGACCGCGCCAGTCGGTGTTGCCCACGGACAGATGGCGGCACCTGCCAGTCTCGAGGTAGTTTGGCGCCTCTAATAGTCTCGCGGCAGGACGGCGGACGGGCGGGCGGACCGACTGACGGGGAAGTCCGTACGAGCCTGACAGATGGAGGTCTTTGTCGCTGATCGTGCGCGTCGTGGAGAGCTGACAGCTGCGACGACGAGCGATACGCAAGGTGTTGTTCGCGGTTTAAGTTTGAGGATCTAGCGCCACGTCGTCGCGATATTCAGCGGCTTCTCCTTGCGCGACCCTTTCTCAGCTCGCTAATGGAAAATACAGCTTGCGTGGGCGACGGTGGGGAGGAGGACAGAGACTCGTTCGAACATCAGGCGATTGATGTTGCTTGGCCAGTCACAAGTGATGCGGTTTGCCACATTGTCATTGTGTCGCGACCTAGCGTTGCTATGGTCGCTTTCAAAGCGCGAAGCCGATTGGTTGAACGCGATCGGCGGCCGCCGTCCGCCACGGGGGGGAGAGAAAACGATTCCCCCCGAAAAAACAGGCAAAGGTGAGATGAAAAGCGATTTCCTTTTGTGCGGTCTGACCGTTCACCGTATCGCTGACCCGTGTTCGGCAGGTTCAGGAGACAAGGGACGACGTCATCGCCTGCCGAATTCTATTCACATCGCACTGCTTAAATAAACAATAGGCCCGCCTCCACTTTCTCACCCCCGCTTCGGTTAAAAACAAAGCGTGTCGCGCGTTTGTTTGACACGGGTAACGAGATGCGGCTTGGGGTCTGGGCCGAATGCACAGATTAAGACCCATGGCCCTGTCGTGAGGGTAGCTGTTTATGATAGGCCGCTGACTGAAAAGCCTGGTTTGCTTTTTATGGTGCTTGTTTGTTGATTGCTTCCTGCTCCTACTTCCTGACCCATTGCGAATCCGGGAAGGCGGGCACAACCTTGGATCGTTTTAACGGAAATCTACCAATATAAACAATTTGCCTGAAAAGGAAACATCTAAAAATGTTAGTTTTTTTCCCCCTGTAACCGCCTGGGCTCGTATCGAGGTTTAATTCACCGTGAGTGCGGTTTCCGTTCAGGGAAATGCGGTAATTATCGTGTCCGCAAACCCGCGATGCGGTGCGGAGCGAAGTCTTCCTTCCCAGGGTGCATCAGAGCCCGATGCAGTTTTATCAAGATGTGCGCAGATTGTGGGGAAAGTGATTTTCATTTCCTTATTTGTTTTTGTTTCGCCGCACTTGACCCAGTGTTCTGAACCGACAGGGATTTCCCGCTGCTGTGCCGTGGAAAGGTGTTTGCCCCCTTCGTGATTTCCTCTATTATTGCGTGTTTGTCACACTGAATGGTTTCAAATGTTTAGACAAAGTGCAACATTAGACAAAGGGAACCTGAGTAAACACAAAAACATTTTTTTAAATTTATTATTTAATTTTTTAAATTACATTTCAAAAAAGGTATCAGACGCCCATATCACGCATGTGGAAAGGTAATTGTTCCCTTAAACTCAGTTACTGGTAGCAGCACCAGCAGAAATAACTGCAACCAAATACTTACTGTAATAGGATATCCAGCTTTCACATTGCTGTGTGGGAAATTTAGCTCACTGTTCTTTGCAGAACTGCTTTAATTTAGACAAATTGGTAGGTTTTTGAGCGTGAACTGCTCTTTTCGGGTCCTGCCACAGCATCTCTGTTGGCTTCAAGCCAGGACTTGACAAGGCCACTCCAAAACTGAAATTGAGAAAATGCACAGACCAATGGTTTCAAACACCTCTTAAGTACCTCTTAAGTGATGAGCAGTGTTTTCACGGTAATGCGGCCATACTGTACCATAGCGGTGCAGTTTATTAAGTGCTACTGGGAGTTCAGTCGCCGAAAAAAAAAAAAAGTATGCGGACGGTCGCCTGCGGGGTCCACGCGGACATAAGTGACGTCATAGGGGGCCCTGAATCGCTGTTTGGTGGTGAAGCGGACCACGTGGGTCGTTTTGCCTGTGAGCATACCCAGGTCTCACTTCCTCTTCTTTCATGAACGATGACATTGTCTGCAATTTGCGCAAAAATTGTGGGAAGTGTCTGTAAAGGAGGGTTGGTGCTGTTTGAATATGCTTTGAGTACACTTGACCATGAAAAGCACAAGTCCGCAGACAGTGTGCTGGGCTGTCTATCTGTGTACAGTACGTGTCTACTTCCTGTGTTCAACACTTGAGGCAGGTTTGCAAGTTCAGGTCCTTTTTTTTACTATCTGCAGTTTTCCCCCACACACACTCTTTGCTTGATAATTGGGGCACATTATTTTCTGCTAGTCTTTTGAGTTTAAAAAACAAGGATTGTACACGACTAAAGATAAGAGTTTGTTCGTTCTTTGAAGTGTGGCCATGGTTTACAACTCTTCGTTGGCTTGCTCTAAAAGTGGAGAGACACTTTTAAATAAACAGTGATGGTACAGAGAAAATAAATTTTCCAGTGACATCAGAAGGAGGGGGAGCCAAAGCAGGTATGGAAACGAGGCCTTGTCTAAAACAGACACCCTGAGACCTCCAGTATCCCTTCATTCCGAGATTAAATCCATCCTGAATGGGCTGCTGAGAAAAATGTAAAAACGCGACTGGCTTCTGTCGCTGATGAGAGAGAACAGACGGTCCGCCTCCCCGGGCTTTCGAATCCCGAATTGAAAATCTGTCGGAAGCCATTACGGATCAGCTCATCCCAAAACCGCTTCACGCCCGCGCGACGTTAGCGACGGCGGCCGGCGTCTCGATCCGCGGTCGATGACACACGCGCGCGCGCGCGTGCGCCTAAAACTCCGGAGGTTAAGCGTTCCGAGCTCGGCAGACGTCCCGCGGCTCCGCTCGTCCCTCGCCAAAGCCGCCGGAGATTCGCGGGGCTCTGGGCGATGGCCTAATATTTGTGCGGAATCGGAGCTCTCCGGCAAATAGTTTCACCGCGGCTGAATGATGCCCTCGGCCTGTCCGCCTCGCCGTTTGGGGTGTTTTACTGTTGTTTTCGTGGTTGTGGAGAGGAGCGTTTCCGCGGAAAAGGGGGGGAATGTATTAAATGGCAGTTTGCGCGAGTGCCTGGAAGTTTAATACGAGAAATAAAAACGAACGCTTGCCCTTGTGTTTTATGTACTTCCTGTCTGCGGATGGGCTGTTTTTTGGCTTGTGTAGCCTTACTGCTATTGGATAGAGCAGGGGTGATAAACCGGTGCAATAATTGTTGAATATTCCTTTTGGTGGAAGGGAGGGGTGGGCACTTAAGTGAGAGTGTGGGGCGGGGTTGCCAGTGTGGTGGGTGAGCTGTGGGTTTTTGGGGCGATGGCGGCAAGCAGAGCGGCCCGTATGTGCTCAGGGAGAGGCGGGGTTGGGGGGGGGGGACAGCACCTCCGCGAGCCCCTTCTCCCTCACGACGGCGGCTGGCCACGCATCCCGCCACCAGCTCTGACGGCGGTAAAGCGGCAGCGCCGGCCGCCCGAACCGCATCGATTTTCACCCGCGGCCCCTTCAGTTTCCCCCCCCTTCCCGTCCCGTCATCCTCCGGCGGGCACTCCCCGCGCCCCTCCGCTCGCCCCCGGTGGCGTACAGCGCTGGCCTCACACGGCGGCGGCGCGGGGGGGGGGGGGGGGGACGTCAGCACCCCGTCTCCGAGTGAGCGACGCGCGCCCTTCGCCTCGCCCGCCCCGCATCCGGAGAGAGAGAGAGGGGCCGTCAGCGGCCTGACAGCGCTCTGACAGCTGCGGAGTCGCGGGTCTCGCTCGCGTCTCTTAAAGCTGTCAGCCGCCAAGCCTTCTTTTCCGCGAAAGCCCGTCTGCTCGCCGGCGTACGACTGTTTCAATTTGCTACCGCGGCGTCCGAGGGGCGGACGTCCGCGTTTCGGGAACGAAAGGGGGGCTCTTTTTTTTCCGGCGGATAGTGACGGTTTTCGGGGCGAACGCGCGGGGTGCGACGCCGCGGTTCCGCGGTTAGCCCTGGCGCGGCGTGAGTAAACGGACTTCCGAC
The DNA here is from genome assembly GCA_025169545.1 of Anguilla japonica. NCBI lineage: Eukaryota > Metazoa > Chordata > Actinopteri > Anguilliformes > Anguillidae > Anguilla > Anguilla japonica. The sequence continues at coordinate 45,876,799 of CM045891.1, forward strand.
GGCTCGCCTCCGAGCCGCGCTCTTCCTGTCGGGTCGAGGCGTCGGCGGAGCGCGGCGTCGCCGCGGCGCTGACTGAAGGCGCCTGAATCACAGGCCTCCCTTCTGTAGACGCGCTTTGCCCGGGCCGCTGTTCTCGAGCCGTCGAACATGAGTCAAGTCCAGCGTGGGCGTTTTTCACCGAAGGATGGAGAGTTCTTATTGAATGTGTATCTTTAATGGTTCTTTGTGGTCTTTGTGCGTTCATAGAGTAGTTACTTGAAAACCTACCCACTGATATTTTTCCTTTGCTAGAATCTGTGCGTCTAGTTTAATTGACGCCAGTGTACGGCAACCCTGTGGCGAGCTCGGGATTAGAAAAAAAAAAATGCGGTCAATATGTAAACGATGATGTATGATGTATAGTATCTGATAGCTTGCTCGTCATCGTTCCGTAAGGAAGATTGAAATCCGGCAAAATGGCCTTTTTTTCCTCCAGTCGACAGTTAATTCCTCCGATGCCTTTGAAGCTCATGTTCGGTGTCGTTAATTAGCTTCGCTAATGACCTTTCGGTTCCGGTCCGCGTCTCCTTGCTCAAACGTCGGCGTCGGGCGGGTGTGTGAACAGCGCGCCGCCGCGTTCCGGGAGGCGCGGATTTATTCAGGCGCTCGGCGGTGGGTTGAGTCCCGGCCCTCGTTAAAAGCCTTGATGACGTCTGACGAGCGTAGGCCATCTTGTCTTTGCAAATAGCCCCGTTTTAATTTTTTTTTTTCTCCCTCCTCCTCCTCTCGAGCGAGAGAGTGACTCCTTTTGAAGTGTGAGGGTTTTTTTTTTTTTTTTTTTTGTTAAAGCTGGAGAAGGCTCGAAGTCGCACGAATGTTAATGTGAGTCATTTCTCACTACCCCCCCCCCCCCCCCCCCCCCCCCCCCCCCACATTAAAGTGCCTTTGCCTGTCAAGAGGTGCGATTTAGCTGCACGGAGGAACTCGTTAACCAGGGGCCTGGGAGCAGTGAGTGCGTGAGCCCCCCTCCCGGCCCCCTCGACCCCCCCCAGCCACACACCCCCCCACCCCCCCCGACCACCTCTCCGCTTGTCAGTCCACCAGTCAGCGGGCGGAGACTGACAGTCCATTTGCAGAAATGGGGCTGACCTCGTAACCGAGTCAGAGCGCTTGAGGTTGATCCTCCTCTTCATCCTGTGGCCCGTGGATCCGGAGCATGAAAGAGCTGTCAATCAAGCGGCTGCCGTCCAGAAACGCCGATGGAAGTAGATCCCGTGTTTATACGTGCGTTGTATTTCTTTTTTTTTTTGTGTGTTTTGCATTAAGCACCGTATTGATAATAGCCTGGTGTTCCTGGGGATTTGGTTTAACCCCGTTTTTTTTGGGGGGGGTTTTTTTCGAGATGTGATGCCAGGACAAGACTGTGGGAATGACTGATAAATCCTGGAAAGCCTTGTGTCTGAGCTGGATGTGCAGCAGAGCACACACACATGCACACACACACCCTCTCTCTCTCTCTCTCTCTCTCTCTCTCGCACATCCTCTCCTCTCTCTCTCTCTCTCTCTCTCTCACACACACCCTCTCTCTCTCTCTTACTCTCCTCTGGCACAGACACACACACACACACACACACACACACACACCTTCTCTCTCTCTCTCTCTCTCTCTCTCTCTCACACACACACACACACTCTCTCTCTCTCTCTCCCCCTCTCTCTCTCTCACTGTCCTCTGGCTCGCGCACGCGGGAGAGAGAGAGGGGCGGACGACCCCCGGATTAGATCACAGTCTGTCTTTGCAATTATTTGGTTATTAGGCGCTAATTTGGAATTCCCCAGTACGTTTTACTAGAGGGGCTCCCTGTAATGGGCCACCTGGGCTGCAGCCATCAATGCGCTGAACCCTAAGTGCCAGGTTCCCGCCTGAGTAATAGGCTTTAATAAGCTGTTTAATTGACGCCACGCCGCTCTTTGATGCGGCCAGCTGACCTGCGATTCTGTCGCTCTGTAAATATTAATCAAGCGTACCTGGGAGTGGACTGCGGCCCCATCGCAGAGCTTAGGACGAGTAAACCGAGGTGTTGAGGATCCGGCAGGAAAGGTTGGCCGTCCCAGGGGGGATTTGTGGGCAGAACACTTTTATGAGTTCCTGTCAATCTTTTTAGTCTGAGTCCCGACCCCCCCCCCCAGCATGAGGTCAGGGAACATGTGTGCGGGGAGTTCCTTAGCGCTTACGAGCGCACGGTGACCCCTGACCCCTGGGGGAAGCGCGTACGGGTCGACCTTACGTCTCTGCCTCTCCTCTTACTCCGTGTGCAGCGGGCGGCGAAAGTGTTCTCTGCCTGACGGCGACTCTGCGGAAGCGTGCGCGGCGTTGTTCTGCCGACGTTTGGCCGCCTTTCGCTGCGCTTGCTCCGTCTGGTCGGATGTCGCAAATTGCCCCCCTGACCACATCCTCCACCCGTGGTCGCTGCGCAAGGCACATCGCCGAGAGGCAGTTTAATTTTTTACGCCTCGCAGACAACCGCGCTAAAGGTGCTAACTGCAGCCTTAATCTTTAGCGCCCGTACAGTGTGATCTACAGCAAACCGCCCCTGTGAAAAACCCTGCTCCCGACATGGGGAGGTGGGGTAAATGAAGTGTAATTGGCAACCCTGTTCGTGGCGAGGCTGGGTTTCTCCTCGATCCGGTCCGGCTGCGTCGAGAGAGAGAGACCCCGGGTCGTCTGTTCCGTTCCGTCGATCCCTGTTGCGCTGGAAGAAGGGCCTCTCTCCCGAGCCGCGGGCTCCGCGCCGCCTGCAGGCCCCCTCAGACGCTAGCTAGCTAGCTAGCCGCAGCGCCACTTAAGGGTCTATATATAGCGGCGGCGTGAGAAGCAGGCCGCCGCTCTGGCTCTGAGCGAGAGGCGCCTGCCTCGGCTGTAATGGATCCCCGCGCGTCTCTGAAAGGGTCTCCCGGTCCACGGCCGGGCCTAATGAACGGGCGCAGCGGGGTTTTGATGGTTTTTTGGCGCATGTTACGCCCTCCGCAAGGTGGTTGATTGCCACACCCCCACCGTTTCTTTCAGGTGCTCATAGAAGGTACTGCTGGTCTACACAAAGGCTCAGTACATATATATATATATATATATATATATATATATATATAAAAGCGGTTGCAGAAAATTGGATATTGCAATTAGGGCGGCAACAAAAAAAAAAAATATATATATATACCCTAATTGCAATATCCAATTTTCTGCAACCGCTTTTCAAACTGCAGCTAAGGTCACACAGAGCGGAGTCTCTTACTTTTTGTTTTTTGTATTTGTCCTGATATTGTAGCTTGCTCTTCTCCCTAGTGTGGCTTGGCATAAGTTAGGTCAGAATGGTGTTCGCTGCGTGAACTGTACTGTGTTCTTGGCTAGAAAGAGCTGTACGAAATGAGTATCGTACCTTATCGAACCTGTGTTGTGTAGTTGTCCAATGGCCATGATATGCACTTTTGTACGTCACTTTGGATGAAAGCGTCTGCTAAATAAATATAATGTAATGAGTTGGAGGAAGACTCATTACAGAGCGGGGGGGGGGGTGTTAATGCTGACGCGTGGACCCTTAATCTACTGAACCCTCCCATACCCTGGGCGACTAAATCACTTTAGCTTTATAGGGCAATTGTACTTTCAGCCTATGAAGCTACCAGCCACGGTCGGCTCTGGTGCGGTCTGGATTCGATCCGAGGCCGTGGGACTCACCCGTGCACCACAGCGTGGTGCCTTAACCGAATGAGCCACCCAGCCGTCCCTGTCACCCTGTTTTATTCAGAGGGCTTTTGACTGCGAGCCCCCTGTGTGGCAGACAAGGGGGTTCCTCTGCATTTTACACTTTCCCCCGTGTTTCCCCTGAAGAGGACCTGCTCTGGAGTTCACCCTCTCTCTGCTCTCACCGCTTCACACGCTGCCTTACCCTCCCGGCCCTTAACACCGTCCGGCCCTTAACACCGTCCGGCCTGTCATTTCCTCTCGGCGGTTCTGTGCCGGAGTTGCGCCCGGGGGGATTATGCTCGCGGCCGGCGATGCAAGTCTGGCACCGGCCTCCGCGTTGTGGCTGCCCGTGGCTTTTAAGCTGCTGTACTTCAGAGCCACTTGCCCTGTTAGCTGATGGCTTCTCTCCGTTCCTGTTAGTGAATTGTGCGTCAGCTGTAGCTTGTGGATTCGGCTGGCCTCGTGTCGCTGGTGTCTTTCCGGCTGGACCGCAACAGTGTGGCCAAACCCTACAAATGCGAATGTCTGTGACTGAGTGACCGAGTGATTAAGTTACACCATTGGTCGGCCGGATCACGTGCGTTAGGTCCAGCCATATACTAGGTTTTAACCTGGTCTTGTTTTCCCTCCGCATGCTCACCATTTTTCTGGCTGTATCTCTCGAGGTTGAACTGTTTTGGTCCGAACGTAGCGGATGTTAGCGTCCGCTGCATACGGGATCACTAGGCCTCACAGCCTGAATCCTGCCGGTGTGTTTCTTTTTTTTTTTTTACTATGTGCTGTAACTCAGACTCTCGCACAGCCCAGCGAGCTGCCATGTCGCTAATTTCGCCCGCGATCGGAGCCGTTATTTAACTGTGGGGAAAAAAAAAAAAGGGGGGGGGGGGGGGGGTGGGGACCCGCTTGCTCATTACCCGGGTCCTCGCCGACTCTCCCGAGCCGCTTTCCGTACCGTCTCCGAGGTGGCGTAATCACGGCGACCGCGCGGCGTTAATGCAGGTTGGCCGGAGGGCCGGCTTTTCACGTGACACGTGTGTGCGCGCCGGCGTATAGAGTCCCCCCGGCGGCTGCGTGCGCATATGCGGGAACGCCGCGCCCGGCCCACGGTTTACTGGGGCTTAATGGCGCTCTTCCTTAACCGGGCCCCGAGGGGATCGGCCTCTCGTCCCGCGTCTGCTACCGCCGCCGCCGCCGCCGCGATTTTAGCCCGCTAGACGTACGCGGGGCTTGCGTCAGCGGGGGGGGGAGGCGTGTCACGCCACTGGTCCCATTGAGCCTTCAGGATCCTTCAAAGCTACTCTATGACATCGACTAAGTGGGTAACGGGCAGAGTAGCTGACTGCTTGGGTGTGCTAGTGGTCTTAGACGTACACGACTGCTAATGCTTTGGGGGGGGGGGGGGGGCGGGGGGGGAGAGGTTTGTTGCCAGGGGCTGATTGGTTGGTGAACCCCCCCACCCCCCCCCCCCCCCCTTATAAAGTGGAGGTGTTATTCAAGGTCAGCCTGGTCTGTTTGCCGATTCTTAAGAGCGGCGCAGCCTGCAATATCGCGTAAATGTCACGACTACCTGGCAAGCCCTCCAGTTGAAGTTTGAACAGAGAGGCTCATGCAAATATTTCCTGTGTAGTAAATGTATAATTTAAACCCGAAGGAAGTCACAGAGAAAGTACTGCCGGAGACATCTTAATTAGAGTGCAGTCTCTTGATTGAAATTTAACTATGTTTGTTGGTGGGAAATACTGGGAAAATATTCTGTTCTATTCTATTATTACTTCAGTCTGATTTTTTTTTTAAATCTGTATTGAGGTGAAACTGACATAAAAAGAAGAACTACTCAGAGCGGTTGTAATAAGCTGGCAGAAATATTACTGTGTTTAAGGGCACGTCTAAATTGCATAAATGTGCAGTGGTGGGTGCCTACTGTACTGTCTGTAACACATGGGATGTGTGTAAGCAAGCTCTTTTTACTGTGTTTTACACAATAAACTCTGCGTTATCGACAACTGGAATTTAGTAATAGACCCCCCCACCCCCACCCCACCCCGCCCAACAGACAGATTTTTTTTAAAAAATTGAGAATTCAGAATCTAGAAGCTTCCATTAACCTCAATTGCTGTGTGATTTAACAAGCTAGAAGGAAAAGAGACAAGTAGGTCATTTGACAATGCTTACATAAGATTTTCAGGATATCTACCGTCATTTCACAGGATCTGATAAATGTTTGATCCTTTTCTCAAGGTTGTTCTTGTAAAAATGTTTGACCAGTTTAAGATGCTCCCACTTGCATTAATATCTACTTTGAAAGGATCATAATATGCATAAACTATTATTATATAATATATTATCTGGTATGTATTGTCAGTGTTTGGAAAGCAGCACTTAAATGTATTAATTCTCTATAGCACTGTTTTAACTAGACTACTAACTATCAGTTCTTTGGATATTCATTGTAATGTGATTAATAATTATTAAGAAAAATGTGTATTTTTCTGTGAGCGTTGCATTTTTTTACATTACAATGCAGTTTTTGAATGAACAGAATGACCTAGAGTGTCATTCTTCATACAGAGCATTTCGGTGTAATGTATGAATTACGCATTTAAAACAAATGGATGAACCTCAGTGTGTTCATGAATCAGAAGTAGCCGTGGGAGGACCATGAGCCAGCGAGGAGGAATGAAAGACTAAACTGACTGTACCTGGATATTTTCTGAACTCTATGGTCTGTGTCACGAACAACGGTGAATGTGATCATTAGCCGGGATGAATCATTCCCCTCGTGCGGTATCGCACGGTGTGTGGACAACGCTGGCTTTTCCTGCCAGGTGGCTCTTACCGGTGTATTTGTGTGGTCCCTCTTAAAACCAAAGTCCCCCCATATGGTGTTTTATAAGCTGTGACCATCGCATATTTTGGCAGAGAAATTTTTAATTGATTCCAACAGCAGTTTTGGCCACTGCAACCGCAGGTAAGGCTGAAGTGTTAGCGCCGTGCAGAGTTGTCCAGTCAAACATGGAACATTTATCTCTAAGCATGATCGGTGATTTTCAACATAGCGCAAATAATGCAAACCAGGTAAGGAGCAGCTTACGAAGAATAGGTGTCTTAAATCTACGGTTGTTCAAATTCTGGCTATTACCTTGTGAATGAGGTGCTAACTTTATTGCTCCCAACCATTAATATTGAAGTCAGAGGGGGGGGAAACTCCGAGAATGGCTTTGTCTCAGAATTACTTTATTGAATTAATTAATGCATGCAACGTGTTGAAGGTGCCATGTTGCACAATTATGTGAATATTGTAATGGTCTTTACATTAGAATTGTGTCTCATGACAGTGCTATGCCTAGACTGTGGTACCTATGCTACTGCATATCTATCCATCTTCTTTGTGTGTTTTTTAGAGGCCTAACTGGAATCTTTGTATGTCCAAAGCATTGCATTATTTGTATTGTTAGTTACATTAGCTAGTATTGTATAGCAGTATGTAAAACCAGTGTGTTTAAATTTAATGAGCTTGTCACAAAGTGCGCACTCCAACTGTCATGCTCTTGCCAGGCATACTGTACGGCAGTTACATAAGCTAGATAGCTAATTTACTTAATGATTCAGCTGCTGCTTCTTAACGTAACAAATGCCTAAAAACACATTATGTAATATTTAGGAAGCATTTATGGGATTGCTTTTGATTATACATTTTTGTATCATTGTACAAGATGCTTTGGAATTACCTCAAGTATATTTTATTGCTTGAAAATACAAACTCTTGAATGTGCCTTTATCAGCCATTATAAATCCCATAGGTCATCAGAAACTCGTGTAAGTATCTTAAGTTTTCTTCATCGCACATAAAAACTGTCTTGGCCAATCGAGGACGTCCACTAAACCTGAAATAATATGAGCTGTCCCTATAATGTCGTCATGTGCCCTGCAAATTAGCCCTGACTGTGCTAGTGCTGACTTTGGCCAGTCATCTTGCGCGGGTGAAGCTTTGGCCAATAATTTGTCACTCCACATAATTGGTGCATCTGCAGTAGGCCTGTGGTAATCGAGCAGACGTCCAGCACAGCAGATGTGCGGACCGGTTGCCAGATTACAGAGTGAAGTGGTGGCACATTGAATTTCAGAGGACTCGCACGCTAACGTACGCCCTACAGAATACACAGAGGACTTTGCCACGTTGTGACCAGCATACAGTTATGTTTGGGAATTTGAAATTGGGTGAGGTGAAAAAAAAAAAAAACAGAATAAAAAGCGCATTAATATTACAGCCTATTTGACATGGCAACCAAGCAACCAGCATCCTTACACTGCACTGGTGAGAGCCTCCACTTAGGGGGCTACACGGGTAAGTCTGTCATGTCCAGTTAACCCAGCTCAACCTCATCACAGTCATTCCGGCTCACACCTGCCCCCTCTGGCTAGACGCATGTACTGCACCAAAAATCCTGTGTTGTAATGAGGGGGAACTTTAACTAATGACAGAATTATGCATGTGGTAGGTAGTATTTTGGCCAGTTTCCCAGTGGGTGGTTAAAAAATTCCTCAGGCAGAGTGCCAGCTTAACAAACAGGCCGGGAAAAAGTCTGATTTTCCCATTGACACCAATTCATCTATTGTTAGAAAATAGAGCTCATTTTTGTCAGTATTGTCAATATTATTGCTTCTGTTCAGAACGTAATGATGGAGAATATTACTTCAAGGAGTTTCATATTGAAGCATTATCACCATTTCTAAAGCAATATCCTGCAGTGACAGTGTTTAATAACGTCTCGGATGATTGGCTCCTACTATATTTGAATCCTGTCCAGATACTCTTATGAATTCTGGGAAGTTCCCCAATGATGAGTCAAAGTAAAATTTACAAACAAAAAAATGGCGTGTCTTCCAGTGCGGGAAAGCGTTCGCGTTAAACTTCTGGAGTACAAAGTAAAAAAAAAAAATGAAACAAACGATCTTGCCAAGGTACAGTATCGGTTGTGGTTCCAGGCATAATCTCCAGCACGATCCTCCTTTCCCGAAAGACAGATGTTTCAGATCCGAGTTCGGGCTGAAATATGAATGTTTTCGCTCGGTACCTCAGGAAGGAGACGCTGTCATCGCACCGTCCGCGCTCCGGCGCGAAAACTTTATTTATAACGACGCGTGTCGAGCGCGTGCTCCGGCCTGCCGGAGCGTAACGAGTCTCAGCCCGCGGTTTCCGTGGTTTCCAGCACGGGTCCAGACTCGCGTCCGGCCGACAGATTGAGACGCGCGGCCGCTTCCGAGCGCCTGTGGCCGACGGACGGACGGACGGACGGGGGGGGGGGGAGATCGCTCAGGAACGAGAGGCCGCCTGGAAACGGGCCGCTCCTGGTTAAGGCTCGTTGCTGCTCTGCTAAACTTCGTACATCGTCCCGTGGACCTTCGCTGCTACGTCCTCAGATGTCGACAAAAATCAAAAACAAATTCAAATTCTGCAGTGGTCTGGTGTACTCATTTTGGTTTCTTTTGTATTTATATGGTGGTCCCCGCCCCCACAACCCAGTCATTGTTTCAAGATTATAATAATTTATCATGCATTTGTGATTATTCACTAATAGTTATAGTAAAAAAATAGTCAGTAGCACATTATAACGTATGTAAGTATTCCGCACTTCCCGCTGAACGTGTTGGTTGTCAGCTAATCGCTTTTAGTTAAATTCTTTGTTATGTTACTGTCAGTCTGCAGCGGAGCGCGTTCCTGCGGAGTTTGATTAAATATCAAAGCCCTGTTAGAAAGCTTCCCTCGCTGCGCGGCTGTCATTGGTTATTATAGAGGAAGACTCAACTCAATTGCTGATTTTTTTTTTTTTTTTGTAACTGGTGACAGGGTTCTACTTTTACAATACACGAGGAGGCGTGATTTGCAGTGTTTGATATTTCTTTGCGCCTGTCATAAGGATATTGGACCTTTAGAAAATCAATTGCTTAATCTTTTCCTTACTGGAGTGTTTACACTTTTTAAAAAATTCTACCTTTAATAAAAGCCCACTCAGATGTGTCTTGGCCTAAGATCTTAGTGGAGGTGTACATGACGGTAAAAGCACCACTGGCAAGTGGACAATGAAGGAGACGAGTTTAGTTTGTTTTTCTCAACACTGATGGAAAAAAAGATACCGTGTTCAAACACAATCAGATTGTGGATCGATGCAGAAGGTGCCGGTCTGGGGAGGGAGGCCCGGTCGATTTTGGAATCAGATTTGAAAGAAGAAAGGATTCATTTGGGCTCTTGCGCTCTGCCTGAAGCCAGTCCTAACCGCTTTTTTACTCTTTTGTGACTGCGCCCTAGCGACCGCCCGCTAACGAGAGCCTGCGGTTGTTTACATAGCTCAGGTTTAAGCTACCTTCGAGGAGCAGGTGACTCGCAGTAACCTCTCCGCACTGTACTGAAGGCGAGGAAGAGATGATTGAGTTTCGGCTCCCGGACGGAGTGGCTACCCTTTAATCTCCTCGAGCTGGATTTGCCAGTACTGTCAGTTAAACCGCGCCTTCGCATGCACGTCCGAAAATCCTCCCTGCCACCCATCCCCCCACCCCCCCCCCCCCCCCCGACGGCGGCTTGCAAAAAACCTTCGCCTCACGAGCTCAGCGATGCATAAAAATTTGGACACGAGTCAAGGCTCCGGCTACAGTGGGCTGCCTCAGGTTTCCTGTTACAGTGCAGAGTTGGGGGCGGGTGGGGGGGGGGGGGGGGGGTGGCGGTTGGCAGTTTGGGGGGGAGGGGAGCAACACCTCGGAAAATTAAATGTCTTAACGTTGTGTCAAGGTTTTGGGAATTGCTTATCTGCAGATACCGGTTCCGAGCACCGAACTTCGACCCTTCAGTGGTTGTCTTCCGCAAGCCCCCATTTCTGTCTGTAAATTGGGGTGGGCAGTAACGATTTTATAATTCAGTACGCCAAACGCGCCCCAATGAGAGGAAACGGCCGGCCCTCGGCGAAGCGCCTCGTCTGGGAGGCTGACGCGGCGGTGAGCCCACGCCGGTTTTCACGGTCGCGGCGGCGCCCGCCAGCCGCCGATTGGTTCAGAGTGACTGTGCGTATCGCGGCGTTGGGCGCGATCGAACATCGTGCTAATCGTGCTAATTCCTCCGTTGCGCGTTTTTTTTTTTTTGCCGCGCTGAGTCCGCGGCACTGAGGCCGCCTTTGTGCGAACGCTGAACACAGGGACGCCATTGTTCCCGTCACGGAATGTACACTCACTCAACAGATGGCACAATGGGCTTTCTTCATCATGGGTTACTGTTAAAAAATGACCAAAAATAATCCCCCCCCCCCCCCGTCTTACAATGTCGGTTTTCAGAGGGGGCCTGTGATTTTGGCGACGGATGAAGAAGTCCCATTCACATGATCTGGAAAGGGCCACCAGTGTGCTCGAGAGCACACAGCTGAGTCCAGTTTTCTTATGATGAATGATGTATTTTTAACCAGTAGATGGTAAAGTGTTCATTTCTGTAGTTAATTAGGGGAACGTTTTGAAAAGTGTTCTGAAGTAATCGGTAAATCTAAGGAATTGCACAGAAGAGAATGCACAGTGTAATATTATTGTCACTGCTTTCTGGCCTTCACAAGAAATAATTGGAATGTTTTTTGTTGTGTTTTTTGTTGTGGCTTGTATCAGGCGACAGGGTCATTTTCCTTTTTGATTACTTATCTAGTTTTGTAGATATGCAGTCATGGGTTCGTAAGTATAACTGGTAAATAACAAATTTCAAAAGGCCTTTTTTTGCGAACACATGTAACACATTTTAGAACACAGGAACATGATTGTGTATCTCATGTTAACTTTTTTGATACCCCCCCCCCCCCCGACTCTTCAGAGAATAATCCACAATTATCACCGAAGATGAATTTCTGGGTAAATTTTTTTTGCACCGCTGAATTTTACAAAATTAATTCAGAACTCAATTAGTCAAAAACTGATCTGGGAAAAGCTGAGTCGGTACAAGAGTGGAAAACCTCATGGGGGTGGGGGGGGGCTGCTTCGGCCTTGCATCGCCGTGGTGATCTGCCTCCCCAGAAACTTCGCGCCGTAACGAGTCACGCCGCCGGTCAGGACCTCCGCTCCACCCCCGGCGGCGTTCTTCCCTCAGCCGCCGCGGTCGCGCTCGAACTCGATGCCCTCTGACCTTCAGATAAATCTTTTAAACGCGCTCCTTTGCCGCGGAGCAATATCGCGCGCTCTCAAGCATGTTGGTAAAAAAAAATGTCGTATTGATTAACCAGCCTGGCGGAGGTTTTTTTTTTGCGCAGTCGCGGCTGGGGGGTGGGGGGGGTACGGGGGATGGATGGATGGGGGGGGGGGGGGGGGGGGGGGGGGGGGTTGCAGAAGAAGCCGGATCGTCAATCTGAGGGAGTGCAGAGACGGCCGAGCCCCACGCTGTGCAGAGTGGCTTTATGAAAAGAACAGATGGGAGATACTTCATGGCCGGTCCGCGCCGCGTTGAAAAACATAAATTCCCTCCGCTGTGGAAGGCGGCTGTGCTCGCGGGGGGGGGGGGCCGGGGGGGCTGGGGGGGGGGGGGGGGGGAGCGTTTCTTGGGGGCGACGGCGTTTGTTTGGCAGCGTCTCTCTCGCAGCGGGGGGGGGCGGGCGGGGGGGGGGGCACCGAGTTCAGATGCATGTCAGCATTAAATCGGGGATTGGATGTGTATCCCGTGAACTTCGGTCGAATTTCAAACAGGATACGCGACTGCGGTTACCCTTTCCCCCTCTCCTCTGTGTGTATGCCTGGGCCCTACTGTCTGCCAGCCCTGAAAGACACCTGACAGGCCTGCTGGCACACATCAGCCAAAATCACCTGTCTCTAGAACGAACAGGGCCACCTGTCAATCACTCACATTCAAACCAGTCATCTAACTAAAGGAACTGGTGTTTGGACAGCATTTAGGTGTTTTCTTCACTATTTTAATGTGCCAGTGCACACAAGCTACTGGTTGTAACTTGTGAGAGATTCACCTCTCTTCCAGTGGGTGCCAGCTCTCCTGTAGCTCTGTGTGGCCTGTAGAGTTACAGACAGCAAGAAGTACAGATTGTTGAGCTGCAATGCTGACTGCATAAGGTGTTGGCGGCACTGGTAATGGTTTTTGGCGATTCCTTGGGGAGGGGGGGGAGACGTTGGGGAAGAAATCTATTGTAGTGCCTCAGGGACACAAAGACATCAGGAAAGAAGGTTGAGCACAGCTCTTCAGTTTTCATAACTTTGAATGTGTTTTTGAAAATACATATTTTATTAATTAGAACTGTTTATTGTTTGGAACTGAATACTGACATTTTTTTGTGAATGGAAGCATGACTCATTTCTGTTGAATGGTATCTACTGTATTCTGAGATGAACGTAATGAAAGCACTAAATTGCAGGCAGCGTCATTTTGCTTTTTTTCCAGCGGCAAAGAAACATTCCAGACTGAAATAAACAAAAACCGTTACAGTTTAAAAAACCCCTTTGAATAATTCTCGTGTCTGTGACTGAGAGGGTTTAATGGATAATTCCAATTAGTTATGATTTTGCTTTTTAAAGCAGCGTTTTTGTTTTCTACCTGCTTTCAAGCTGTAAATGGCCCCCTTTGTGTTCGGAATGATAGCTGTACCCGATGCACTCCTTTATGTTGAAATGTTGTTCTGCAGCTAAGCTTGTTTGGGAGCATTTAATAGTGCAATGCAGGTATTTTTGGCCTTTGCAGTCTACTTCTTCCCTCTGGCACCTGTGAAACTGTTGAATAGAAACACAATCCTACCTTTTTGGCTTGCTTGTTTTTTTGGTTTACCGGTAATGGTACATAAAATTTTTCTGCAGTCCCAATTGTGCTCGCTATTGATTCGCTCTCTTAAACAAGAGGCCGGTTTAAGTGTCAGCAGTTAAAGGTGGCCAAACAAAACAAACTAGGGGGTTGTTCTCCACAACCCAGATTAAGCAACGGACACTTGAAACTGCGTAGTAGCATAAGTGAAATGTCAATAAACAAATGTGTCATTGGGTTACGTGCACCTTCGGTGAAAAACCGACTGCATAGTTGCTCTCCACAGCCAGCTTTGGTGACCACTGGATAGTAGTGCTTAACAGCATTAAAAATAAAATGGCAAATCCGGAATGTCAATAGATGGATCTGATGTTGGTGGTCACTGGGCTTTAGCTGCAGGGGGTTGTGTGTGGTGGGGGGTCTATCTCTCTGCTTCCCTCTCTATCCGCTGTGGGGGGGGGGGGGGGGGGGGGGGGGGGGGGGGGGGGTTGAGGCGGGTGGGGAGGGGCTCCACGTGGCTGGCATGGGGGAGAGACGTCTGTCTCAGGCCCAGCTCCAGTACTGTTTGGTAGAAGGAGATGTTTGGTGGTGGCACCCAGGCCCCCCAGCTACAATCTGCTCCTCCTGTGGAACTGAGTTGCTGTGGGGAGTGGGGGTGGAGCCTCTGCAGTTATACTCCATCCCATTGGCTATCGTGCAGGTTTTTCAAGAGCCAGCTCGTGCGGATGAGTTGGTAAAGCCGAGAGCATTGTGATTCTCAAGCATCACTCCCCCCCCCCCCCCCCCCCCCCCCCCTTCCCTTCCCTGAGGTGGTTATAGTTCCCCTGCTATTGCCGCACAGCTAAGCCAGTATTGATTTGTCTTTATTTCAGTGTGTCTGCCGTGGGAATAGCAGTGTATCAGCTTTAATTGAGCCTCCTGCGTTTGTGCTGAAGCTGCCGATATGTGAACCGTTGCCTTTTATTTTATTTTCTCAAGATCGCCGGTAGATGCGAACGGCTCGTCAAAGGAGAGTAATTTCGTTATGTGTAATCAGTGTGTTTTCAAAGGACGAGACAGAATGGCCGCTGAGGACCCTCAATGATTTTCCTTGCGTGTTTTCTCACAGGATGAACAGAAATCTTCTCGGAAAACTTAATTAATTTGTTAGAGAAGTCGGTTCTGGTTTTAAAAAACAGATGCACGGTGCATTAAACCACTGAACTCCCATCTAGCGCAAACGAGCCATGAGCTCACTGGTTTGCAATGCATCACTGGCCGGTTTGCTTGTCGTTTCGGTGGTGTTCTGGCTCCCTCTGCAGGCCGCAGAGGAGAATGCCTCGGAGAGAAATTGCACGCAGCAGTCGGAAGAGGAGGCTGTGCTCCACAGCCTCGCCTTGTTTGTTAATAAGAATGTCGCCGCAGAAATGCCATTGAATGCGGTCACAGTGGGAAACATACGCAGAACTGTCATTATTGCAGAACGGCAATAGACTAGTGTCATTCTGCACCGGTATACTGTATATTGTGACACATTCGTAATCAACAAGCAGGTAATATGTGCATATAGATACACACGCATATGTACACCGTACGCAAATGTGTGAAACAAGGATCATGGCGTTTTTTTCTGTGTCATTTAAAACGCATCGAATTTCCGCCACGTGCGGCCCGTTTGAAAGGAAAACGCGGCTCAGGTCAGACGCGATGCTCAGCTGTTTGACAGGTGACTGATCAGTTTGTCGCCCCGGGTGTAAAGCAGCGGTGACGCGCGCCTGTTTAATTACAGGGCTGCGCTTTAATGATGCGGGCTCCTCTGAGCGTGACTCTTAATGGCGCTCGCGCTTTTAGCTTATGTTTCTCCTCCCGTCGCCGCTCTTCGATTAAGAGCTAATTTACTGTGATACAGCTGGGCGCGGTAGCATCGGGCTAACGGTAATGACGCTAAGTGACCTCTTGTTATTAGCTATTAATTTCAGATGGAGCCGTTTTATATAGCCGCGCAATTATGTAAGCCCCGTCGTTAAGGAAGAGAACAAATACGATTAGCGCTGCATACATTTCATATATTAGCTATGAATAATGAAAGCGAGGTGTGGAAATTGGGGGCCTGAAAGGTTGATTGGGCATTAAAGTAAACACTTTGACACCTAAATGGCTTCTCTCTTCCTCAAACGCCATATAGCCTTGGAGCGATTGGTTCTGCAAGTGCAGCAAGTGCTCGCTGGTTCCATTGCCCTTGGGTGGCTATCAGTGCTGTACATCCATTGATTTCAATGCTGTACATCCCCCCCCCCTGAGGGCACGTAGTACCTCCATCCTGTCCTGCCTAACGCACCATCATCTCCCTCAGCCGCTGATTTTGGGCACTGCCCTGCCCATTCGGCGGGTCAAATGGGTCCCCGTTCCCGCTCATTTTGGGGGCCCTCAGGGCCCGTCTCATAGTGATTCACAGACGGCCAGAGGAGGCGAACACAAGGCCCTCTTTAACTCCCCACCACTCTCCGAATGTAGCCAGTGTGACTGCTCAGTACAGGCACTGCGAAGCTCTCTATCCGCGCACGCTCGCCGAAATGCGTTTTGTCTCTACGCCCCGACTCCTCGGATTTATCCGGAACAGCTTCCTCCCCGTCTCTGCGTTCTTTTCTCTTTCCTTCTGCTGTTTTTTTGCCCCCCCCTCTCCCAACCTCCCTCCTCCCCCCCCCCCCCGCTCCCCCCTCCTCCCCCCTCATGAAAAGGCGCTTTGCGGCTTGTTTTATTTTTTTTTTTTGATGCTCGCTGAAGCAAAACGCGGCCTCGGGCGAAACCGCGCCGGTGCGGGCGTATGAAAGGGGGTTTCTGGGGAGCGCGGGGAAGAAAGGGGGCGAGCGGCGAGGGGGGGGGGGGGGGGGGGGGTCTGATGTGGTAAATATCAGACGCGGGCTTGTCGGAGCGCATGTTTCACGAACGCTCTCTCTCTCTCTCCCCCCCCCCCCCCCCCCCACGGGACCCCCGGGGGGGGCCCCCCTGACATACCCCCCCCCTCATCAGCGCTTACACGTGTAGTTCAGGGGTGACGATCGATACCGCTCGCCCAGCCCTCAGAGAGCCGCCGGGCGAGCGGCTGGACGCTGAGCTAATGGCCGTTGCTAGGGAACGGCATAAATGGGACGTGCTCCAAACGCGTCGCGTCTCCTCTGCGGGGTCTGCTCTGCGGAGCCCGCTAACAGGCCGGAGAACGCACGGCGTCTAATTACCGCTTCTCACCTTTCTTTTCTCCGCCAGGGTATAATACCGTAGCCAGATGGGGGGAAAAAAGAAATACCTTGATCAGCATTAAGGTCTATTAGCAGTTTGCTTGTGAATATTTTAAAAGGCTAAATTTACGTTCTTGTCCTGTCTTACTGCTTGTGTGGTTTCCTGATGTCTACGTCCAAATAGAATAAAAACCAGGAAGTCAGGAGAGGCTAATGTCTGAAGCCATTTTGAGGGATTTATTTCCGTTGAGTTTCACCTCCAGCACTTCTCCAGCGTGTGGAGTCCAGGGATGCCTCGCCCCGGCTGAGAGGCTCGCACTGAGGCCAGACGGCGTTGAACACCCTGTCACCTGACGTCACCGCGCCGTTCGCTGCGAACCTGTCACCTGACCCACCTGGGTGGCGTGTGCGAGACGTGTTTGGCGCTCTCCGATGACCTCGCGGGTTCGAGATGTTGAAAATGTGCGAAGACGGTTTATTTTTACAGGCGGAAAGTCCCTCTGCGAACACACTGGCTTGTCGTCTCATTTATCAGGCTTCCCATACATTTCATTCTGAATGTGTACATTCAAATCTATAGTCTTGTGTACCCATGAACATATTTATCAGACTTGTATATCCCACTGATACGCGGGGTTTACTTGATGAATCGCACTTATCCAATCAATGCGTGCCTGTGCACGCTTTAGTTTATTACCTTGTGAATGTCCTTAGTTACCCTTGCGTGTGTACTGTAGATCATTCCTGAGCCATGTACCATGTGAAGGAAAAGTCTATTAGTCGTAGCGCACGCTCCAGCCAGAATGCTATACCTATGCTCTCCGTAGTGCATGCTAGTGTAATGCTATAAAACAACTAGGTGTGTTTATGTCAATCTCAAATAATTATGCAGCCATAAACTGCACTGCCATTTTTTTTTTTGATTCAGTAAAAGGAATAAAACGTGCATGTGTGGCTTGCAGTACAAAACACACACACACACTCACACATACAAACACACACACACACACACACACACTCACACTGTCCTCACTGTGTCAAGTGAAGTTACAATGCTATGAAAAAATGATTTCAAAAAAACATGTTGGCCAGTTGCTGTGGAACTGAGTGTGCATACAGACCGTGCACAACTCTGCCTGCTCGTATGTTGATAAATGAGGCCTAGAGCAGTAAATGGTCTGAGGAGAAATACAGCATGTTCTCATGTGCATACGACTTTATGTATTTTCCTTAGGTCTACAGTAAATATAACTTGCAGTGCTTTGACAGTCATTACAAAACTCTTTATTGTGGACTTTTTTGTTTAATGTGATTCAGAAGAGTGCATTTTTATCGTGCAGTTTAACAGCAACTTAACAGGTATTGAAAACATATAAAATTTTCAACATTCTAAATTCATTTGAGCAGAGCTTTTAATTGTTCCGTTTGAACAATGCTGCTCTTCATTTCACAACAAGAGAGCGTTTGTGAAGCTATTGTCCCATTATTCAATAAATGCGCAGTCGACTGCTTCTCTGACGAGCTGTGAATGTAAATATTTTGGCTGACGCTGAATGGCTTTCTCGTGCTATGATGCCAGTGAAACAAGGCCCCTCCTGGGTGTTCCCTGACCTTTCCACACCTCCTAAATCAGGGAAGGGACACAAACCACAAATAACCTCGTCTGAGCGGACAGCAGACCCCAAGCCCCCCCCCCCCCCCCCCCCCCCCCCACCACCACCACCACCTCTGCTGCCTGGGAACCAGACGCCCCGGCCTACCGTGGGCACGGGGAATCGCATCCCATAATAAGCCCGCTGGACTTGCGTGGAGCGGCTCGGCCCGTCTAATGACCGGGGCAAACTCGATCGCTTCCTCCAGTCTCGACATTTCCACTTGTTTGGACGCCGATATTCTCAAGACGCCAATTAGCTTTTTCTTTTCTTTTTCTTTTTTTTTTTTTTTTTGTTAGGTTCAGAAATTTTGCTCTTGGCTTTTGAGTTCCCTGTAGGACCATTATTTTATTTTATCTTTTTCCCAGGGCTCGCCGTGTTCTTTCCAAGAATGTCGAGCACACACGCGCCTGTGCGCTCACACGCTCTCACACACACACACACACACACACACACACACACACACATATGAACACGTGTGGACACACACAAAAATGCACACGCACACACTGCATGTCTGGAGTAGATTTGTTGCTGCCTTATTGAATAAAGACAATTTTCTTTTCATTTCATCGGTTTCACTTCCAAAAGACCCGAGCCAGCATATTGCAAATTTAGGAATGACGTATTTCATATGCAGCATTTTTTAAAATTTATTTGCTGCCTGGTGGTAACAGGATTATAGACAAGATTATATCCATGCAAGCCAGATTAACAAAGACCGCCTCCCCTTTCCCCCAAAAAATCCCTGTTGGTACAGAGCAGGCCATATGCAGCCAGGTTAGGCCCAGTGAACAGCACAGCCTGATGATGGTGTTTTGTTGGGAAGGGCGTATTGGCCATTGGAGGTGTTTAAGGCCAACAGGGCTTTACTCTGTGAGAGAGCAGTGAGAAACCTGTGCTGTTGTTTACTGGGCCTAAGCTGGTTTCCAGTTTGATTTCCCGCAGCCTGCTCTGGCTCACTGGCCCCAGACTGCAGCACACATATGGTGTGGGTTATATGTGCCTGGAGATGACTTGAGTCTTTTCACAGAGCAAAACACCAGAGTGTGTGGGTGTTATCGCATATCGGCAGAGGACGTTATCTCGAGTCCCTGTTTTTTATGTGTGTGTGCATGTGTCTGTGTGAGAGAGTGCGTGTGTGTCTGTGCATGCATGTGTGTGTGTGTGTGTGAGAGACAGTGTCTGTGTGTGTTTGTGTTTGTGCATGTGTTCATATGTTCTTGCATGCGCATGCATGTGCGTTTGCACATTTGCATGCATGCGGTTATAGACGCATTCCAGCCCAGAGAGGAAGCTGCCGTCCCAGAGAGGAAGCCGCCGTCCCAGGCGCTGTGTTCGCTGGGACCGGGCCGAGCGTCGCTGTCTGTTCCCGCCGCGCGACCTCCAGCAGCCGCTGATTAATGTCTCTCTCGGGTCGGGGGGGAAAATCGGCTGTCCCGCGCCGTGTTGTGACTGCGCCGATTGACCCCCCCCCCCCCCCCCCCCCCCAGGCCCCCCCCCCCAGACCTGGCCCACAAACCAGCCCGGATTGTAATTCACTTCCCTGCCGTCCCAGCTCAGGGACCTCAGAGTTGTAGGCGTCTTTTTTTTTTAAGGCTGATTTATGCCGGAACGCTTCCAGGAATGCCGAGACTCCTCCGGCCCGTCGAGCGCGGCCCTGCCGGGGAGAGGACCTTGGCCGGTGGGCGCGCGAGTTCGGCTTAACCGTTTTAACCGCCTCCCAGCAGCTGGAGCGTAAAACAACCCAGCAGCTGGAGCGTAAAACAACCCAGCAGCACCAGCGAGGTGTCGTTCAGAGCGCTGAGGTGAAGAAGCCCTGAGTTGGTGGGGCTGAGAGGCCTTTATAGAGGCATGAGGCTCCGCCCCCCCCCCCAGCACAGGTAGGGCGGCTTGCGTCCAATCAGGGCGTTTGGAGGATGTCCCTTCTGTGGAAGTCTAGAAAGGGTAACTCATTCTCTCTGTTTTACTCTATTTTAATCTTTTTTTGAGAGAAAAATCATCGGGCTGAAATCGCAAAACAATGGGAGGTGAACCCAGTGTTCCTCTCTCACCAGCGGCTGGCTGTGTGTGTTTTAGGAGTTTAGTTTTCGGTGTGAACTCTCTAATTTATCACCCCCATGTGCCCCCCCCCCCCCAGCTCTGAGTCACAGCGGGCTTTGTGGAATTGGACAAAAGGTCCGTTTCCCTGAACCGTGGAGCCGGGCCGTGCGTTATTCTCTCCCCGTTAGCGTGCGGCGGCTGGGGGATTGTGGGCCGTTTCTGCTCTGACCCGTGAGCAGGGGAAGGGCTGGAATGTGCTGCAGGCCCTCAGCGGGGGGGGGGGGGGGGGGGGGGGCTGGGGTGCGGGGGGTAATGAATCCAGGGGTGCTTAATGCGGATGGTGTGGGGAGGTGAAGCGGAAGCTCGGTTCTGAGTCGTTCTTCAGCTGGAATCGGAGGGTGGAGTTATACAGTGCCTGTGTCACACACTCGCTGATTGTTCGGCTATAAGCATGGCACCATATCTCTCCTCTCTCTCTCTCCCTCTCTTTCTCTCCAGCTATAAAGCATGGCACCATATCTCTCTCTCTCTCTCTCCCTCTCCTCTCTTTCTCTCCAGCTATAAAGCATGGCACCATATCTCTCTCTCTCCCTCTCTCTCTCTCTCTCTCTCTCTCTCTTACTCTCTTCCTCTCTTTCTCTCCAGCTATAAAGCATAGCACCATATCCCTCTCTCTATCTCTCTCTCCAGCTATAAAGCATGGCACCATATCTCTCTCCCTCTCTCTCTCCCTCTCTTTCTCTCCAGCTATAAAGCATGGCACCATATCTCTCTCTCTCCCTCTCTTAGTCTCTCTCTCTCCCTCTATCTCTCTCTGTCTTTCTATTTCTTTCTCCAGCTATAAAGCATGGCACCATATCTCCCTCTCTATTTTTCTTTCTCTCTCTCTGTCTCTATCTCTCCCTCTCTCCCTCTCTCCCTCTATCTCTCTCTGTCTTTCTCTCTCTCTCTCCAGCTATAAAGCATGGCACTACAGTATCTCTCTCTCTCTCTCTCTCCGCCCCCTCTCTCTCCTCTCTCTCTCTCTCTCTCCTCCCTCCCTCCCTCTCTCTCTCTTTCTCCCCCCCCTCCCTCCCTCCCTCCCTCCCCAGGTAAATTCCTCCCCTGCTCTGGTAGTGATTTGTGCGGGGCGGTGGACACGCGAGGCTCCGGCTGCCTCTTCATGTCGGGGCCAGCTCCGCTCCGCTCCGCTCTCTCCCACTTCCTGCCGGCGCCATTGTGTTTCGCCCCCTCATCTGCGAGCAATTACCCGCACGTTTATCTCCTTCCTGCTCTCATCTGATCCGCCGCTCGCAGAGAGGTGGAGCGCGGCCGGGGCGAGCGAGAGGGGGCCCGGGCGGGGACGGCGGGCGAGCGAGCGTGGGAAGGCCGGGTCGGTGAGCACCGCTGTTTCGGGAACCGCCAGAGCCGCCGCCGTCGTCAGGGGTCTGGGGGGTGCTGCTCCTCCTCTGAGTCTCCGGCCCGTTTCTAGAAAGTTCTCTTTCGCTGTTGGGCCCTACTGTGGATCACTGGGGGGATTTGCTTGGTGTTGCTTTGTAACCGGAGGGGAAACCTTCCCTGAAATGGCTGCTGGTGATTGTCAGCAGTCAGTCTTTCAGCCCCTTCTCCGTATTTTTATTTAAATCGCAACTGACAGTTCTGTGGAGTTCACCATCGTTTCCACAAGAACAACAAGCTTTTTTACAGCCAGGTTGCCATGTTTTATTCAAGCTGAATTCTCTGTCTTTCAATCAGCAGAATCAAAACGGAAAAGCCATCATTCTGAGTGTATTTGTTTTGAAGACCGTGAGGTGCTGTACTGGGGGACGCTGTGTTTGGAGCCGTGTGTGTGTGGTTGAGCCGCAGTGTAATTGCAGCATTGCTGCACTCCTGACAGCTGGAGTCCTCCTCCTCAGTGACACTGTCGTGTCCCGGGGGGAGGGGGTGGGGGGGATGGGGTTATAAAGTGCAAATCTCATCCCTGACAGGCCTTCCTAGGGGGGGGGGGGGGGGGGGGGGGGGTGCAGTGTTATCCCTTGTCGCTTCTGGAACATCCCGCGGACAGAGCGAAGACAGAGATTGTCACCGTCACCCGCACCCCCCTCCCCCCCCCCCCCCCCCCCCCCCCCGGTCGCGGCGTCTGCCCATCAAACGGACGGGCGCCATTACCGCGGACAGCGAGGCTCCCGGTTGTCACGGCGAGGCCTGATAGCGTCTGTCACAGAGGCCAGGGAGTCTGTGTCCTGACCCCCCAGCACTCTGATAGCCTGCTGCTCTCCGTAGCCCTCCTCTGTGGACTGCCCCTGTGATGTCACTGATGTCACCACGGAAACCGAATATGAGGCTTCAGAGGGATCAAGCTGCTCCTGTCCCTGAGTCTCACTTTCCCTGACATACCTTTACAGGAGCTTTTTTTTTTGTTTGTTTGTTTGATTTTTTTTTTAGGATACCTCACCTATTTCTTCCCCCATGGAGCAAATTCGCTGGAGATATTCTGTTTTGGTGGGTGTACTAAAATGGCTTCAAAATAAAATGATGTGAATCTCATTTCAACTTGGGAGTGGGAGGCAGGAACAGGCGGGAATTTTATTTTGTTTTTTTTTTTTGAGGGGGGAGACGCCAACAGTACCACCCAGTACACCATGATAATATTGGGCGTGGACCAGTTGATGTTTTTTCTTGTGGGAGGGGGGTCTACATCCATGTTCACATCCAGCCCTCAGTTCAAATGTGTCTTTTTGTTGGCTTTATAGTCCTTTGCGAGGCTGCACTCCATGCAGCTCAGGCAGGCGTGACAGAGCAGAGGGATCAGGTGGCAGTGACGGGCTGCGGCTCGAGTGGCAGCGTTAGCACAGACGGGGAGAGAATCGACGCCTCAGCGTGACAGAGTGCGTAACGCTGTGTGTCAGCGCATCGCCTTTACCGCCACATCCTGACACCCGCCGAGGAGGGGGGCGGGGCTACCCCCAGAACCCCCCGAATCTCAGCCCTGTCAGCTTGTCTGCGTTAATCCTCCTGCGCACAGGTGTGCCGCACGGCTTTGTCTCGCTCGGTCTGCGGCGAGAAGCGGATCTGAGCCAGACGATCCCAAGCCGCGATTCGACGCCGCTTTCTCCCGCCCGTGAAGCCACGCCCATCGTCTTCAGTGTCCTCAGACAGGTGAAGGCCCTGGAGCTGAGAGGGAATCCGTAACAACCGAAAGTTCGGCGACGCGTTTGACGAATATCCCGATTCACTCCTTCGCTTCTCCCCGCTTTTCGGGTGGGGTAACGTGAGCGGCGTGCGTCCGTCGGCGAGCCCCCGAGCCCCCCGGAGCTTCAAAGATCAAAGGAGCGCTAAGAGAGTTTAGGAAGCGGAGGGCAAGTTTGCGTGAAGGGTTTTTTCCTCTTTCATTTCGCTTCTTCGTACTCTTCGGCGGTTTCGTGGAAAATCGCGAAACAGGCCGAGCCTCGCGGACTTCGCGGGATCGGGAGCGCGCGGGTGCCGCGGAGACTGAGGCCGATACCCAATCCCCGGTGGGGGGGGGGGGGGGGGGGATGGTCTCACGAGCACCTCCAAACTGCCGGACTTCTTCACTGTTTGTAAACCGTTCTGTTCTGTGGCAGATTAATTGGAGGTGGTTTGGAATTGGGGAAGGGGGGGGGGGGGTTGTCCTCACCCCACCCAGCTGATTAATTCAGCGGTCGTCTGCTCAGAACGCGAAGGCGGCATCGCTGCACCACCGATGAACATTCCCCCCAAACGGAATCTTAATGATGGGACTTCATTGCGCTCCACGTCTAATTGTTGCTCCTGGATCCTGAAGCACTTGATGATCTTTAATATGTTGCATGATCTTTAATGTGTTACTGTTGTTCTGGGGTGGGGTGCTGGTCAGTGTTGCTTATACGCATGGCCTGTGGTGAGGGGGCGGGGGGCGGGGGGGGTAACAAACGGATCAGTCCACACAGAGGCCGTGTGATGAACGTGCCTCCGCCTGCTCTTGTCCCTGCCCGTCGTGTTTGTTTACCAGCGCTGTGGATGCTGCACTGAGTCGGCTCCTCTGACGGCGGCCATCTTGCTCTACCCCCCCGGCGTAAGGCTAGCGTCGCGGCGCTCACGCTCCTCTGAGTTTAGAGAGGCCACTCAGATTAGGCCCGGGCCCTTTAGCTCTGCTCCAGCGCACACACAGCCCCGCTCACTGCAGTAACCGCCCTGCCGCTCGCCTTCTGCAGGGACGCCTGCAACCCAGCAGTCAGTCTGTGTGTCCTCTGCTCGGTCTCAGTGCACACACACTGTCAATTTCATTATATAATGAAGTCACGGAGCTGGCGGTAGGGTAAGTGTGTGTGTGTGTGTGTGTGTGTATGTGTGTATTTATGTGTGTGTGCGCGTGTGTGTGTGTGTGCGTGTGTATGTGCATGTCTGTGTGTTTTTGTGTGTGTGCGTGTGGGTGCGTGTATGTGTGTTTGCATGCGTTTGTGTATGTGTGTATTTACGTGTGTGTGCATGTCTCTACCCCTGTGTGTGTGTGTGTGTGTGTGTGCGCGGGTGCGAGTATGTGTGTGTTTGCATGCGTTTGTGTATGTGTGTATTTATGTGTGTGTGCGTGTGGGTGTGTATGTGTGTTTGTATGCGTTTGTGTATGTGTGTATTTACGTGTGTGTGCATGTCTCTACCCGTGTGTGTGTGTGCGTGTGTATGTGCATGTCTGTGTGTTTTTGTGTGTGTGCGTGTGGGTGCGTGTATGTGTGTTTGCATGCGTTTGTGTATGTGTGTATTTACGTGTGTGTGCATGTCTCTACCCCTGTGTGTGTGTGTGTGTGTGCGCGGGTGCGAGTATGTGTGTGTTTGCATGCGTTTGTGTATGTGTGTATTTATGTGTGTGTGCGTGTGGGTGTGTGTATGTGTGTTTGTATGCGTTTGTGTATGTGTGTATTTACGTGTGTGTGCATGTCTCTACCCGTGTGTGTGTGTGTGTGTGTGTGTGCGGGTGCGAGTATGTGTGTGTTTGCATGCGTTTGTGTATGTGTGTATTTACGTGTGTGTGTGCGAGCCAGCTGTCACTTAGCATCACACCCCTGCACACAGCCTGTACGCGGGGCTGCACTGTAATTACAGACTGTGCTGAGTTGGGCCCTTTTTCCCAACAGCTCAGCGCTGCCCTCACTCTCACTGCTGTTTGTTTCCCTTTCCTCCTGTATATGTATTCACAGCTGACCTTGGACTGCCAAACACTGTTTATTCATCTGTAAATACCAAACTACGTTAGAGACCCGCGCTGCTGTCATTAGCCTTTTTGGATTCTTTTTTCTCTCTCTGACCAAAAAAAAAAAAGAGGGAGAGAGAGAGAGAGAGTCAGTTCGGGGGGCGATTGATCTTGGCACCAGGGAGGAAGATAGGGTGGCTTTCTGAAAACACAAGCACCCAAGCTTCTTGCTGTTCGTTTTCCGTAGAGTCTGCGGCCACCGGCTCTGTTCCCGGCCGGTAATACATCCGTACCGTTTGGTCTCTGCCGTCTCCTTTATAATGACATTTCACGTCACCGGTTTGCAAACCTGAGTGGAATTGCATTAATATAAACTCTCAGTTCTCTCCTGTAGTGAAGGTCATCTGTAGGCTTAGTCTGGTAATAATGTTTTAGCAGTAATATCTCATAGCTTGTGTATGATTTTCCCTCCCTCTAGGGGCCTCCATGAATGTGCCAATCTATTCAGAACTGCCTGTGGCAAGCAAAGTATTTAAAAGTACAAAGATGGTCATTAAAACTTCAAGAACATTAGGTCCCTCTCAGCAGTTGGTAATTGGTGGCGCTGCTTCTCTTGCTCGTTGCTCAAGCTCTGTTTAGTGCCATTGACCGGGGGTGGGGATAATCATACATTGCGCATTAGCCATTTGTTATGTCGTGTTTATTAAAAAAGAAAATCCGTGTCTAGCTGCTATGTGCTCCCAGGATAGGCTTCCTGGGTGAGGGTGTCCTGTCACCCAAATTTGGGTAACTCTCCGCGGGCTGCGAGGCCTGTTATAGTTGCCGTTGGTTACCTCTAAAGCCGTGAGTGACAGGGTTGTATACAGACGCAGTGTGTGTGTGATATCTCAGAGACCGCGTGTGCCAATTAGACTTGCAGAATGTAAGCAGAAACACAGGGTGGCCTTCTCTCTCTCCCTCTCTCTCTCTCTCTCTCTGTCTGTCTGTCTCTCCCCCTCTTTCTCCCTCTGCAGTTCACGGTCCACTTTTCCTATTGTTTTCCCAGAGAACAAGATGGCCGCACATTGGGAGTTTCTCAGTGAGGGTCACGTACTTTAGCTGAGGAAAGACACTGCCTTTCCATTAACCAGATGGATGCCTGTCTCCCACGTTGACTAAATGAACTGACATCTGGTCAAATTAAAATAACTGTGCCTTGTCAAGCAGTACAGAAGCAATAATCATGTACTACTTGAGAACACTGAGGCAATATGTATATAATAGCTGCACCTTTCAGGGAAATAAATGGGCGCTGGTATGAGTCAGACCCTTTTTCCTATGCCTGTTTTATCAAATCCCTCCTTAACTGGAAGCTATGGCCATCTCTGCAAGTACAAGTACAATTGTAGTATTTGGAGTGCTTATGTATCCTGCAATTTTGTCAAGGATTCATGGTTTTGTAAACGTATAAGAGTGAAAAATCTTTCCCCTAAGTGTTCCATTTGAGCTATGCGCTTTATACACTGTAGGATAGACATGACCACACCCTCAAAATGTATTTTATTTTGTGCGTGTGTTAGCATGGCTTTCATACCCCTTTAGTTGGGTCTGTGGTGCTCTTTCATACCCCTTTAGTTGGGTCTGTGGTGCTCTTTCATACCCCTTTAGTTGGGTCTGTGGTGCTCTTTCAAACCCCTTTAGTTGGGTCTGTGGTGCTGGTCTGAGCAGTAGGGTGCCACCTGCCCGCTGTGGCTGTCCGTGAGCGCTCTGGTTTGGGGGGGGGGGTTATGGGATTCGGGGGGTGTTGGGGGAGCGGGGGAGCAGTAGCGTGCAGGGATAGGAGTGTTCTGCGCGTGTCGGTGGTAATGTTGATCCAGGTGTTAATGTGCAGTCTGCGGGGAGCGTGTTACTCACAGGAAGGCTTTTATTCGGTGCGTGGCAGGGAAGAGGCGTCGAGAGGGAAGTCTGGACCTACGGCAGGAGGGAGAGGAGGAGAGAGAGAGGGAGGCGGAAATTGAGACGCGCACAGGAAAAAGAGGGAGAGAGAGGGGAAGAGACAGAGGGAGAGACAGACAGCAGAGAGAGTGAGAGAGAGAGAGAGAAGAGAGAGAGAGAGAGGAAGTAACACTGTGATGGAGACAGAGATGGAAAGCGTTAGAGGCAATGAGAGAGACTCAGAGGGAGGGATAGAGGGACAGTGAGAGGGAGAGAAACACTAACAAGAGAGAGACAGAGATAGGGAGACGAAAAGTGAATGAGAGAGAGACACGGAGTGGGGATAAACACTAACAGGAGAGAGAGAGAGATATTGAGACCAAGAGGGAAAGAGAGAGAGAGAGAGAGAGAGGAAAAAGGAGGGAAACTGGGAGTGAAAGAGGAGGGAGAGAGGAGGCTGGCGCTGGGGATGCTGCCAGCTCTGTAGCCAGCCTCTCTTGGCTTACTGACATGTGCCATTTGTGATGAACACAGCTGAAGCCCATTTGAGGAATTCTTCTGTCAGCCTGCCAAGCTTCCTGCCCCGCAAGGCACACCAGAGTGAGAGAGGGAGGGAGGGAGGGAGCGAGAGAGAGCGGGAGAGGGAGGGAGAGAGGGAGAGAGAGCGGGAGAGGGAGGGAGAGAGGGAGAGAGAGCCTGCGAGGAGGTTAAAGAGAGGGAAAGAGAAGCTACAGCGTTAGCGAGCTCGGAAGCTTTTATTATTTTCCCGTGCCACATTCGTTTCGGCTCCGGTCCGGTCCGGTCCTCCAGAAAGCCTCGGTATCCCGAATTCCTGCCGTCGACCGCGCGCGGGCTCCGGGAAGGACAGGATGATCAAATCAAGCTGGTTCTATGTCAAGTTCAAGTATAATGAGAAGGTAGGTCAGCGCTCTGTTTGCTTTTCCTTTCTTCCTCTTCCCTCCTTTAGTAGCCCGTCCTCCTGCCAAAGCAAACCTCCAGTAAAACTGTTGGCTGTCAGCTTTTGTATCAACAACCGAGGAGACGGAGAAAGGCTTGAATAGGATTAATATATTAATATAACTAATATATTAATGTCTGTGACATAGCAGTGGTTTGGTGGTGTAGAATATATATTTATGTAGCAGTTATGTCATTGATTAATGCCGTTGATGTCCTTTGCCTTTTTAGACCGTGTTTAGTATGCGTGTGTTGAAGGATACGCTGTCCTGTAATCGGTTAGTGTATCATTAGCGATGTTTGATATCAGACCTTTCAGTTCTAGATGTTGATATTCAGTATCTTCTTTTAAACGGGTCTATGCCCCATCGTTGATTTGATATCAATTAGCAATTGACACACGAGTGCATTCTGTGCTGTTGATGCCTTATATTTATAATGGTTCTTTATTATTATATTTAAATTATACAGTGTGCACATCCCACCGTTATGTCCTGGGGCCATTTTGAAGAGGCTGGGTGGTGCGTCCAGTGAGGACAGGGTCAGGGTTCACATCAGGCCAGCTGGGCACTCGGGGGTGGGGGGGGTGGGGCGCTGTCCTCTCCATCCTGCCCCAGTTCTGTCGCTATTCTGCGTCTGTCCCAGGTTTGTCCTGCTTCGGGCCTCAGTCCTCCACTTTTTAAGAGCAGAGAGAGGAGCGGAGGCGCCTGTCCAGGTGTCCTGTTTGGCCACCTGACAAATGAGCCCTCTTCCTTTCTGTACCCCATGCAGCACACCTACCCCCACACTCCATACAGCACACCTACCCCTACACTCCATACAGCACACCTACCCCTACACTCCATACAGCACACCTACCCCTACACTCCCTACAGCAAACCTACCCCTGCACTCCATACAGCATACCTACCCCTGCACTCCATACAGCACACCTACCCTACACTCCATACAGCACACCTACCCCAGCACTCCCTACAGCACACCTACCCCACACTCCATACAGCACACCTACCCCTACACTCCATACAGCACACCTACCCCACACTCCATACAACACCTACCCCTGCGCTCCATACAGCACACCTACCCCTACACTCCATACAGCACACCTACCCCTACACTCCATACAGCACACCTACCCCTGCACTCCATACAGCACACCTACCCCTGCACTCCATACAGCACAACCAACCCCAGCACTCCATACAGCACACCTACCCTGCACTCCATACAGCACACCTACCCCACACTCCATACAGCACACCTACTCCATACAGCACACCTACTCCTGCACTCATTCCTAATTCAGAGCTTGCTGGAGCTCCAGCCGCTGGTGCTGACACTGATAGGTCAGGTGCTCTAAAACAAAGGGCCAGAGTGAGAGAGGACTGGAAACCGGCCGGACAACAACAGTGACTCGACAGTGACAATGACAACAATGGCAAAGATACAACAACGACAATGACTCAACAGTGACAAGGACTCTACAGTGACAATGACACAAGAATGACAAAAATGAGACAACAACAATAATGACACTAGAACAACAATGACATGACAATGACAATGGGACAGAAACAACAACGACACAACAACGATAATGACACAACAAATACAATGACACAAAACAACACCGACGATGACAGTGACGCCATGATGAAAACGACCCAACAATGGGCCGAGTGTCTGGCTGGGGCTCTGTCACAGCCTGGGTCTGGGCACCGGGCACGGAGCACACGGCAGATGGCGGTTTTCAGACCGCCGGGCGAGCTCTTCCGTCGAGCCGCGGGCAGCGATCGCCAGCCCCCCCCGCTGCCCCCGCCTCACCCTCACCTCACACCTGCTTCAATACCTGAGCACTGCACCGTGGGGAGCGGCGAGACTCGGAGAAGATTAGTCCACAGGAAGCAGGGTGCGGCAGCAGGTGTGTTTATCTGATCAGCAGGTGTTGGTCAGACCGAACACTGGGGTGCTAATGGTGAGATCTACACCCGCTCCACCTGCTGGTCTTTACGTCCCCATTTAAACCAGGTGGCCATCTCTGATTTAGTGCATCCGTGTTGGAATTTCTGTTCCCCTACCTTGTTACATGTGCTTGTTTCTTTGATTTTTTAAATATATTTTTCTGTCTGATATCAGTGTGTATTTTTTAAGAAGTAGCTGTAGTTCTTGTGGCTAGTGTTAATTCAGTTGGCGAGGTGCCTGGTGCAGTTTCGCGCCCCCGTGTCTGAGAGCTGAACGTGGTGGCCCTCGTCGTCTGGTTGTCTCGCCTCTATGGTTTCGAGGTGAAGTTTCACTCCCCCCCCCATCCTCCACCCCCCCCCCCCCCCCACATCTGATCCACTTTCACCCTCCTGTGCCGTGTGGCAGCACCTGGGTATTCTCAGCTCTGGTGACGGGAGATTTAAGTTTTAATGCAGCCCTGATACTGTATCTCCACAGCTCCCCCCCCCCCCCCTCCCCCCCCCCCCTTCACCACCGCGACAGTCGCTGCCGCCGCCGCCGCCATCACCTCCTCTCCTCCCAGCTGAACGTAATGAGACAGCTCTGGGAGGTGTCGCCTGGGTGCGGGTGGTGTTAGCGCGTGAAAGCTGAGAATGGAGCGTGGGCGGAGAGGGGACTGTCGCGCCCGCCCGCCCGCCCGCCTGCCTGCCGAAACGCAGAGCGCCGAGCCGCCGCGCGGCTAAGTGCCAGCGGTCAGCCGTTAAACAGACACCCCTCCTCCCCTCACAGTGCGTCACAGGGGTCATGACCTCTGGCCGGTGGGGGCTCCGCCCACTTTCCGTCTGAGTGTCAGCTGTGTTCCACAGTTTGGTCTGGTCGCCTCTGTGGTTGAGCAAATTATTTCTGCTTGTTCCCACACAGCCCCCCCCCCCATAAAGGTACTCTGTCCAATGTGCCAGTGAAGGGGGGGGGGGCACCTCACAATATGCAGTACTGCCCTGCTGTGGTATGGCATTGTAGAAAATGAATAAATGTTGAAGAGGTAAATTTCACTAGCATGAAGTGACTGTTGAAAGGGTTATATTTCTTTATCCCTGCAGTTACCAGCATCAGCTGGCTTTGTGTCCTGTAAAAAAATGTAAACATATACCATAAGAACCAGGTTACAGCGCTGCTCATATTGAAGAAATAAGTGTGGAAATGGAAGTGATATGCTTGCAGGTTTTATTAACTTCTGTACGAGGGGTTCTTTTAAAACTGCATGCAGAATTAAGAGAATTTGGATGTTATTGGAGGGATGAACTGAGGACACATCCGGTAATGACAGGAATTCTGAAAACAAACAGCAGAGATGTCCGCGGTCCAAACGATGCGGTCTGCATCCCCCAAAGTCCCCACCGACCTGACAGAAACAAGAGGACGCGTGACAGGGCGCGTGATTGCGCTTGGCAACCGCGACGTTTCCTTATCCAGGTGTGAATTATTTAATTGTTTCCCCGAGTGTTTCCTTGGTTACGCGGCCCTTCTCGCCGCCCGTCCGCGGGTAATTGTCCAATCCGGGAGCAGTCAGTATTAATAAAGGCCCCGGCCGCGCCCGTCCCTCGACGCCGATGCGATCCTCATGAAAATTGATTTCATTCTTCGCCGCTCCTAAAAGGGAGGAAGAGGAGGAGGGGTGGTGGAGGAGAGGAGAGGGGGGGGGGGGGGGGGGGGGGGGGGGTTGATGGCCGCTCTTGTTTTTTCTGCCGTCCCTAGCTGAGCGCTGGTGTTTGATTGACAGGGCGGTTCTCGGTGCAGTGCTAAAAGGAACGACCTTAAACAGAGGTTCAGCGATGGCGCTTTGGCGGTTGGGGGGGGTGGGGGGTTGCTGGTTCACGTCCCTGACTTTGACATGAGCTGTTGAGATGATGAGTGCGCTCCAGTTCCGCTCGTGGCTGGAGGGCAGGAGCTGGCGTGGGGGGGGGGGGGGGCGGGGCTACCCCCTATTTGCAGGCAGCTGCCCCCGCAGTGGGGACCTGCTTACACGCAGCGGGGGGGTTGTTTCCCCCTGCACACATACATACGTACATACATACCTCCTCTGCTCTTTCGCAAGCAGAATATATTATTTTTGTCTGCAGATCGTACTTTTTTTTGG
This sequence comes from Anguilla japonica, assembly GCA_025169545.1. Classification (NCBI taxonomy): domain Eukaryota; kingdom Metazoa; phylum Chordata; class Actinopteri; order Anguilliformes; family Anguillidae; genus Anguilla; species Anguilla japonica. The sequence continues at coordinate 45,909,306 of CM045891.1, forward strand.
TTTGGTTTTGTGTTCTATATGTCATGCATCACAGTTTTCAGCATTTGAGATGCACCCTCAAGGAAACCGAACATAACCACTGATTGAGGTGTTGTAAGCATTTGAAATGTATGTCTTTAGAACTTTGACTTTTGGTAATAATAAACTGAAACATTTTTGAAGTTTTTTAAAAAAAAATTAGCTTTAAAAAATGAGCAGTTTTTTTTAATTGAGCAGTTTCACATTTAAAAGGAAAGCGCGTATGAGGTTTTATCGGCTTTTTTCTCAGGCTTGGCGTCGGCTCTGCTGCGGCGCAGGTTTGCTCCGGTTTGGCCCGTGGGCCGCCGGTGCTCATGGGAGAGCGAGCGGCGGCAGCGCTCGGCTCACAAAGAGCCGCTGGTGTGCCAGGGGCATCGCCAGCTTCCGGCTCCCTGTCGATCCCTTCCGTTTGCACATCCAGGTGGAAGCTTTCGAACGAGAGTCGCCTCGCCATGGCAACGGCCGAGGTTGATTGTATTATGTCAAGTTGGGATTATATATATTTTTTTTGGTCCATAAGGGAATTATAACTGGCCTGATTTTTTTTTTTTTTGTCACCTTGGGCCCTGTCAAGACAATGTAGATCAGGGCTGCCAGACCCTGTTCCTGGAAGGTTTTCACTCCAAGCTACGGTCCTGTAGGTTTTCACTCCAACCCTAACGAAACAGACCTCATTCAACAGCTAGAGATCTTGTTGAGCTGCTAATTAGTGGAATGTGATGTGCCAAATTAGGGTTGAAATGAAAACCTGCAGGATGGAAGATCTCCCAGAACAGGGCTGGGCAGCCCTGATATAGACCATTGCCCACCCCCCCCACCCCCGACCCCCCCCCCCCACCACCCCCCCAACTCTCATCATGTCCAACAAGCCTGTCCGCCTTCAACCAGCCTGTCGCAGTCGCTTTAAAAAAAGAAGTGATTTCAGTGACACTGGTAATTAGGTCATTCCACTCCACCGCAGCCATCCTCGTCCTCGCCGTCGGAATGCGCCGGAATCCACTGCCCTGGCTCAGCGGCGAATTAGACGGTGAATGGAGGTGGACTCCGTTCTGATGAGAGGGCTATTATGTAATGAAGCTCGCAGTCGCTGAGCAGGAGGGGGTGGGACTCGGTGGGTGGTCCCCCCCCACCCCCCCCCCCCCTAGGGCATCTTCTTCTTCTTTTTTTGTGTGAGAGGAGTGCCTCTTCTGTCCTGTGTGCATCTGAGCGGTTGGAGGGCCGCTGTGGTGCTCCCGTGCGGAGAGCCGCCCCGGACCGGGAGAGGATGTTCGCCGGCTGCTGGAAGCGGGAGATAAGAGGCGTCTCGCGGTGCGCCAGCTAGCGGACCGTGGCTGCTAGCATCTGCGGCTCCGGGGCTGCTAACGGTCCCGGGCTCCGTGCCCCTCCCCCCCCCCCAGCCCGTCTGTGGGCCCCGCAGAGTTTTAACGGCTCGCTACAGTTGAGCCGATGTTTTACGATCCCGGGGAAGAGGAGCACAAAGGCCTGGTTATTATACAGACAGCGGGAACAAAGGGGCCTCATGTGCGGGAGTTATGGGGGCTGGCGCTGGACGCGGACGTTGGCAGTAAAAGAGTTTTTCTTTCTCCTTTTTTTTTTTTTTGTTGGCGGTTCTGCGCTTGGCAGAATTTAATGAGAGTTTATTGGAGGTCTTTAGCTGCAGCCAGTTTGCATTATTTCTGCTTAAAGCTGGAGCGGTAAGAAGCTTACAGAACTTTTGACCCCCCCCCCCCCCCCCCCCCGACTGCAGACGAGCGCGCCGCTTAGCGAAATGCGCTTTGGGACGCGTTTGCGTTCTCGAGCGGCGCGCGGCGGCTTTCGAAAGGGATTACCCGCAAATCCCGAACTCCAGATGTTCAGAAGGCCGTTTCGCGGGGAGGAGCCGCGCGCGTTCCCCCGGAAACATCTGTCGAGCGAAGGCCCTCGCCACTCTGCGGGAGATTAAAGCAGGCGCTGCGATGGGCCTGGGGGGGGGGGGGGGGTAGGTGTTGGGGGGTTGGGGGGAGGGAGGGGACGCGTACCTGGGTTCACAGGTGCCCCCACGCCGTGCGTGTGGTCCCCCGTCTTTAAACAGAACGGGCGGGAGCTGAGGAGCTGAGGAGCGGAGGAGGGGAGGCTGTTATCTGACAGACGCTGGAAGCTGAGCTGGGAGCGCGCGAGAGGCTTTTCGCGGTTCTCCGAGGCGTTTTTTTACAGCGCGGCGCGGTTCTGGCGACGCGGTTCTGGCTGCGCGGTTCTGGCGACGCGGTTCTGGCGGCGTTGTTTTCGACGGGCCCGCGTCCACGCCGGTTATCTCTGGCCGTCAAAGGAAACAGCCTGCCTGTCCTGTTTCATGTCCAAGCGCGAGGCTTGTGATTCTGTTTTTTTGGGGGGGAGGGTGGCAGGCGGGGGGGTCAGGTGGCTCGTCCTACTAAAGCACTGGCATTCGGCGTCAGGCCTGGAATCGGATCTTGGCCGTGCTGGTGATTGGCTGCAGTGTGATTGACTGCAGTGTGATTGGCCATGCCGGTGATTGACTGCAGTGTGATTGGCCGCAGTGTCATTGGCCACAGTGTTAGCTGGGGGGGGCGGGCCTTTATTTGGCTCCCCCAGCCACCTAGCACCGAGAAGCACTGAAAACTGAGCAATGGCTGCTGGTATATGCGGTATATGAGGAGTACAAGCTGATGTCAGACCCACAGTCTTTATTACATCATTTCCTCCCCGGTGGCCGGCTAACACACCTATATTAGTTAGCTGGAGGTTCTTTGCCTTCTCTCATCCAGTGTTTCATCAGCAGTGTCGGCCAGTTCAAGCTGAAAACCCTTTAATGACATGCAACATTAGCTGTCCGTCATTCCCTCCTTTTAAAATGGCTTCTTTTTTTCGTTTCGCACGTCTGCCGCCGTGATTGTTCGTCAAACGGACACGTTCTTAAGGGAAAGGCGTCGCCGCGAGGCGGAGGTGTGAGGCGGGGGTTGTAACCCCGGGCCGCTGTGTCTTGCGCGAGGCAGGAGTGTAATTTCAAGCTCAATATCCCTCAGTCGTTCCTTAAAGCCCCCCCCCCCCCCCCCCCCCCCCGTCGTCCGCCGGCCTTGGTCTGGGGGAACGGCTGTCGAGTCCTGGGTTTGGAATGGCGGGTGTGTTGGTAAATGAAGGGGGAAGAGGCCCTGGCAGCGGGGCTGGCGGCGGCTGCGGCCCGCGCTAACGTGCTACATCGTAAATAGCACGGCTGCAGGTCTGTCCCGTCGTGGCCGGCGGTCTGAGTCTGGAATCGGCGAGCGGCCGCGTTCAGGAGCGCGTTGGGCTCTCCCTTTCGACGACACCCCCACCAGAGAAGCCGCCGAGAACGACTCTTGCCGAGTTTTAACCTGAAACAACCCCTCTGTCTTCTCCTAGTCGCAGTTCATTACATTTTACATTTAAGTTTTCTTTCTTTTTTTTTCTTCCACTCGGTACAGCGCTGCACTAAAACCCTTCCGCTGTCAAGCGCGGCATACATTTATTCATAAGGCCGGGTAAGGGCTCTATTTTCCCCTCTGCGTCTCGGAACAATGTACCCATTCAGTGCCGTTTGTTCAGCGAGACGCGACTTCCGCGTAAACTCGATATTAAACATTTTTTTGTGCTCGCCGCGGTTCTGCTACCAGCTGCAAAAAGAGCTTTTTCAAGTTTATTTTTTTCCTTTTTTTTTTTTTTTTTTTAAAGTTCACAGCCATTATCCCGAAATTCCCCAGGGAACGCCGAGGCCCGTCGGCGGCCGGGCTGGGTTCTCGCGCGGAGCGGAGCAGAGTGGGGGGCTCCGGTTTCCCCGCCCCTCCCCAGCGACCGGTCGCCTGGATGGTTCCCATAGTTTGGGTGGCTTCTGACCCGCGGTGGGCCAGCTCCGTACCCACTCACTCAATAAGGGCTCTGTTAGATGGGGTCTGGACAGCAGGGAACCTATCGCAGCCTGGCGGGGGGAAACAGAGCTGGGGGGGGGACTGCTGGGGATTGTGCAGCAATGGATCACATGAGTCCAGTCTCACAGAGGTGGAAGGGGGAGGGGGGGGGGGCACAATGGGGTTTTGTTTCAATTGAAGCTCTTATAATTGTCTGGAAAAGGCCAGGCTTTGGTGGAATTGTTTTCAGGACAATTCCTTGGCTCACCCCCCTCCCCACCTCTGAGAAAGGTCTGACAGGGGTATTGTGGCCGGCCTTGCAGTAGTTTAGTGGTAATGGGCTCTGCAGTATTGGGTTATTTGGTAGCAGTGTTGGAGCTAGTGAGTTCTGTGGTAGCAGTATTGGAGGTAGCTGGCTCTGTGGTAGCAGTATTGGAGGTAGCGGGCTCTGTGGTAGCAGTATTGGAGGTAGCAGGCTCTGTGGTAGCAGTATTGGAGGTAGCGGGCTCTGTGGTAGCAGTACTGAAGGTAGTTGGCTCTGTGGTAGCAGTATTGGAGGTAGTTGGCTCTGTGGTAGCAGTATTGGAGGTAGCGGGCTCTGTGGTAGCAGTATTGGAGGTAGTGGGCTCTGTGGTAGCAGTATTGGAGGTAGCTGGCTCTGTGGTAGCAGTATTGGAGGTAGTTGGCTCTGTGGTAGCAGTATTGGAGCTAGTTGGCTCTGTGGTAGCAGTATTGGAGGTAGTTGGCTCTGTGGTAGCAGTATTGGAGGTAGCGGGCTCTGTGGTAGCAGTATTGGAGGTAGTTGGCTCTGTGGTAGCAGTATTGGAGGTAGTGGGCTCTGTGGTAGCAGTATTGGAGGTAGGTAGGGCTCTGTGGTAGCAGTATGGGAGGTAGCAGGCTCTGTGGTAGCAGTATTGGAGGTAGCGGGCTCTGTGGTAGCAGTATTGGAGGTAGCTGGCTCTGTGGTAGCAGTATTGGAGGTAGTTGGCTCTGTGGTAGCAGTATTGGAGGTAGCGGGCTCTGTGGTAGCAGTATTGGAGGTAGCGGGCTCTGTGGTAGCAGTATTGGAGGTAGTTGGCTCTGTGGTAGCAGTATTGGAGGTAGTTGGCTCTGTGGTAGCAGTATTGGAGCTAGCGGGCTCTGTGGTAGCAGTATTGGAGCTAGTTGGCTCTGTGGTAGCAGTATTGGAGCTAGTTGGCTCTGTGGTAGCAGTATTGGAGCTAGTTGGCTCTGTGGTAGCCGTATTGGAGGTAGCGGGCTCTGTGGTAGCAGTATTGGAGGTAGCGGGCTCTGTGGTAGCAGTATTGGAGGTAGCCTGTTGTGTGGTATTGGGCTCTACAGTAGCGGGATTCGCGGCAGCCTGTTGTGTGGTATCGGGCTCTACGGTAGCGGGATTCGCGGCAGCCTGTTGTGCGGTATCGGGCTCTGCAGTAGCGGGATTTGCGGTAGCGGGCTGTGCTCGCGCGCTGCGGGAAGATGCTCGCGCGCCGCTCGCAACCCTCTGAGAAACGCTGAGCCACTTTGAGCTTTACCGCCGCGGCGCTAACAGGCAGGCTAAGCGCTACTTGTGATTCATGGCTTCAAACCCCCGAGTGGGTGGCCTGGGGGGACGGGGGGGGGGGGCGGGGGGGTAGGTCATACTGGGGTACGCAGCTCAGAACTTTCCTCAAAGAAGAAGAGCGGGGGGGGGGGAGGGGGGGGAGCGTATATCAAAGAGAGGCCGCCATCTGTCTGAGCGAGAGAAAACAGCTGGTGCAGGAGACGCAAGATGTCAGACCAGAGACTGACAAGATGGGGACTGACAGGAAGCAGCTTTCCTCCCTTCCTGTCGGAGCGGAGGAAGCGGACCCTCCGCGCCGCGACGCAGCCGAACATCCAGATGCTGCCCCGCCGCTCGCATTTGCATGTTTTTGTAGCCGCCGCCGCCGCCGCGCGTCGGAAACGGTCCCCGCGGCACACAGACGGACGGGCAATCTGCAGCGCCGGCTTTCGCCCCCCCCCCCCCCAACCCCCCCCCGCGCCAAAGCAAGTCATTTCCAAGTCCTTTATTTGTGCAGATGTTTGAATATTTTTCGTGTGTCTTCTCTCTTTTTGGCAGCCTCCGCTCGCCCGCATTTGCACACTTCTCTTCTTCTTCTTCTGTGCAAATAATCGGCTGTTTCCCACCGGCTGGACGGCGGTCCAAACTGCGGCCATTTTGTTTCTTCGTAATTCGAACCTGCTTGTGGCCCCCCTTGTGGCGCCCTCACGAAAGCCGTGCGCTCTCAAATACTTCTCTCAAATAATTCACCGAACCAAAGTCCCGAAGGGCTTCCTGACACGCGACCTGATATTAATAGAAGTTCAACATCTGTAGGGCTTGTTTTTCTTTTTTTTTGTTAATGGTGTCTCACGCACTGTCGACTTGATGTTAGCTGAGTTAGTGGATCTAAAACAATAAACTGATGATATCGGCCTAGTTTTTAGAGAAAATGGCTGCTCAAATCCTGTAGGCCATTTAGATCCCGTGTTCTTCAGCAATGCACTGCAAGCCTGTTGTGTGCATCCATAGTTTATCGGTAGTTCTGACTGCGCTCCATGAATTCTCTCGGAGTAAGTGCGGTTGATCAGCTGTTCTCTAGGTCTTTATGTACCAGTGCTTAAGGGCCTGGCCAGAACAGGTGGGCACATTTTGCAGTGGCTTGAAAGCAGTTTGTCCTTAGCGTAGTGATGTGTGTAACTGTGTGCGCACGCACGTGTGCATATGTGCGTCCGTGTGCGTATGTGCGTACGTGTGTGTGTGTATCCGTGTGTGTGTGCACATGTTTGTGTGCGTCCGTCCGTGTGCGCGCACACGTGTGAGTGTGTACATGTGTACACGCCTTGTTTGATTGTTTGATCTTTTAAAACTCTTCACTCTGATTGGCTGATGTGAGGAGGAGAGCTGTTAATAAGGCGTGATGATGGTCAGTGTAAACCGCGGCTGAGGAGCTCCTGATCGGGGAGCGCGGTGTGTGTGTGTGTGTGTGTGTGTTGTTTTTACTTCCCGGGCGCGGTGCGTCGTCAGGGAGACGAGCGGCAGCTGCCGAGGCGGGCGGAAGGTCAGCGCGCGGCTCCGGCAGACGGGCGCGCGGACAGGAAGCTGTCATCTCGGCCGCCTCGCTGCGGGGCTGATTGACAGCCGGCCTGTGACGGGCGCGTGGAACCGGAGACTCTGACGAGACGGAGCTGTCACTTACCCGGGCTCGGGCTGTCTGTCTCCCCCTCTGTGACTGAGCGCGAGGATGAGAGGAGGAGAGGGAGAGAGGGAGAAGAGGGGGGAGGAGGAGGAGAGGAGAGAGAGAGAGAGAGAGAGGAGGAGAGAAGAGAGAGGAGGAGAGAGAGAGAGAGAGAGAGAGAGAGAGAGAGAGATAGAGAAGAGAGAGAGAGAGAGAGAGAGAGAGAGAGAGAGAGAGAGAGAGAGAGAGAGAGAGAGAACGCCTGTGTTCGCACACGTAAACATGTAATGCCAGTAATTGTTTATACTCACATGTACACATAAACATACACATACACGCGCACACACACATACACATGCACACGTTTGTTTTAAATATATGTGCGTTATATGTATATATGTGCAGATATATGTACATGTAAAAAAAAAATATATATATATATATATATGTACTGTATATGTGTACTACGTATACGTATATACAAATGGGCCTGATATTATGCAGACATATGGTTGTCAGAGAAAATAATATATATCCCGCACGGTCTTTTTCTCTTCCGTATGTGTCAGGCCTGTAGGTTCAGCACTGCAGGGACAGTTCGTTTTTAAACCTCGATGGGTAGTAGCATGCCCGTGCGTGCGTCCTCGTACGCATGAGCAAGCGAGCGAGCGAGCGAGCAAACCGTGAGCGTGAACCGTCTCCCCAGGTCAGTGTCTCAGATAGCTGCAGCATATTCATTATTTAACACATCCCCAGAATTAGACCGAGAAGTACCAAAAAAAAAAAAAAAACCTAAGAATTTTGATGAAATGTGTCACTGTAGATTAGACCATTAGATTAGAGCCAGAGTGTCAGGCTTTACCCCCATGCCCTATGTTTTATTAATCACGAATGTGCCTCGACCAAAAAATCTCAGAGTAATTACTAATGCATGTGCTTGGGGAGGGGGGGGGGGGGGGGGAGAGGGTATTTACATGTACTTATCCATTATACATGGTCGGGGCAGTGAAATGTTGCTGACCTTCCGCCTGCGGGCTCTTCTCGCTCGGTGGATGCTGGGCCACAGGGGCCACAGGTCTGCTCTTTCCGTCGGTGGAGCAGGGGCGGCGGGCTGGAAGAGGCTAACCATTAGCGCCGCGGCTCCAGCTGTGACTGTAAATGGACTGCGCAGATTGCGGTCTTCCCGCAGGGCACGCAAATGTAAATCCAGGTGTGTGTGTGTGTGTGTGTGTGTCTGCGTGTGTGTGTGTGTGAGAGAGAGAGAGAGAGAGAGAGTGTTGACACTCGCTTAACCCCCTCAGACAAACTGCTTCTCGCCTCCTCCTCCTCCTCCTCCTCCTGTTTCTCCTCCTCTGTGTGGGGCTGTTTAAATCGCCAGCGTGACTGAAACTGCTTTCCCTGACCCTTCTGTGCTGGAGGTCAGGGGCACCTGAGGCGAGGAGGAGGTATTTATACCGTGAGCTCAGATGCCAGAGAGCTGTGGGGTTGCCCGGGTTCGAGTGGGCCGAGCAGCAGTAGGTGTTTTCATCCCGTACAGCGCAACAGCCCAAAAGAGTTTTAACAGTACACTGGGAAAAAAATCACTTTATTGGATAAACTAGAAATTTTACTTTTACGGTTTGTTACACCTATTTTTTTTTATTTTTTAGGTTTTCTTAGTTTTTAGATGTATTCAAAAGACAATGCTGTGGCTTTATTCATGTGTCTTATTCAAATTTGACAGTTCATTCCAGGAAAAAAAAAGCAATACTGATAACACAATATAGAATAACAGTGGAAAGCATCAGTCTCAGAAGGGAAGAATGCTTAATTCTGCATGCAACCTCAATCACTCATATCCATATGAGGCATGGTTGTACATTTTGATTAATTTCGTATTTGAACTTCATACGTCTGCCAAAATTGATAATATTATCATTTATAATAATCGAGCCCCAGCATTTTCCCCTAAGCACCGTGGGGAAGAAGCTCTGTGTAAATAATTGTTCACTGCAGGGGGATCTGCATTAGCTTGTACTCTCAGGCAGTGAAATTTATCTGTTAATCATCTGTTATTTTGTCTGTTAGGTTTCCTGTGCTCTCTTTCCTGAATATTCATGAAGTAGAATAAAGCTGTAAACCTTGGATTTTCTAAGTGATCTCACGGTGATTTTTTAAAACATTAGATCGCGTGCATTGATAGTGGCAGGCACTGAGAGCTGCATAGTTTTTCAGGGTAAGCCGTGCCTCAGAAAAAGTTGAGATTTAAACAGTTGAGACTTGAGCACTGCTGATTTGGCCATTGTCCGACTTCAAAGTCAGCGTGAATGAGAAAATCAGCGTTGAACAATTCCAGAGCGTAACACAGTAGAGATCGTTACAGGTACGTTAACAAGTCCAGCAATCACCACTATTGTTTTCTGCGTCGTCATGATTCAGAAGTCGATTTGCAGGTGGTGCAAGATGAGCCAGACAGAGACTGGTGGAGATTTAAGAAGGAAATGGAGAGATAACGGTTCCAATTTCGTTCATATATTCTGTTCATATTAACGCAAGTGTGGCAGAGGTGCAACGTAGTTAAAGATAGACTTCCGGACGAACTCATCAAATTTGCGCGATTGCGCCGTCGGCCAAGGCTGCTGACTGTACGAGCCTAGTATCGATCAGCACCGATCCAAGGCACCTCCAGCCACTGTCCCGCGTTTAACAAACTAATGAACGCGCAGCTGTAATTTGTCTGCTGTAGTTAAACACGACACCTCGTAAGACGGGGCGGGCGGGCGTTGTACGCGTCGCATGGAAATGCGACCGGCTGGTAATTGGAATTGATTCACTAACGGCTAAATTAATCACACGGCTTAATCACTGTTACCTTTCACCGTGGAGGACCTGATCCTCCCGGGCTATGTATGTGCTCCTGTTCTTTATATACGTTTCTGTTTAACGGTCGTCTAATGATGTGCGCACTTCGGGGGGAAGATTGGCGAAGGAGTGGTGTATTTGGAGGATGAATGAGCTTGAATTCAGGAAGAACGTGGGAGTCAAATATCTACAATGTGATAATGTGCTGAAATATAGTGATCATATCAGCATATTGACCATATCAACATTGCCAATATTTTTGTGAGTTTACTTTATGGAGGACAGATTCATTGTTTGAGTTCTGCCTATTTCAAAATTGGAGTTTGTTTGCCCATTGATATATTTATTGGCATTTTGTGAAGATACTCATTAAGTCTTTCTTAACTATCAATTATTGTCATGTGGAGCTGTTGAAGTAAATGTGGTTCAGATTAACTTGTTTTTATATAATTGATCTGGCCATCAAATGAACTGTTCAAAGTAGTCTGTGCCTTTGCTTAAAATATTACAACAGTCACATCAGTTTTCCGTGCTGAGTGTGATATAAGCTCCATTGAAGGGTAGCTTTACTCAAAAATAACATTTACATTTTTTGTGTTAACCCAGAATATGTTTTAAAAAAATAAATAAATAAAAATAAAATACCATTGGGTACACAGTGCACCTTATCTGACACTGTATCAGCAGATTCCTGGTTGAAAGAAGCAGCGTGTTGTCACTCCCCTTTAACCAGCAGGCCATTTGAAGGGCCTCAGTGCAATGCAGACTAATGGCGTCTACACTCTGTTGTGCTGAATGTATTAATCCATTTGCATTGCAGCGGCAACATCAGTATGTCATACAGATGTTACACTGGGGCAGTGATCCGTTTTTTTTTTTTCTTTTCCCCAGACTTCCTGGTGAGAAAAATATTTATGGGAGTGCGTGGATAATCTGAACGGGATGCATAAAAGAACGTGCGTTTTCTTTTACCTTTAATAGTACTCAGAGCTCCAAAAAAAATATGTAAATAACGTCGGTCTTGGTGCTGTTGTAGCGCTGCAAATGCGCCGTGCTGAGATTGAATTCAGAACGGAGGTTTTCCTGGGTGCCCGTACGTGTCCGTGTGAGAAACAGAGAGAGAAGATAAAGATGAAAATGGAGTCCGCGGCGCTGGTTTTAATTCCGGAAGGCTCCGGCGGCGCCGAGTGTTTATGCGTCCTCCATTATCCGCGGCCCGGTAACGGAGAACAGAGCGAAGGGAGAGGGCCCTGATTGAAGCCATTATGTAGCGCGGGGCGCTCCCGGCGCGATGGGGGCTTTCCTCTGGGGATTCGTTTTTTTAAAGCACCGCTGCTGTTGTTTTTAATAACAATTATCTAAAATCGGTGCAATTAGCCCGCGGCTAACAAAGAGACGGAGAGGGAAGAGAGCGCGCGGAGTCGATGTTCCCCGGAATGTTAATATTGTGTTGGCGCACAATGGTCCAGAAGTCCTTTGTGTTTATCGACACATTCAGATTTGAAAATTGATCCTGTTTTTTGTGTGTGTGTTCAGGATGATTTGTTGGGCTAATTTCTATTAGAGTCTCAGCTCTAGATGACGCAGAACCCTAGATGATGTGAGGAATCCTTTGGCGTACCCAACCTTGTGTATATCTCAGTGTTGGATCATTAACAAAACCAGCGTGCGATACTGTACCATATGAGCTGCTCTCTTTAGAAAATTAAGGTTTTAGGGGGCTATATATCCTCAGGCCTCACTAATGGTGTGGACGGAGGATATTTTTTGAGAAAGTGTTTGTGTTGTAACTGGTCGATATTCGTACTGCTGGGCCTATAATGCTACATTGTTCTTGCGCTGGTCACCACCTCCATCTTGTCAGTACTGACACCACAGTCTTCAGACATTTTGGGTTCAGTAACCAGCGATAATGAGCTCAATCAGATGGTGTACACCAGGGGTGACCAATCTTACCCAAAAAGGGCCAGTGTGGGTGCAGGTTTTTTGTTTTAGCCCTGCTCTACCACACCTGATTCAACTAATGAACTAATAATGGTCTTCAATCAAGACCTTGATAAGTAGAATCAGGTGTGTTAATGCTCGGCTATAACAAAAGCCTGCACCCACACTGGCCCTTTTTGGGTAAGATTGGCCACCTCTGGTGTACCCATACTGACAAATACATCAGCCCTCTGTGATTGAGGTAAGCATATAGGTTTGAGATCAAGTTCAGTGTGATGTTCAGTTATTTTTGGTGGGTTCTGTTGTGTATGTTTTCCTCAGAGTAACAAATAGCTCTTGTAGTGTATTGTGTGTGCCATACCGCTAAAACAAGTCCCTTTGTTCAAATTAAGAAAAGCAGTGTTGAAGCTATTGCGGCACAATGCTTTCAGGGCATTTTCAAAAGGCAATGCCGTTCAGTATTTTCCAGATCTAAGGAACATTAGGTGACTGTTATGAATGGTGAATGGATTCCGATTAAAATGCCTTTTATTTGTTTTTGTTTTTCATGTTCAAGATTTACACCCGAGGCAGTGGAGAATAAGGAAGTCATATCTACCCTAGCACTTAGCTGGAAGTAACGGAAAGTTAATAGCTGCAACAACAGTGAAACAAATTTCGCTTTGGTTGGTTTCATTTTTTTTAATCACAGCACTATTAGTATAAACTTTGTCGCGGGGTAATATGCTGAGGGATGAAGCTAATTTTGATAAATACCTCGTTTGATTGGATGCTGAGGTCCCTCATCGTGGAGGTCTCTCCATGTTTGTGATAAATGGCTCTCTGGTGAGCTAGTAGATGATGGCGAATTAAGGGCTCTAATAATAGATGTTTAACAGAAGGTGTTTGTGTTTCAGGGCTGATGGGGGGGGGGGCTACCTTGGGTTTGTGATGTCTTGGTTACATCACGCAGGGGTGGGGGGGGGGGGGGGTTCTGTTTCCTTGCGGACAGACCTTGTGTGCAAACGATGATTTGTGCTTAGGCTGCGCATCAGCATTTTTAGGCCATGGGCAGTCGTGGCGGGGGGGTGGGGGGGGGGGGGGGGGGGGGGGGGGGGGGTTGGCGGAACGTCCTTGAGAACGGCGGGCTGCGTCTGCACCGTGGGGGGGGGGGGCGTTGTCCGAGTCGGGTCCTCTCACTCTCCGGCCCCCGCCCCCCCCCGCAGAGGTCCTCCCGCGCTTTGGCCCCGCCCCCCGCAGTGGCGCGTTTTCCGCCACCGGGGGGACGTCCGCCCCGCTGGAGCGGTGCCGAACGAAACCGCCCCCGTGTCCCGGTCTGCCCCGATCCCACCCACCCCATCACCGGGGGAAACAACGACGTCAGCCGCCCGTCCCCCCCCCCACCGCCCCCCCCCCCCCCCCGCCCGCCTCGTCGTCGCCCCGGAGCGGACCGCTATTTTCCGAAACGGTACAGGAGGGGGATCTCCGTTTCAAGCCCGCCAGCACAGACACAGACACAGGCACGGGCTCAGGCTCGGGCTCAGACTCAGACGATGAATAATTCAGGGCGCTCCAGGTTGGGGAATTAAAAATAGAAAAGTCACTTTGCACTGCTAAATGGCCCGTGGGCCCAATCAAAGCCCTGCTGACACACACACACACAGAAGACAGAGCGAGGAGTCCGGCCCGGCCTTCACCGGAGCCTGCCCCCGCACCGCCTACTGACCTTTTCATTAGCAGCACAGCCCACTATAGGAAGCACAGAGGCTAACCGGCTGGTTTTATCTACTTTACAGTTATCCAAGTGTACTTTAAAAAAAAAAAAAAACGGTTTCCTTGAAACATGCTCATTTTTTTTTTTTTTTTTAGTGGGGTGCGGTTTCGAGCGCAAATGTTTGAGCAACAAAAGCTAAAGCTGAGCATTCGCGAGCGTTCAGAAGTCCCTTTGTTTAAAATGTATTGTGTGGGAGCTCATTGAATTTCAAAGGGCCTCTGTGTAGTTTTTTGTTTGTTATTTGGCTGCATTGTGCGGCTCCTTTGTGTTACTTCTGCTGTTCACAAATAAACAGCTGTTTTACTTTTTTTTAAAAACATCCCCAGGTGGACTGTGTGGTCGGGCACCTGACAATACTCAGCCCTATATGTCAGTCTGTCAGCCCATTAAATAATTTGCTGGTTAATTTTTTTTCCATTAGCTGAATTAATCGGTACATTGATCCTGAAACTTTAAACCACTTAATTAAATATTCATAAAAACATTCCTTGAAATGCAGAGCTAGCTGCAGCCCTGCTTCTGCTCCCTCCCCTTGTCCTGTACCGGATGTTTGATGCAGTCCAGACTGCTAGCGAGTTGCTAAGTGCTGCTGTTTGTCATGTACTCAGTGCTGCTGGAACCCGGAGTCATTTGCTTAATGTTAAGTGCCGCCGGTCTAGCTGAGTCAGACGCATCTTGGAAGCTATCGCCATTTTTGTTTAGCCGGCTAAAGGTAGCCGCGAAGGGATGCTTTGCTTGCAGGTCATACTTTAAACTGTTCACTCTTACCCCCATACAAAAAGCGCTGTTCGCAATGCGGACTGTGCACTTTGCTTTGCCTCTGCATCTTGCTTATACTGTAACTCAAATGTGAAGGCAGTCAGATTTAACAACGCAGATGCTGATGGGTTTGCACTGTTAGAGTGACTGCATTATGTTAAAGTTTGACATTGAAGGCGATGGGGGGAAATGTTTTCATGAACGGAGTAGATGCATGTGAATTTAGATGCATGTTTGTGTGTATACACACTGAATTTCCAAAAGTATGTGGACACCCCTTTTAATTAGAGGTTTTGACTATTTCAGCCACACCCATTGCCAACAGGTGCATAAAACATCAGTGCCCAACTATGGGTGTGATGTTCAGGTGTCCACATACATTTGGAAAGTTGTGTGTGTGTGTGTACACTGTATACATATATAATATATTATGTGTGTATATATATATTTGCTTTTTATTTATTATATATATATATATATATATATATATATATATAGCATATATATATATACACACACACACACACACGTCACACATTTTCCCCCTTCTCCTTTAACAGATTTTTTCCACAGTTGTCCTGAGTGAGCACTTTAGCTGCAGAGTCAGTGTGAGGCCTGCTTTAGCTGCAGAGTCAGTGTGAGGCCTGCTTTAGCTGCAGAGTCAGTGTGAGGCCTGCTTTAGCTTCAGCTGCAGAGTCAGTGTGAGGCCTGCTTTAGCTGCAGAGTCAGTGTGAGGCCTGCTTTAGCTGCAGAGTCAGTGTGAGGCCTGCTTTAGCTGCAGAGTCAGTGTGAGGCCTGCTTTAGCTGCAGAGTCAGTGTGAGGCCTGCTTTAGCTGCAGAGTCAGTGTGAGGCCTGCTTTAGCTGCAGAGTCAGTGTGAGGCCTGCTTTAGCTGCAGAGTCAGTGTGAGGCCTGCTTTAGCTGCAGAGTCAGTGTGAGGCCTGCTTTAGCTGCAGAGTCAGTGTGGGGCCTGCTTTAGCTGCAGAGTCAGTGTGAGGCCTGCTTTAGCTGCAGAGTCAGTGTGAGGCCTGCTTTAGCTGCAGAGTCAGTGTGAGGCCTGCTTTAGCTGCAGAGTCAGTGTGAGGCCTGCTTTAGCTGCAGAGTCAGTGTGAGGCCTGCTTTAGCTGCAGAGTCAGTGTGAGGCCTGCTTTAGCTGCAGAGTCAGTGTGAGGCCTGCTTTAGCTGCAGAGTCAGTGTGAGGCCTGCTTTAGCTGCAGAGTCAGTGTGAGGCCTGCTTTAGCTGCAGAGTCAGTGTGAGGTGAGGCCTGCTTTAGCTGCAGAGTCAGTGTGAGGCCTGCTTTAGCTGCAGAGTCAGTGTGAGGCCTGCTTTAGCTGCAGAGTCAGTGTGAGGCCTGCTTTAGCTGCAGAGTCAGTGTGAGGCCTGCTTTAGCTGCAGAGTCAGTGTGAGGCCTGCTTTAGCTGCAGAGTCAGTGTGAGGCCTGCTTTAGCTGCAGAGTCAGTGTGAGGCCTGCTTTAGCTGCAGAGTCAGTGTGAGGCCTGCTTTAGCTGCAGAGTCAGTGTGAGGCCTGCTTTAGCTGCAGAGTCAGTGTGAGGCCTGCTTTAGCTGCAGAGTCAGTGTGAGGCCTGCTTTAGCTGCAGAGTCAGTGTGAGGCCTGCTTTAGCTGCAGAGTCAGTGTGAGGCCTGCTTTAGCTGCAGAGTCAGTGTGAGGCCTGCTTTAGCTGCAGAGTCAGTGTGAGGCCTGCTTTAGCTGCAGAGTCAGTGTGAGGCCTGCTTTAGCTGCAGAGTCAGTGTGAGGCCTGCTTTAGCTGCAGAGTCAGTGTGAGGCCTGCTTTAGCTGCAGAGTCAGTGTGAGGCCTGCTTTAGCTGCAGAGTCAGTGTGAGGCCTGCTTTAGCTGCAGAGTCAGTGTGAGGCCTGCTTTAGCTGCAGAGTCAGTGTGAGGCCTGCTTTAGCTGCAGAGTCAGTGTGAGGCCTGCTTTAGCTGCAGAGTCAGTGTGAGGCCTGCTTTAGCTGCGGAGTCAGTGTGAGGCCTGCTTTAGCTGCAGAGTCAGTGTGAGGCCTGCTTTAGCTGCAGAGTCAGTGTGAGGCCTGCTTTAGCTGCAGAGTCAGTGTGAGGCCTGCTTTAGCTGCAGAGTCAGTGTGAGGCCTGCTTTAGCTGCAGAGTCAGTGTGAGGCCTGCTTTAGCTGCAGAGTCAGTGTGAGGCTGCTTTAGCTGCAGAGTCAGTGTGAGGCCTGCTTTAGCTGCAGAGTCAGCGTGAGGCCGCTTTAGCTGCAGAGTCAGTCCTGCTGAGGCCTGCTTTAGCTGCGCGAGTCAGGGTGAGGCCTGCTTTAGCTGCAGAGTCAGTGTGCCTGCTTTAGCTGCAGAGTCAGTGTGAGGCCTGCTTTAGCTGCAGAGTCAGTGTGAGGCCTGCTTTAGCTGCAGAGTCAGTGTGAGGCCTGCTTTAGCTGCAGGGTCAGCGTGAGGTCGGCTCTCTCTGACCTCAGGGTGAGCGGTGTGTGGGAGGCCTCAGCGTTCCTCTGGCCTGACCTCACCTCACATGAGCGGCACCCATCTCAGACAGCACAGCCCCCCCGGCCCCCGCTTTGGGGGCGCCACTGCGGGCTCGCATTGGAGCCTGGGTTAGTGTGTGGGTCACCAAACTGGGGCAGGTCCCGTCTACACCCATAAATTAAGTAAAAATATTGTTTTGACAGCAGATTATAGGGTGTTACGAAGCAGTAGCAATAGCAACAGCAGTAGTAGCAGTAATAGCCATAACAGTAATAGTAATAGAAGTAGCAGTAGCACTAGCAGTAGTAGTAGTAAAAGTAGTAGTTGCAGTAACAGCAGTAGTAGTAATAGAAGTAGTTGTAGGCGGCAGTTTAGTATAATGGGTAAAGAACAGAAGTAGTGGTAGTAGCAGTAATAGCAGTAGTAGTAAAAGAAGTGGCAGTAGAAGTAGTTCTACACCTTTTTTCTGCTGTTGAAGTCCCACTGTCAAAGTGATCAGTTGCCTCATGCAAGTGGTTGTGGGGGGGGGGGGGGGGGGTGTGGAATTAATCAGAATATTGTAATATACAGCTACTTCAAAACAGGTTAAAAAAAAGACAGTGAGTCTTGCAGTCCTGGAGGGACATTTGCGCATGGAAAAAAGGAATAATTGACTGAAACCCCAAACCACGGCAGTATCAGCCTGTCCCCTGCCACCCCCCCCCCCCCCCCCCCCCCCCCCTCGCTGTGCAGAGTGGGATTCTGGCCCCGGGGACTCTGTGTACCTGTGACAGCACGCACAGGGGCCGCTCTCTCCTTCCCCTCTCCCCCGAACAGCAGTCATGCAGCGCCATCTGCAGGCGAAAGGCGAGGTAGCAGCCTCCGCCGCTCCTGTTATTCTCCATGCTGAGAGGGCTTGTGGAAGAAAACAGCTCGTAGGACAGACAGTGGGGAGAGTTTGAATTTTTTTTAGGAATTTATTTATTTATTTTAGGGCTGACTGTAAGGGGGGCCCCATGTCTGTAACTCCCACAGAGAAGTGCATTAAAAATACACGCTCGGTGGGGGAGGGAGGGTTTGTGCGCAGGCATGAAACAGGCCCCTACCTTCGCTGCCTGTTTCCCCATTTGTTCCAGGGCCTTTAATTATTTATACATGTGCTTATAATTTAGCCCGCAGGAATCCCCCTGAGAGGCGTTTTCTTGGCTGGGCCCACTGTGTCCCACTGCGTTTGTGTGTGTGTGTGAGAGGGGGTGTGTGTGTGTGTGCGTGCGTGCGTGTGTGTGTTTGTGTGTATGCTTGCCTGTGTGTGTGAGGGTGTGTGTGTGTGTGTATATATGTGTATGCTTGCCTGTGTGTGTGAGGGTGTGTGTGTGTGTGTGTGTGTGCGTGCGTGCATGTGTGTGCGTGTGTGTGTGCGTGTGTGTGAGAGGTTGTGTGTGTGTGCATATATATGTGTATGCTTGCCTGTGTGTGTGTGCATGTGTTTATGTTTATATGCATATGTTGTGCACATGCGTACACACATTCTAACAGTAATGTAGGGCTTGTGGGGCTTGTGAAACGGCAGAGCCGACGCTTAATGAACGATGCTCTCTCCCCCGCGTCCGCTGTGCCTTGTTTTAGGTTGTCGTGTACCTCACTCTCACTCTCACTCTCTGGGGCCTGCAGTTAAAAGCATCCCTCCCCCTGCTCCCCTGCCATTCTCCCACACTCTAAAGTTTGCATCCCCCCCCCCCCCCTTTATTTTTCTTGAAAAAAAAAAAACATTTTCTGGAGGATAAACCTAGTTTTCCGCCTGTGGTCACGCGTCGCAGCATTTCCATAATTCATAAAACAGTCGCCTTCATCCTCCTCCGGCGCGCCAGCCCCGCGGCCCGAGCCTAGCGCCGCGCTAGCTCAGGGCTGCGCGCGCGGAAGCCTTCAATAATTGATGAAACTATTAAATAACACGCCTTGTAAATCTGCTTACCCCCCCCTCCCCGTCCCCCCCCCCCCCCCCGTCCCCGTCGCCCGCTTCAAAGTCAAACAGCGAGAGGTGCTGCGCGTGCTCGAGAGAATGCCGAGGCGGGCGTTAGCGGACGCGCGCTAGCGGCTTCGCCAGGAAGTTAAACCCCGCGGAGAAGCGGCCGGCGCTTCCAAATCCGGCTAAACGCGTTCGCTGGGATTTGCTCTCGAAAAAAAAAACCCGCTTTCTGACGCAGAAGAACAGTCCCATTCAAAGCTCTGAGTGGACACGAATTGTAAAACTTAATCTTAAAGTTAATACGTTAAGATATAGTGGATGGCCCCACAGGTCCGAACAGTCGAAGCAGGGGTCGTGTTCTTATTTACTGTCCTATGGCATCATCTTCACTTCCTTTTGCACTGAGGAGAAAAAAAAAAGCTTTGCCTCCTTCCTGTATCTAATACATTCCCATATACTGTATCAGGCATGTTTTGGAGCAGGGAGTTGAACCTGGATTGTTTCAGCAAACACACTCCAGTGTACATACAATGCGTTTACCATAAACTTGACGGAACGTAGTATGCAAGCTAGATAACAATGTTTGGTAGGCTAGCAAAAAAAAACAAGCAACCTGTTTCATCACCTGTTTCATCTTCTCCTGTTCAACAAACTCAAGAGCTCTCAGGTGCCATTTTGTTTCCTCTCTGTTTTTGTAGATTTGCGATATTTATGGCCCAAAGCGCAGTGTGGATGGGGGTGTTTGTTTTAAATTCTGCTGCATTTCTGCAGACCGTCAGCCGGTTTTAAGATACGGAGTTTGCACTGCGTTATCTCCCCGCCTGTTATCAGCTAAATACCCTCACAGATGTAAAACAGCGTGGGTATTAAGCGGCGATAAGAGGCGGCGAGTGTGGGTAACACACAGGTGTGTGTGTGTGTGTGTGTGTGTGTGTGTGTGTGAGCTCCTCCGCTGATAGCGGGCGCTCGCCTTGGCGACGGTTAATCTTATCGGCGCGGCCCGCGGACGAGTTCTGCAGCCGAAGGTTATCGTTTGTTTTTGCTGCTCATTAGCCGGAGCGGGCTTTATTGCCGGGCGCTAGCCGCGTTAGCGCGGATTCACGGCCGTCCCATTGACTCGGGCTGAAGAACGCGCGCAGATTCGCCAGCAATAACACATTTGCGCCGATAAGGCGCCCGTGATCTCTGGCTCGCGGAGTGTTTGTTCAAGGCTCATCTTTGAGACAGACGGCCAGTTCGGAAGGATTAAAAAGCAGGAGGGGGAGAAAAAACAAAGACTCCAGGCAGGAACGGACACATACTCAGATAAAAGGCTTACTGAAAATTTTATAATGAAAACCACTTCTCTGTCTGGATTAAGTTTTTTTTTTTTTTTTTTTTTTTTTTTTTGGCCTTGTAGCTTTATTTCAGCGCTGAATTGATTTGAGGTTATTGTTCCTTGTGGCAATTTTGGGTTCTATGAGACTGTCTGTTAGTACACCCCCCCCGTCTAGCTTCTTCCCTTCCACACTGGATTTGTGTTATACAAAAAAAAAAAAAAAAAAAAAAAAACCTTAGTTGGAATGAGAAGGACCCTAAACTACAAAACCTCATTTTCCAAAGCGACTGGAAGCCACAGGCAAACCTCAGGCCCAGTGGAGGCTGTCTTTTAGATTGCCCGCTTTATTCATTTGCGCTCTTTGAACAAATTGCTGTGCTGCAGGTTACAAAAATAATTTACATTGTTGCCTTCAAAAAAAAAAAAAAAAAAAAAAAAAAAAGAAGAAAAATACACTCCACCTATTTTGCGCAGCGCTAAGCAACCGTGGAATACGGGAGACAGATGATTTGATATCCGCGATGAATTCCTCAATAGCCCAGCGGGGCAGCAGGAAGTGTGGTCACTGAGGACCGGGCCCCGAAATGGCCGCCATGCTGTGAGGGAGATGGCTTTTCTCCATGACGATCCTCCAGGAAGTCACAGATTTGAAAAAAAAAAAAAAAAAATGAAAAAAAGGGAACATTGGCTTTTGTGGACTCGTCTTCGCCGACATACCTCGCCGTGCGGTTGGTCCGAGGAGCGCCGTCGGCTTGGCGAATGAGGGCCTTTCGGATTTAAGCGTTTCTCAATCGGTTGCGTGAAATATTCAAAACGGGATGTTGTCTGTTCACCAGCCAGCCCCATACAGAGTGTAATTTGGGCTTCATCCAAAGTTGTTGCACAGCGTTTCATTTAATGGACTGGCTTGTCAACAGACTCCTGTGTTTGCTGTGCTGCCGAGCTTGAAGCACTTTTTCAGACTCTCTCCTGCATTATTTTATGGAAAAAAACATTAATTATTGAGACTCGGGTAACAGAGAGGCCTGTCTGCACAGTGTATCAGAGTTTTGGGTTTTTTTTTTGTTTGCTTGCTGATGTGACCTTGCCTTCTGTCAGGAGGTGAAGCCTTGCATATTGAGGACAGAGAGGCTCAGAGAAACACACCTATATCCCTGCAACTCTGCCCAAATCCCTGGGTACAGGCTTCAGATCTGGAGACAGGAGCCTGGTGTGCCTGCTGCAAACTCCACAGCTCTGAGCGCTCAGAACGTACCGGGTTTCTTCCCCCCCCCCTCGCCTGCAGAGTCGCAAAGAAAGAGGCAAAAAACTCAAACTCCACTCCGTAGCTGTTTCAAACTCCGGCCCTTCTTCCCCTAGGTCCTCCAGGCTCTGTGATTGCATTCAGGGCACTGGAATCAATGTACAAAAACAACGCTAATATTTTGTCACCTTGCGCAATTAGCTATTCTTATTTTATTTTACAGATGGCGGAGAGGAACACAGTTAATGCAGACAGCAGACGTCTGTTCCTTTGTACGTGAAATAATTTATTTGTCTGCTGTTAGCAAACAGTGCCTTTTGTTCGGGAAGAGTTTATATTTCCTAAGACGCTTATAAGATTCACGCGCGCGTGTATAATTTATGGCCGACTTAACAACAAGGCCCGGTTTCGCTGTGTGTGTGTGTGTGTGTGTGTGTGGGGGGGGGGCGCGATTTTTCCCACCTCTCAGGGAGCGAAATCTGGTGCCTGAACAAAGGAGGGAAGGGGCGTTGGGCGGTGCTTGCAGTAGGTGGAGCTCTTGCGTCGGGTTTTGACGGAATGCGCTTCACCTGCGCGCCGAGGATCCGGCCCGGCTCGCCGGAGGAGGAGGAGGAGGAGGAGGGTGGTGGCTGTTGCCGGGGGCTGCGTCCCCACGGTAACGGGAGAGCCCGCGCTCACGCTCACGCGCGCGCATTAATAACGCGTTCGAGGCCTAATTGACGGCGCTCGGCGCGCGGAGCAACACGGCAACTGTTTCCGTTTACACCGGAGCTGATTAAAAACGATAATAGCGCCGGCGGGGGGGTGGTGTGTGGGGGGGGGGGTTTGGGGGGGGTGCTTAGGCGTGCATTATTTACCACACACAACCGTGCGGAGCATTCCTACTCCTGCTCCTAACACCTCCACGCACAAGAGCAAATTCACATTCTCCTTCTCTCTCGCTCTCACACACACTCACACACACACTATGTCTCTCACTCCTTGTTAGTCTATATCTCTCACTCTATCTCAATGTCTCTCTCTCTCTCTCTCTCTCTCTCTCTCTCTCTCTCTCTCTCTCCCTCCCTCTCTCTCTCCCCTCTCTCTCTCCTCTCTCTCTCTCTCTCTCTCCCTCTCTCTCTCTCTCTCCTCTCTCTCTCTCTCTCTCTCTCTCTCTCTCTCTCTCTCTCCTCTCTCTCCTCCCTCTCTCTCTCTCTCTCCCCTCTCTCTCCTCTCTATCTCCCTCTCTCTCTCTCCCTCTCTCTCCTCTCTCTCTCTCTCTCTCGCTCTCTCTCTCTCTCTCTCTCCTCTCTCTCTCTCTCCTCTCTCTCTCTCTCTCCCTCCCCCTCTCTCTCTCTCTCTCTCTCCTCTCTCTCTCTCTCTCTCTCTCTCGTCCGCGGGCCCTCCATCTCTCCGGCCTGTCAGGGCTCTTTTTCATTAGGCCCGCTCCTGCAGGGGGGCTCGGGCGCTGGCAGATTACAAACTCGGCAGCCAGTCATTTTCGATTTATCCCGCGCCCCGTTTCCCCCGGTCCGCCCGGGCCCCCGCCCCGGCCCCGGCCCCGGCATCAATCCAGGCGCGCGGCGATCCCTCAGACCCCTTTACCCCTCCCCGCCTCCCGCTTTCGATCGGCGGGAAATTTAGCTCGCAGGCCCCGAGACCAAAAAAAAGAAATATTGTGGCAGGGGAAGCGTTTAAGTTGGAAAAGGCTGCCGGGGCTCTGTTATTGCTTAGGCCCCTGTCACCGGTGATGACCCGGGAGAGTGGGGAATATCGATCGCGTGTCACTCACGCCGTTCGGCAGATTGCATTGACAAAGCTTGTTGGGCCTTTAATAGCGAGGTTAGCGGCCTTGGCCCGGGCCCAGGAGAGAACTCTAACTGCGCCTATTACACAGTGGCTTTTAGCCATTCTCCCGGCGCGGGGGAGCGCGGCGATAACAGCCAGGAAGTCATTTTACTCCCGTAATTGCCTTCCTGCGGTTGACATTTGTAGCCCTGAGAGCGGCGGAGGAGGAGAGAGGGGCCGGCAGGACCGGCGGAGGAGGGAGAAGGCCGGCATTGTGCGCGCCGGTGCCGTCGCCCCGGCGAAGATGCGATAACGGCTAAAAACGAAAAACGGGGGGGGGGGTGGGGTGGGGGGGGGGAGGTGAAGGGGGGGTTTAGAAGAAGATGAAAAGAAAGAGTGAGCGTGATTAATGGTCTGAAGGAAGTCCAGTGCGTGCAGGAGGAAGTCTGGACCAAAACATAAACAACAAGAGGGCATGCTCTCCAGGGGTTTGGGGGGGGGGGGGGGGCGGGGGTTAGTGGGGGGGGGGAGGTCGAAGGGTAATTCTCTTGTGCGCCTCGCCCCAAAGCCCACAACAGCCCCGGAAAGCACCGTTTAAAACCCTGATTTCAATCTGGGGTAATTCTGCGCATACACACGGCTGTTGAGAGGCTTAAACAGTTCCCTTTGTGCTTGCTGATGTAGAACTTCTTTTGTCAGGGAAATGTTATAACTCCCCTGGGTGTTATAATTTGGCCGGACACAGGTGGGGAGCTATTTCTGAAAAGCCGCCTCGCCGTGGGTAGGAACCGGCAAATCTCAGGTGGCAGGTAGCTATTTCCTGTACCGTGTAAATCAAGGTGACAGGGCACATTTTTTTCATCAAAATTTTGCGTTGCTTAATATTTAAGTATTTTTTTGGGGGGGGGGAAGATTTCACATTTTTAAAATGTCAACATTTCTGCATTTTCACATAGGTTTATGCAACGTTTGACTGTGCCATAAAATTGTAAAACTACTAAATTATTGGTCATGCAAAAAAAATAGAAAATGGCTTTAATAATTTTACTAAGCTGATCTAATCTACAGGTCAGAGGTGGCCCAGGCCTCTAAACAATGGATTTGCTGATATTTCGAATGACTGTGCCCTCTGGAGGTAGGTGGGTGAGGAGGGTCAAAGCATATCAGACCGTCTTTGGAGCAGGTCTTCCTGTGGTAACCGGGGAGACGAGGACCATCTGGACTTTGACGGACTGTGGAGGTGTACGTTTGCTCCCTCCTTTCCGCGGTATACGATCCGCACATTACAGCTTCCTGTGTGCCGCCATGTTGTTTTGTGTTGTTTGTCCCTGGTGGTCTTGGAGAGCCTCAGTGTAATATAATCGTTGTTGTTTGTTTGTTTATTTATGTAAATAGAGTTTGCTGGAATTCAGAGATGGTTTTATTCGAAGTTAACAGGCAGGCCTTTATAACGGTGAGAACTTTTTTCATATTAAATTTTCGTCGTATGAGGAATTCAATTATTTTATCTTTGCGCCTGAAGATTTTCTCCCTTTTTTTTTTTTTGCTGTAATTCGGTAAGTAGAGTAATTCATCTTCGGCCTTTTGAATAATGCATCGAGAATTAATGGAATGTGATTGGGGACGATTAACACTTTCTAATCTTTTTTTTTTTTTTTAATATCGTAATTTCACCTTGGTGAGGAAGGCACTTTGGCTTTGCGCAGTTAATTTTCCGTCGCTCGCTTTGCCCCCCCTGCTGGAGCCGTGGGGAAACTTCGTCCGGCGTAGCTTAGCTACCGGGCCCTTATTAGCGTTCGCAGAGTCAACGGAACGTCATAGGGGCCCGGAGATGCCTGTTTCGACAGGAACGCGCGCGGCTCTCCGCGGGGGAGGGTCGGAAAAGTGGCGCGAGGCTGCTCAAATCAGAGGGAAGCCCCCCCCGGTGGGCGTCGTTCAAAAAAGCCAGACGGCCCGGTCGCACATTTTAAATCACAGGCCTTGTGCGGAGAGAGAGAGGACCCTAATATGTCATTCCGCTTCGCTCCCCGGTGAGGAGGCTCGCTTCCTTCCCATGACCCCCTCTGTTTCTGTGGAGAGAAACCCCACAGTTTTAAACTCATTTACACTTGAGGGCTTTTTTATATATATATATATACTGTAGCTTTCCGTCACTGTGTTGCGAGACTTGCAAACGGGGATAGAATTGCGAGTGCTTCGATGGCTACTAGTGACACTTTGACTAATTGCGCTTGTCATTAACCCTAGAAACAGAGCAGGTCATGTGGGTAATGTTTTTCCTGGACCACATATCTTAATGTGCTCAACATCATGTCATTACACCTAATTACGCCTGGAGTAGCTTGTTTTCTACATTGCACATAATACACTGTACTATGAATTTATATGTGTATTTTACTGCGACTTAGATTAAATATGTTCTCAGAGTTACAGCGGCATATAGCAGTGTGTAATGACACGTTTTACATTCATTATGTCATTCGTTTCAAATTTTCCAGAGTTATTTGTTCTGCAGGCAATTCATCTAGAAGTTATTTACAGTTAAACTCTCTCTGCAAACTAAGTTACCACAGTAATGATCCATTCAGAGTTTAAACTGGACATTCCACACGCATATTAAGTAAATGCGCGTTGCAAGGGCAATTTTGCCGATGCTAGCTACGGCCAGACCGTGCCCCAGGGTTCACTCTGCTCAGACTGAGGCTCGGAATTTGTTATTGAGGAAGTTTATGTATCTCCGTACGCTATCCTGTCAAGTCAACTGAACGTCGATGGCTCCAAAAATATGGTCGTGCATGTTAAATAGTCCTCGTTAACCTCGTTAGCGAGCTCGTTCAGTTCTGGATCACCACGTTCACTCCTCGTACCATAAACAGATACTTTGGCGTCTGAGTCTCCCCTTGTTTTACGGGGTTCTAATTGCGGACAGGCGTTTACGTGAAGTGGCTAACGGAGAGGATTAGCGGCGAAACTTTAGCCCGGCCCGTCGACCGGCCCGGCCAAAAAAAGAAGGGGCGTGAGCGTGTAAGCGGTTTTTCTGGCCCGCCTGCTCGCCGCGGGCCCGGGAGCCAATCGCGGAAGCCGTGTGGAACACGGCCTCATTAGTCTGCAGCCGGGCCAGCCAAAACACGGCATCGGACACCCGAGGATCCCGTTTCTGGGAGTCAGCTGTACCTGCTCGAGGGGGGGCGATCGGCTTACCTCTGGGGTTCACAAAGCAGCAGACTAGGCTTGTGTACCAAAGACTCGGGGCCTAAAGGGAAGAAAGCAACGAACGATTCCCACGAACTAATTACAACCACTAATGCAACCACATAAGAGATGGCGGTGTGTGTGCGTGAAATGCATTTACCAGATTGAAGCGAGCTGATTGGTTTAAAAATGAAAGATAATGCAGAAAAAATGGGTATTTGATTATGCACGCCCGAGCATTCCCTCCTCCTCTGTGAGCGCGACCTTCGATACCCTTGTCCAAAAGCATTTTTATCCGAGCGCCTATTAGGAGCCCTAATCCACTCCGGTCATACTGTAATGCAATTAATTTGGCTTGGGCAGTTGTTTAGGGGCCGCAAATTAGTGCAAATTGCGTGCATTTATTTGTGCTTCCTCTAAAAGGTTTGAGTGGAATCACTTTAAATTAATCTCTATTAGACATTTAGCGGTTTATTTACTGCATTACGGTACAGATTGTGATTATCTATGGTTGGGGGCTCTGGATAATGGTGCAGCACTGACCTATTTAGATCCCCCCCCCCCTTTTATCACGGGTGCGAGCGTTGTCTCTCTGCCATTTTCAAGGTTCCCTGGCCTTGCTTTCCTTTTTTTATTATTTTTTTTTTTCCGAGGGCTGCGTTTCCCTGGCCTCTGTCGCCGCGGCGATGCCTGCGCTATTCCTGTAACGTAAAAAAGAAAAAAAAAAAAACCCCCTCCGACTGGAAGCATTTGTTTATCATATTACAGCCTCACATGAGCCGCGCGCAAAAGGCTTGACCCGGTGTTAAGTGCCTGCGCTAAATTTCATTGCCTCCATATACTGGAAGTCCTGCCAATATACTGGCAGTGTATTCCTGGAGGGAAATAAATGGCAATAAAAAAGAGAAATGATAGCCTCGGCGAGCAGAGAGGAGCGCGGTTTTTATTGAGACTGGCCGGCTCTGGAGATGTGACTTGGCACGCGGTCCCCGGCTTAAGAGGCCGCCAGTGAAAGGCGATATTGGAATAAGGACTCCGTGGCGGGGACATGGGAATAATGTAATTAATTGCGCACAAATTTTCTTTGATGAATAGTTATGTGGTGATAAGCATGAGACAGAGTAGCCAGGGGGAGAGGGGGTGGGGGGGAGGGGGGGGCGGGGGGGTTAATGCCTCCCCCGCAGCTGGAGGCGTGGAAGCACTCCAGAGCCCTGAGCCTGGCCGCCTCCCGCCCCGCCCTGGGAGGTCCGCCGCTAGGGGGTGCTGTGTCCTCCATCGCCCTTAAATTTGCCAGTTTCAACCCCTTAGTGAGAGGGTTTTTTTTCTGATACCACCTCCCACCTGTGTCCACAATAACAGTGTGCTCTGGTGAGATTTCACATAACCCGGCTCTTCAGTCGATATTATTTCCCCCCTCTGGTTTAGTTCATTATTAAATCTGGGAATTGTCCGCATGCATTGGTACTTTACAGCCTTGCGCTGCATAGCTGGTGGGGGGGGGGGGTCTTTGTAATTTGAAACCCGAAGCCGTAGATGGAAGCTATTTTTTTTTCAGTCTTCTTCAAGTCTGCATGCATGCCACGGTTTTTTTTTTTACAGCTGTGTGCATCTGTTCTTGTCGTCCATGTAGCCTCCGCAGAGTTAACATGGCTCCTGTCTGGTATGATTATAATGGCCATGCGTGCACATGTTGGGTGTCATGAACCTTACATTTGTGTGACGGCATGGCGGACGCTAATCCTCTTCAGCTGTTTAAGCTAGTCAGAGACAATATGCGAGCGGGTCGCCTTGACGATGGTAATAACACGGGACAAGGTCGTTAGAGGTCGCGGCTTCACTTGAGCGTGAGAACAGCGTGGGGGGGAAGGGGGGGGGGGGGGACGGGCTAAATGGGGCATTTCCACTGCTATCATCGGAGAAGGGAGAAGAAAGGTCGACACGTTACATGAAACCGGAGTAAACAGCAGTATTCCCAAACCGTTTGTGACACTGAGACGGGATGTCCCAAGGCGAGCGGAGGGAGAAACCGTTCGGGTGGGGGGGGGGGGGTGAGAAAAAAGGGAATGGGGGGGCTTGGTGCGATGACGACGCTTGGGGAAGTTATTTTTAACCGGTTCTAGCTTTGCCCGCCGAGCTCTCGTCACACTTAAAACGGCCCCGGCGAATAAATAAATGAGACGGACTCTGCGGCCACGGCTCTGCCTCCTGACCCTTATCCTGGGTGACAGGCCGCTAGCGCGCATCCGGGGACAACGTGCCGCGGTCGTCTGTGATATTTAATAAACCCTGGCCTCCGAGCAGGAAGAGGGTCATCGGCAGGCCACACGGGTTGCCTCTGCCACACAAGGCATTGCCCCTGTCTAAAAGATGTGGGGGGGGGAGGCGTTTCGCGATCCCTTGGAGGCCATGACTGCCCCCGCTCCCCTTTCACGTGTTTGTTTGTTTATTTATTTATTTATTTATTTTATTTTATTTTATTTAGAGAATCATGCCGCAGGTTAACTGCACCCAATTGTTTACAACTGCTGCTGTCTGCGAGATGGAAATTGTGTAGCCTGAGCCCCCATGTGGGACTTCCTGCGTGGACTGATGGGAAATGTAGTTAGTAGCTCGAGCCACCTAGGCACAGGAAGCACCCAGGTCCATGAGAGAGAGATGGAGATGTATTCTTCACACGTTTTCTAGCACAGTGTATTATTTACTGTGAAGAATTTTCCATTTATGTATAGCATAGTAATTGTGCAGTACATTTTATGGTAGATTTTTTAATTAAGGTTATTTCCTTTGTCACCGTTTTCTTATTAACCTTCTGAACAGAGATGAATGGCACAGGAAGTGCCAACCAGTAGTTTCCTCAGAAGTGCAAGTTAAAAGGATTAAAGTGTCTGCAAGGACCGCGCAGAGGCTCAACATTTTAATAGCCCTTGTATATGGACCTGCGAAGGTGGCATAGAGGAGTTATTTAAAGGGTAGTCACGGGAAACCAGGGGATTTGACAGTGGGGCAGGAAATAGGCGATTTATTATAAGCAGGCTCGCTAGCAGTGGATTATCTATAAAACTTTCATGGTCCTCCCTCGGTGGCTGGCCGTAAAACTTGCCTGAATGAGGGACTTGTTAATTTACTTGTTAAAGCAAATTAAAAATTTATAAGCGCTTTTAGGTAAATGAGATCTTCTTTCATTGTGGCCCTTGTGGGACCCGCCGGATCCTGGGAGGACAGGTTCACTGTTCTGAGACATCACAGCAGAACAATAAAAAGCCGTTAAATTGTTCAGAGTTTATTACCGTACGGTTCTGCAGCTGCTGCTGTTGTGCGTAACTAAGGGAAACCAGGAGCTCGCGGCGCAGAATCCCAAAGGCTAGCATGCTATATAACCCCAGTTTTCTCTGTTAAAATACTCAGGGTAGAAAACATGTGTAAGAATCCCTCTTTTTAATATTCTCGATGTGGGTCAGCTCAACCGTAATCTCAGCAGGTAGCAGAAAATCCGCTTTTAAAATTCCTGGTCTTCACACCATCTCTGCATTGGGAAACAGCACCCATTCAGCACGTGGGCTGAGAAAGCCCCAGCTAACACAGAACATTCTCACAATATTCCTGCAATGTAGGGGCAGTGTTTTAACACTGACAGAAAATTCCAGAAACGTGAGAATGTTTCGCGTTAGCTGGGTAACTGCCGACATGTGTTAATAATACGCCCTTTAAACCTTGAAAGGGCGTTATAAATATCCAGCCAAACACGCGGGAACGCACTGTATATCTTTCTACCAATAAAAGAGGAGACCTTGAATAATTGAACGAATGTGTTTTGTCTGAATAAAACGTCCGCCCTGCCGTCGCCCACATGGCAGAGCTCGTTGACGGTTATTTAGCTCTTCAATTATTCATCAGTCTGACCGGGACTGATTTTATAGTAATGGTGCCGACAAAGAGCGATCTAATTGCAGCCATTTTGAGTGCGCTCGGAGGAATGCGCGCATGTAAGCTGCTCTTATTATTGCGCAGTAATTTTGTTTCGCCTGGTTGAAGGATTTATGGCAGCTGTAAAGCGCGGAAGAAACGCGACCGAAAGGCGTCGTTCTCAGCCTGCTGCAAAGCGATCGTATAAAATCGCAACCAAAATAACGCGATGTGATGTGTTTTTACCGGAGTTTATTCCATCGTGTTTTGGCCGAGGAGCCGTTTTGGTTTGGCTGGTACTGTTTGTTCAGCTAAAATATGGAAGATTTTCTTAGGTGCAATTCAGCACATTTTAGGGGCTGTCATGAATTAAAATGACACTCCAAGATTTTTACTACCCGGTCGAAACTGGATTTATGCGTGCGGTGGTAATCATTACTTCAAATTAATGTATAAAAAATTCAAGAGAAGTTTCTGTTTTGTTTGGCCCCACTCCACACCATCAGAAACCAATTCACTTTCTCAGTTGGTCCGTTTCAGATAAGTGATAAGTAGCTGTTTGCCTGCTCCATGCTTGAACAAGCATAGGGTTAAAATAACACAATTTTCATTGGCTGTTTGTATTGGGGGAAGGGGTCTCTTTTTATTAGTTTTCACATCAAAGAGATGGCAGCATAAATGAATCTTTAATAGCGTTGAGGTTTTCGGGTGTTCTCTGCCAAAGAATCGTGCTGGCTGCTGATTGAAAACAGTTGTTAATTCTATACTTCAATAAATTTGGGACGGGGAAAAAAGTTCTCCCTAACACAGAACAGATTGAAGGAAAACAAGACCTTACTGTGTGGAAATTAATGGCAGATGCACTTACTATTAGTTTAAATGTTTCATTAGATGTTAATGTCTTGCTGTGTTTTTAATTGTTGAGAAATTAGCCTCCAGAATATTAAAACCATCTGTTTGTTATCTTTTTTTGTGTGTGTGTGTGCATAGAATCATCACCATACATTTGTGGATAGCATTGTTAAACTGTTTATCCTTATGTGTTGCAGTCTTGCAGAATATGTTCTTAATTTGTGTGTGACCTCATATGCAGGCTGATCCCTGCGCACACTGGTGTACACATATGCGCGCACACACACACACACCACAGTATTTTTTGTGTGTTTTAACACCTCAGGATCAGTATGTATAGTCATTTTATTATTTTAGTTGTCACACACAAGATGACAAGGAAATTTCTTATGAGAAAAAGTATGAGTGATTCATCTGCCACGCAGGTACATATTAATAAAGTGAAGTCATTAAGAAACATTATTTTTGTTCACTATTAGGTGCTGGCCTGTTATTTTACAGCTTGTTTTCATTGAATTGTCTTAATGGGGAACCTTCATATTAGCCATCTTGAGAGATGGGATTGCCTTACATGAAATGTGACCAGGTCTCACCGAAATAATGACAGAACATTGCTAGCACACAGAGAGCATGCTAAATACACACTAAATTGCTTGTCGTGTCCCACTGATGCCATTTATAAATCAAAGTAAAATGGAACAACTTCAGAGAACTGAAAAGAGCAACCCACTTTACTTGTATACTGTAATTGTACAGCAGTCTTGAATGCTGTTGTGTCTTTGAATGATTTATTTACTACCCAGAATAGTGTACTTACGTGTAACATTAGACTAGTCAGGCAAATAATATGCTGCTTATTGAATTTGTTTGTTGTTGAGCTTACATGTATGACGTCTGCTTTGTGTTCAGTGTCTGGTAATTATTGGGAAATGCAGTTTGGAAGATCATGAAAAAGACAAATAATGGATCCGATGAGAAATTGCTACTTCAAGTAATGAATTCCCCGATATATACCTTACTATAAAAATTATATGTGAGTGAGTGAATGCCACGGTGACTGGTTTATTTGTTAGATTTATTAGCAGAGGAAGATTATTAAATCTATGCGGAACTTTTGATGATGGTAATTTATTGTGGCCACTGGTACTTCTCCTCTTCCTGTAATACGCAAATGAATCACCTTGTTAAAATGATTCCAAAATGCTTGCAGTGCAGGGACTTGCACCTTTGAATGAAGTAAATCTCAGAAGCAATTTACGGAGCCTTAAAGAATTAAATGAACAAGCCAAGGGATACATTTGCAAATGACTGTGTAATTGCACCAGGTAACGCAATGCTGCAGAATGCTGATATCCTGTTTATGCAGGTTAGGGTAGTGATAAGTACAGGTTATGCGTTTCATACCCTTTTCATGTGCTGGGTTAGGTTTTTGATTAACGGTTTTGATTTTTGTTGGACGTTGTCGTACGGTTGAAGCAGGCATGTTTGTGGACTTGTACCCCTACCCCCCCCCCCCCCCCCATCTGCCGTCTGTGACACGCTTTTAATTTGTTTTGCTGGTGTTCCGATGACATCACAGTCCCATGGGGGGGGTGTTTTCATTTTGGTGTGGAACTCGCTATGCGGGGCTGGTCATTTACACCAACGTCTGTCCTAGCCTGATATTGTGCGCACCCCCCCCCACACCAGTGGTGGAGTCATATTTCAACCCAGACTGCGGGGGGGGGGGGGTCAGGGAGTGTGGCGTAGCCGCAGTGATGGTAGGGGGTCTGACCCCTGGGCCAAGCCGATCCGATTTGTTTGCGATTGCTAAGCAGGAGCCTGACTCACGGCTCCGGCGCGAAGACGAGCGGCCTCTCTCTCTCTCTTCTCTCTCTCTCTCTCTCTCTCTCTCTCTTTCTCTTTCTCCGCCTCCCATCGCCTTCCCTGCAGGTGCTGAAGCGCGGGCGACCCACCCCCCCTCCTCACGTTAATGACCAGCTGTGCCGCCGCGGGGTCGGGTCAGGCTACCGCCGGCGAGGCGGTGATTTGTGGGTCCGCGGCCGGCCGAGCGGCGGGCCGGGCGACGCGGAGCGGTTTCCGCTGAAGGTTATCTTCGGGCGCTACGTTAGCCGCCCGCGTGATGTAGAGCGCTTGTCAAGAGGGACCTTCATTTCTGTAATGAAGATTATAGGTCAGCGCGATTTAATGAACAGCCAGCAGATTAGGGAGTAAACAGCGGCGCTCTCTCTCTCTCTCTCTCCTCTCTCTCTCTCTCTCTCTCTCTCTCTCTCTCTCTCTCCGGTGTGACGTTCGCGGCGCGCGGCGCCCTAATTAAAGGTGTCGATACGCGTTAGCGCCGTTTCTTTCTCTGCCTCGAACGCTTTCCGCTCCGCTTTCGCGTACGTTTTCTTTAAAAATTATCCAAAAAAAATAACTCCTTTGGGAAGAATCAAGGCCTGTGTGTAAAAAAACAGAAGAAGAAGAAGAAAGTGTTCTCTCTCGTTTGTGTTAGCGGAGGTTTGTTTGAGGTAATTAGCGCTGTCGTGGAGAGATGGGGCCGCGGTGGCTGCAGTTCCCCGGCGGTATCTGAGCGGCTCCTCGCCTTCCCATTACAGGCATTTTTTTTTTTTTTAAACATTACAGGCATTTAGCAGACGCTCTTATCCAGAGCGACTTACACAACTTTTACATAGCATTTTACATTGTATCCATTTATACAGCTGGATATATACTGAAGCAATTTCGGTTAAGTACCTTGCTCAAGGGTACAACGGCAGTGTCCTACCCGGGAATCGAACCTGCGACCTTTCGGTTACAAGCCCAGTTCCTTACCCACTGTGCTGCACTCCGCCCAGGGCCCCGCCTCGCCCGGCCCGCTTTGTTTCGTCTGCGGCCCGCCGCCGGCACCGAGCGGTCCGGCTTATGGCGGGGCGGCGCTCGGGTGACGAGAAGCGCCCCGCCTTTCGCCCCCCCCCCCCCCCCCCACGTTGCCTTCTCTGAGGGGAGGTGTCCGCCCCTTCGAGCTGCTGATGGCGGTTTTCGTTTTAATTACGCGTTTTGCTCCAGGGTTCTGTACACCTCCTCCCCCTGCCTCGTAAATGACAGCCAGTGCCTCTAAATGGATATATTTTTTATGTGTCCCCCCCCCCCCCCCCCCCGCCCCCACCCCTTTTTTTAACACCACAGCCCATAAACCATAAACCTGTGTAGATTCCTCACCTAGAGAGGGAGAGAGAGAGAGAGAGGGAGGGAGGGAGGGAGGGAGGGAGGGAAGGTGGGGGAGAGAGAAAGCGAGGTAGAGAGAGAGGGGGACAGAGGTAGAGAGAGAGGGGGAGAGAACGAGCGGGGGAGAGAGAAAGAAAGAGAGGGAGAGCGATTGGGGGAGAGAAGGGGGGAGAGAGAGGGAGAGATATAGAGAGGGGGAGAGGGAGAGATTGAGAGAGGGAGAGCTGGACGGCCCCATGGTGGTAAACTATCCCCCCGTGTGCTGCGGTGCAGTCTCTGCGTTTTCTATTAGGTGGCAGAGCGGCCGTTTACTGCCGCTGCTGCATTTTCCCTGTGAAGCACTTTTATGCGCTCTGAGATGGAGCCCGGGAGAGCCGGCGGGAGAGCCGCCTGCCCGCAGGCCGCGGCGAGGAGGCTTCTGAGGACGTAAATCCCGCCCGGACGCCCGCCAGGGTCCCGGGGGGCCCGACATCGCTCTCCGCGCTTTGCGGGCTCGGATGCTCGAATGGCGTCCCTCACTAACCCCCCCCCCCCCCCACCTTGGCCCCCGCCTCACCCCCGCCTCCCCCCGCTCTTCTCTTTGAATGGCCCAAATACGCTAAATGACACCTGCTGGCTCCTCTGGTCTCTCCGCCACATTTCCGGAAGTTTCCGGGGCTTTTTTTTTTCCGTGTGTGTTTAATTTGCTGAGTTATTTCTTCTAGCGCGGCGGGCTCGCAATCGCCGGTCTGGAGGGGGGCACTTTCACAGAGAGAGGTGCCTCAGTTACCCCTCCGCTCGTTCCTAGCCCCGATGTCCGTCCCCCACCCTCTCCTGGTATTGTCTGCGACCCCCTCGTTCAAGGTGGTCCTCGTTAGCTCGGCTGTCAAGAAGTTTTCCTTGTGTTTTTTTTTTTTTTTGCGCGATTCTCGATTCATTAATTATTTAATGTAATTATGAACGCGGAAGAGAAGTTGAAAGGACTGTTTCGTTGTCTCGGTGTGAAAGCCATTACAGGACCCTTGGTAGTTCATGCAGTATAATGTAATGTCACAGGAGAGTGAGTTTAATTGATTGGATCCACTGGCGTTTTTGTTAATTAAAACAGCGCCTCTTTGGAAAAGAAGAAAGAAAGAAAAAAAAAAAACTGAAAAAGGAGGAGGCGACCTTTACGGTGGCGTGCTCATCGAGCGTCTCCGCGTTAAAGCCCTGATCTCACGCGGTCCTGATGATGTCGCGAGCAGCTCTGAGGCACTGCCTCGAGCTAAAGCGCCGGCTCAAAGTGCGGCGATGCTCCCCGACGGTCCGACAACTGACTATGACTGGCGCCCCCTGTAGCGGGGAGTACCGCAGTACAGCGCACAGTTGACTGTAGAGTCACACTGGGAGGGAGGGCTTTGGTCAGTGGGGTTTTCTGAAGTGTGCCGTTTTTCTGATCGTGGAGTGTGCTGTAGCGCTGGAATGTGACCGTCCGTCTGTCTGTCTGTCTGTTTGGTTGTTGCAGCTGAAGCCTGGACAGAACAACTGCAAGGACAGCGACAGCGAGAGCGTGAGTGGAGAGTCCAAGCCGTCCTTCCAGAGCAGCTCCAGAGACCAGCTGAGTGATGTAAGTCATGTGCCCCAGTATCCCGGCTGAGGCCAAACACAGTGTGCCCAGCTCACAGTGTACATAGCTGACAGTGTACCTGCATTCTCACACCAGTTCAGTCTGATACAGCTCAGAGACCACCCAAACATTCTCACATTCAGTAGCTCATAGAGCACCCCAACATTCCTTCACCAGTTTGGTTTGATACAGCTCATAGAGCACCCCAACATTCTCACACCAGTTCAGGTCTGATATAGCTCAGAGAGCACCCAAACATTCACACACCAGTCAGTCAGAAACAGCTCTTAGAGCACCCCAACATTCACATACCAGGTCACTCAGCCATATGTGTGCCACTTCATAGTACAGTATCAAACAGGACAAAAAACACTGTGTTCACATAGTATATAAGAAATTGTTCACACATTGTATGAGAATCTGCACTTATGTGTGGTTTATAATGTATGGCATTAAACAGTTTGAAATAACAGGTTTGTCTTTCTCTAAGCCTGTAGGAAACTTCACATCTCAGCGATAAAGCAGGATTATACTGTTTGTATTCCACATTAATACTCAAAAACACATCAAAGTATTTGAGTATGCAAACATTTGTACTGTTATTACTTGTGATACTATTTACTAATTTCTTCCAAATTCTTATTTTTAATGCCTGATGCAGGTAGTACACTGCTTTCATTAATACTGCCCACACATTATGAATGTCATTTATTTATTTATTTTCAAGCATTTGGCCATATTTACAGATATTTGTGTTTTAATGCCATCATTAAACTCCACAAAGTGGTGTTCGCTAGGAAAATACTATCCCAGTGTACTTTATGAAATTCCTTCTAAACATCGGGTAAGTATTAAATAAATTATTTTATAGCAATCAATACCAGTTATCAATATTTGATAAACAAGAAAACACTCATTAATTCTTAAATGGCATCATGTACAATGTTGTGCTTTTTCTGTTGTTCTTGATTTTAAATAGATCCTTGCCAAAAGCAATGGCTGCTCCATATTTTCCTCATTTTGTCTTCATGATTTCATACAATGAATGATACTTTTTGAAGGTACGCTGTCTTTAGCTTAATATGACTCAGTGCACCGAAACTGATGCTACATCAACGATGTGCCCCACGCCTTTGAATGCACATAGCACAATGAGGTTATAGTTATCAAAATGCTATTATATTCTTTATATGAATTCTGGCATATGCTAGTAATGCTAGCATGCTAGTAACACTTTTAGCATTAGCTGTGCTTGGACTTACTGCATTGGGCTCGGGGTGACAGTGAGCTCATATGCTAGTAATGAAACTAGCATTAGCATTAGCTGTGCATGCACTTACTGTATTGGGCTCGGGGTGATAGTGACTGCATGAGCCCTCTCCGGGTATAAGGTGCTATCCGGTGTCTCCCGTAATGAATGCTATCAGCCAGGAGGACGAGCCGGTTGTCGCCCGAAAACACCGCGGGACGAGCGGACCGAAGCGCTCCTGTGCGTGTCCGGGGGACGCTTGGCCAGGCGTGAAATGCGACGAGTGAATTTCGGGTCGACGTCTGAAATCGAAAAAAGATACCTGCTGCTCTCGCCACGACTCCCCCGCGTAGACCCATGATAGAGCGAGCGAGCGAGGCGAGAGCGAGAGGGCCAAACCGTCCCCTAAACAAGCCGGGGCGGCGCATCAGCCACGGCTTCGTTTCCCAGGGTGCAGGCGGAATGTGGCAAGGAGCGAGGGAGAGATTCATTGGAGGATGTGAGTCTGTAGGCTCCACCTCCCCCTCCTCCCACCAACAAGCGCATCGGAGGCCCGCCTCCCTGCCCTTGACATTTCAGCTTGCCCTTAAGGAGCTGGAGGGAAGATCTCCCGCCCTTTTCTGTGCGCGATGACATCATCACAGGCCCCCGCCGTGTTGGAATGGGCTGAGACTCAGATAACCCGCCGACGACAATCGCCGCTGCGTTTTTAGTGATAATTTAATAATTATCTCGTTAAGAAGCTCGCCAGTGCATCGTGGAATGATGTTAATTATTTCATAAAGGAGTTTCACACATTCTTTTTTATCTTCTGTTTGTTCCCTTGACCTTGGTACCTTTAACCTACCTTTGCACGAAGAAGGACTTTATGTTCCATCTGTTGCTTTGTTTTGCCATTAACATTACTTTATGCTTTGAAACAGAAAGCTGGAGTCTTCTGTGTATAATCCTATGCCAGTTAATAGAGTTATTTGGTATTTCATTTTCAGTTTCTTTTGCTCTCTTGTTTGATTGCTTTAGCTTTTATAGTCAGCCGAACTATAGCTTTTTTTCCCACTGAAACGTATCGTCTTTGTTGTGTTTTCCTCGTTAGTCCTGTACGTTAGCTTTGTTACGAAAGGATAAGAAAGAGCCCCTTTCCTGGAAGGAGGCTCAGGACTTTGATGGTTCCCCTGCCCGTCTGACGGGAAGGCATCTGGAACACTTCAGCACGTGAGGAGAGCCTCCGAAGAGCAAGGGGGACCGCTTTGAGCACCGCGCGGCACTGTAGTGTCACACTTAAGAGCGTCCCCCCCCCCCCCCCCCGCCATCCCCCACCATCCTCCGCTCCGCCTTGGAAACAACTCCCCCCCGGGCCGCGCGGTTTTAAAAACCCACTTCACACGCCGGGGCCGCGTGCCAGCCCGCCCGCCCGCCCGCCCGCGTTTCGGGTAATGGGCCCGGGGCCACCTGCGTGAAAAAGAGGCCCCTAATGCGTTTAAAGGCTCTTCAGCCATTTAGCTCGAGAGCTCGAGTCCCAGCAGCCCCGGCGAAATGAAGCGGCGGTTAGCTCCGCGAGCAGGGGGCCGACGCGCCCTCGTTCTGTTCGCCCGTGCTTTTCGTGAGCGCCTTTAACAAAGGCCGCCTTTTTAAAAAATCTCTAGGAAAACGCGTCCGCTCAGTGCAGCTCACTGAGATTTTTGGATTTGTCCTGGGCCCCTGTAATGCGTTCAGGAAGGCGGTGCTTTGAGAGAAAATGGAGGATCTTTTTTCCCCTCTCGTTTTATTTAGTCGTCAGACGTTATGATTTAGTGGATGTTTTTATTTTTTCTGGGCGGGCGATGAGAGGGGTTTTTCGTGCTGGTGTTGTGTCTGGCACCGAGAGCTGAAGCTCGCTCCCCACGGTGGACTGAAGGGGCCCAGGGCCCGGCTCCAGGCATCTGAAGCACTGTTTACTCAGAGCTACGGAAGCCCGCAAGGGCCAGTCTTATGCCAGGCTGAAGGCTTCTCCCACAGGCGCACACACACACTGACACACACGCACACACTGACTCACACACATGCACACACACACACACACACACACACACATATATGCTCCACACGCACACACACACACATGCACACATAGGCACACTCAAACACACACACATACACACAGGCACACACATACTCACACACACACACATACACACACCCACACACTCTCACACACACATAGGCACACTCAAACACACACATACAGGCACACACATACACACACATAGGCACAGTCGAACACACACACATACACACTCATACACACACACAAACACGCGCACACACACACACACAAACACGCACGCACGCTGTGACCGGGCTGCCTGGCTGGATAAATGGCCCAGCGGAACTCGGGGAAATGAGAGTAACCCCGGTCGTTTGTCAGAACTCTGAACAGATTGCTAATGGTGTTTGCTAAAGGCCTTCCCTCTCCCCTCTCCCCTCTCCCAATGACACACTAAAACAGACACACCTTTATGAGTCCCCCTCCTGACTCCCCCAGCTCTCTCCAGCCCCCGCCCATCTCCCCCGCACTTTACTCCGTTAGCCTGCTCGTTAACCATACAAATTGTCTTATATTTAAAAAAAAATAAATAAATAAAATTATTATTTCTTGTGCATGACCCAGCCTCCGTTTGCCTGCTACCAAGCAGGACCAAATTGGCAGGCGAACTGTTTTGTGATAAAAAGCCACGGGTTCCCTTTTGGTGTCGTTTGAAGAAGGCTAGGCTACCGGCGTAGCTGGAGCGGGGTGAGGGTGGAGCGGGGTGGGGGGGGGGTCCCGGGCAGTACCAGTTAGCGGATTGGGGAAGCTGGGATGAATCGCCGGTGTTTAGTCTCTACGGCGGGGTGAGCCGCCGTCGTTAGCCGCCTGCCCGTCAAATAAATTGCCAATTACGGGCTTGAAAATTCAGTAAACGGCGCGTTCGCGTTCGCGGGGTTTGATGAGAGGCGCGCCGGAGGGCCGAGGAGCCGTTTGGTGTGTGAGCCGCCCGTCACGGCGCGCCGCTGATGAGAGGCGATAACGAATTCGCCCAGATATGAAAGCAAGTAAATAAATAAATAAGTAAGCGAGTAAATAAATAAATAAGCGAGGGACTGTGATCAGTAATTTGCCGCCCGGTCCCCCCTCGTGCCTCCTCGCAGGGCTCTGCTCCCTCCAGCTCGGGCACGGGCCACTCTGTGAGCACGACGAACGCGCAGCCCGCCTGCTAGTCGCTGGGAGAGTCGTTGCGTTACCCATGGTCCCGCTGGGTTGCGACTGATGTCATTCTTTATGCGTCCCCAACCCCCCCCCCATGCATGTAGACCGTCCCACAGGGGGTTCGGTCACAACGCGGCGCGTCTTTCGCCGGCGTAGGAACATGTTTATTCGGAGGGTTTTCGCGCTCCGATATTCCCCAGGCCTCGGAGAGAGACGGTCGGGGGTTTGGCTGTCGCGCGTCAGGGGAGACGCGGGGCGGGGGCGGGGCGCGGCGCGAAAGGAAGTGCGACACGCACCTGACGAAGAGGGGCTGCGAACTGGATGTGCGATGTTGCGAGAGCGCGCATTAAATGCGACGGCGCATGCAGACGTGTGGCTGCGTGCGGGGTGGGGGGGTGTAGGAGGTGAGAAAACAGGCTGTTGAAAAATCTTCTGCCATTTCAAGGAGCTCGCGTGGTCTGGAACCCCTTCCCCCGCCCCGCCCGCGAGCTGCACCCGCCGAGCCGACGAGGGCAAAGCCGCGCGCCCCCCCCCCGTGAGGTTTCGGCGGGAAAGAACGTCCCGTTCGCATGGCCTGAACTGGAGGGTCTCCTGCACTCTGTACAAAATAACCTTGTTCAAGGCTCTATGTTCTCCAGTTAGCCTCAGAAGGTCTTCTTGCAAAGATTTTACATGTAGCAGTTGCTGCTTTTGATGTGGGTTTGATCCCGCATGAAATTGGTGATTTCGCCGTGCTGTTTCTGTCTGCCGGGGTGTTGAAAGAGCGCGTGTACATTATTTTCACCTCCGTAGGTTTTTTTTTGTTGCTTAGCTACTACAAAGACGGCGGAGGGTTTTTGCAAGTCAAATTGCGCTTAACGTACTCCGTTTAATTAAAATGTAGGAGCTAGCGCTGCCTGCATTAGACGGTGTCAGTTCTAGCTAGTCAACGCCAACTTTGTTCCCTGACACGCCGGTAGTAATGAGGTCATCGTCCCCCTACGAGGTAAGATATGGCAGCCAATTTGCTCTGATATGTAAGACGTAATTACTCACATCAATTATCTAAGATGGGGGTTTTTTTTTTTTCCTCCTTAATTTGAAATGCTCCTTATTAGAGCGCAGCATTTAGATATGGAAGAGGTAGAATGGTATACTTTAATTAGCTCATTATCGCGGTTTCGCTTAATGCGTCTCGGTTAATGGTGACGTTATGAAGATGCAGCGGGGGCATTAAACGTTCGGACGTTCGGCGGCCTCTTCGCCGCGCGATAATGGCGCCTTAAATCACCCGTCAGTCAGCGCGCGCCGGGAGGCGGGTCATCGGCGCGGATCCGCCGCGGCTTTTCGGTTCCCCGACGTCGTCGGCCGGTAATCACCGCACCAGCGGCGACGGACCGCTTCCCGCACAAATCCGATGCGCTTCGATGCGATGTGCTTCGATGCGATGCGATACGCTTCGATGCGATGCGATACGCTTCGATGCGATGCGATACGCTTCGATGCGATGTGCTTCGGTGCGATGTGCTTGGCTGCCATATCTTACCTCGTAGGGGGACGATGACCTCATTACTACCGGCGTGTCAGGGAACAAAGTTGGCATTGACTTCGGTGCGATGTGCTTCGATGCGATGTGCTTCAGTACAATGTGCTTCGATGCGATGTGCTTCAATACGATGTGCTTCGATGCAATGTGCTTCGATGCGATGTGCTTCGATGCGATGTGCTTCGATGCGATGTGCTTCGATACGATGTGCTTCAATACAATGTGCTTCGATGCAATGTGCCTCGATGCAATGTGCTTCGATGCGATGTGCTTCGATACGATGTGCTTCGATACGGTGTGCTTCGATGCGATGTGCTTCGATGCGATGTGCTTCGATGCGATGTGCTTCGATGCAATGTGCTTCAATACAATGTGCTTCGATGCGATGTGCTTCGATGCAATGTGCTTCGATGCGATGTGCTTCGATACGATGTGCTTCGATACAATGTGCTTCGATGCGATGTGCTTCGATGCGATGTGCTTCGATGCGATGTGCTTCGATACAATGTGCTTCGATGCAATGTGCTTTGATGCAATGTGCTTCGATGCGATGTGCTTCGATGCGATGTGCTTCGATACAATGTGCTTCGATGCGATGTGCTTCGATGCGATGTGCTTCGATGCGATGTGCTTCGATACAATGTGCTTCGATGCGATGTGCTTCGATGCGATGTGCTTCGATACAATGTGCTTCGATGCGATGTGCTTCGATGCGATGTGCTTCGATGCAATGTGCTTCGATGCGATGCGCTTCGATGCGATGCGCTTCGATGCGATGCGCTTCGATGCGATGCGCTTCGATGCGATGCGCTTCGATGCGATGTGCTTCGATGCGATGTGCTTCGATGCAATGTGCTTCGATGCGATGCGCTTCGATGCGATGTGCTTCGATGCGATGTGCTTCGATGCGATGCGCTTCGATGCGATGTGCTTCGATGCGATGTGCTTCGATGCAATGTGCTTCGATGCGATGCGCTTCGATGCGATGTGCTTCGATGCAATGTGCTTCGATGCGATGCGCTTCGATGCGATGCGCTTTGATGCGATGTGCTTCGATGACGTCTGGAGTTGTGTGAAAACAGTCTTGGGCTCCGTAGCGGTGTCACATGCAGAGGCCTAGTCACGACCGTTGTAATTTCACCTTGAGTCAAATAAGATTATAATGATTAACCCAAATTAAGGCTCGGGAATTAGCCACAGGAGGTGCTAGCTTTTAGCATTGCATTGCATATGCCATTAAAAAAAAACGTATCTGCAATTTAGAGACATTTACATCCTTCAA
Source organism: Anguilla japonica (assembly GCA_025169545.1). NCBI lineage: Eukaryota > Metazoa > Chordata > Actinopteri > Anguilliformes > Anguillidae > Anguilla > Anguilla japonica. Next base: position 45,952,416 of record CM045891.1, read on the forward strand.
CCAATTCTATCTGTGCTTTTTAATATTTTATGTAAAATTAGAATTCCCAGTTGTAAAGATTGTTTGTGTATATATACAGGCTTTTGTATTGTCTAGTATCTATTTATAGTGCCTTTTATTATTTGTCATTTTGAAAATTATCTGTAGTTATAGTGCATTGGCCAGGGGAGAGAGCTTTTAGAATGCTTGAATAAAAATTCTAAATGTGTCAGTTATGATTCTGTCATCTTTTAACCAGGCCGAGGAGGTTGGTGTGGAAAAAAAGCAGTACGTAAACGCCTTCCTCCTCCAGCTTTTCATTTCAAAACCCTCTTGGCTCAAGCGTAATTCTCGGGCCCTTTCTAAAACGGACACAAAACTGTCTCTCTTGACTAGGCACTCGTGTTGGGAACCGATCGTGACAATTTGTGACACAGCAGTCTGGCTAAATTACTGTGTGTCTCTGTCATCTTGTCATTGCCAGAGAGCTAACTGTCCATCAGAGAGTTAGATTTGCCCTGGTGGAAAATTCCAAGAGGCACCAGGGGGATGTTTCCATAAAAGTTTTAATTTGCTTGAGGATCTGACTAGTAATGTACAGTGTTACATTGCGTTGGAAACCATAGCCTCCTGTGGCCTCTGAGCAGATAGAAGCATTCTGATTCTGTTTGACTTTGGTATCTCATTTAATATTGATCATTTTCATAATTATATTCATAAGTCACCCATTATTCTGCATTTTCATATCTTCAAAATATATATTTATATTGAATTTAATTCACTTAATGAGCCTTAAGCCCTATATTCAAGATGTTGAATGTTTATGGTAAAGGTGAATCGTTTGTGTCAGAATCTCGAATGAATCACAGATATGGGAATCCGAATGGCCCCATTTTTGAGCACGCATTTTGCTGGTAAGGCACAAAAACAAGGGGCTCGTTTCCTCTCTTCAAATCTGTCGAGGGACGCTTGCGAACGGGGCACATTGTGAATTTCAGGACCATGACGGCAGTGAAATCTCTCAGTGAAACTTTTTTTTTCTCCCCCTCCATCTTTGGATAGCTAGCTTGCGTGCGGCGTTCGAAACGGCGGCCCGGCTGCCTCCCCCTGCCGAGGGTATCGAGGCGGAGTCGCCTTTGTTCCCCCGCTTTTAATAACGCTCTCGATGCTCCGGTGGGTAAGGTGAATAAGTGGAGCCCGGAGGAATCTTGACGACAAAAAAAAAAAAGTTTCACTCTGATTGGATGCAGAAAACGAGGAAGAGCGGCGGTTGCCATAGCGATGGGAGCGCATGTGGGAACCGGCTATGCGAGAGCAGAGCGAATGCACTCTTCGTAGTGGGCTCGGTGAATCGGCCAATGGGAAGAGAGCACCGCTACTCTACAAAAAACAAAACAAAAACACAACAAACACACCGCATCACACACACACACACACACACACACCGCATCACACACACACACACACACACACACCCGCACACACACACACACATCACACACACACACACACACACACACACACCGCATCACACACACACACACACACACACACACACACACACACACCGCATCACCAGCCCCCCCCCTGCAGAGACACCTAGCAGGAGCATGTCCTTCAATCACAATGCCTTGGTGGGGATGCACTTAGTCCCAGGCTGTGAGCCAAAGAAAACACAATCCCGCTCCCCGGGAGCTCCTCGCAGGCTCCCCCTTATTAACGTGATTACTGGAGGCCCATGGCTGGGTATCGTTTACCTCTCCCGGGCCAGCCAATCACCATGACCTCGTCTTTCCCCCTCGTTCGAGCCCTGTAAATATTGGAAATGCGCTTCTCTTCCTCCCCCCCCCCCCCCCCCCCGCGAAGCGGCGATGTTTTCCCTAATGGTGCCGCCGAGTGACGGATTTATCCCCCGTCTCCCAGGAACGGAGGAAAAAAACGTGGCGGACGCACGCGCCGGCGGGTTCGGGAAGAGCGCGCCGCGTGAGGGCGACGCGAACCGCGCTCGCGTAGGGGCCTCCGCAGGAAGCCGTGTTCGTTAGTCTTCCCCCCACGTTCCTCCCTCCCGGTGCCAATCATATGAAGCCATCTTAAGCACCACGTAGCCCATTTTCTTCTCCCCACACACCTACATAGTCTGTTTCCCCATAGGGAGCCTGATATATAACTCTGCGTGCGTCTACCTCTGGTGGAGGAGGCTTCCCAATCAGTGTAGCTTTTGGGATAATCCAGGTGGGATTTGTTGGCGATTACGGTGCAAAGGAACTTTCGGTAGCTGTTCTTTGAGCTTTTGGTACCGCCCTGGGCTCGGATCTATGTCAGTAAACGGCATCGGGGTTCATCTTTCCCGCCAGTTCACTCATGGATGTCACACTGTATGATATGTATGATATTCCGTATGGCCAAGCCACAGAGAATGATGATGTCATGTGTAGTGCTATCCTCGGCTGCTACTGTCCTTTGAATTTCATCTATTTCTGTCACTTTTTGTGAGAAATGCAGAGGGGTTCAAGCCAGTGAAATAACTGATTGGGTCAAATTAATTGAGCATCAGTGATTTGCATTTACAGGCTAGTTTCTTTACAGGTGTGCTGTGTGTACAATTAAGTCGCATGGCAATCAACCTTAGTAAATATTTGGGTAAAGTTAAATTTTGTATGTTACTGTATATGCTGTCATTGGTGAGTGAACAAAGAGACACTACTAATACTACTAGATTTTTCCATACATACATTTAGAAAGACAGTAGTGTTAGTGTTGTGTGTCTTTGTTCAACAATGACAGTGAGTCAGACCCTTACCATTGAGGTCTCTTCTAAAGGACTAAACCTCCTACTGCGCAGTGTGCCCATCACTGCACAAGGAAAATGGCATTGTTAGAAATGCTTCATCAGCCCCAGCTACCAAGTGGAAATTCTGCCGAGGATTTTATTTTATCTCTCAGTTTTATATGTGTTCCTGGTAGAACTGTTTGCATGTTCAGTAAAGTGCCAAAGGGAGACTGCAACTCGGTACCTTTGCATAGTGATATACAGCTGGATTCTTTTCACATTTTGTCGTTTGTGATACATTATTTACAGTTTTTGAATTACCATACAAGCCTATGGCAAGTGTTTTTTGAATAGCTTTGCAGAAGGCATTGGATGTAACAGCAATAAGTGGCAGTGTATATAATTATCAGTTATGTCCTTAGAACCACATACCATGTGTGAAATATACAATTATGTATTAATGTATGCAAGTATTCATTAATTAACCTATCCTGCAGACATTGCGGTTGGCAAATATAAATCCCCGGGAAGTGGGTGGACGAGCTGGAGACATCAGGATTCTTCACAGCTGCTACCATTTATACACAAGAGCGCAAGACCAAATGTGCAAAGGCCTCTTGTATAATCAATGCCTTCTTAGAGTCGAATGGAAGCTTGCCACTGAGTGGGGGGGGGGGTTAAGAAGAAAGAAAAGAGACTGGAAATGATTCTGGCCAAGTGAATCCGACAGGGTAGTTTGGGTTTAACTGACTCCGTGGCCCTGTGTGGAATCTGAGGGGACATTTTAGCTTTCGGCTCCCGGTCTGTTGAATGGACATCGCATTGTGGGATTCCTTTATTACCCCTTCTTATCGTTAGTAACTCCCACGTTTTAGGCTGCGTGCCCGCGTGTGTTTGCGAGTCAGCAGCGGGGTTTGGAAGATAAATTATTTGCTCCGAACAAAAGGACAGAGAACGTCAACACGCATTTCAGAGCTCCCTAATGCAACATTTTTTTTGCTAATACTGTTTACGTCGTGCGCTCTTTTGAGCTGTATTTGTTTTTTATTTTGACACACTGCGGTTTACAGGCTTGTCATTTCGCGTTAAGTCTGCAGTTGTGTCTGCGAGGAGGGCATGTTCTTTTACATTTAAGTCCTGTGCCTCTGACAGGATTATTATGTTAGGCTTGGATGTCACATCACTTATATTTCAGAAGCCAGCGCAATTTTCCTAAACCTCAAGGCAACATCCAAAAAAAAAAAAAGAAGAAGGAAAAAAAAAAAAAACAAGGTTTGGAATTAGAGTTTCAGAAGATTATTCTAGAGACATTATTTCCCCCAAGTCACGGGCTTAAGTCAAATTTGGAAGGAAAATGAAATTGCCTGCAGTGAAAAGCAGACAGAAAGGTATGAGTTCATGAGTAGTGAAATAACATTTTCATTTGTTCTCTCCCTATGGGAAAGATTCAGCATTCCAGTAAATAGAGACAGTTATAAGAAATGAATTTTTGTCAGTGGGGATGTGGTTTTAAGACTCACTTATCCATTGGCAATCTAGATGTCAAACCCCAGGAATCCGCAGAATTGCTGCAGAATGTATTTTTTTATGACACGCGGGCTGTACTGCAGAGAGCACTTCTCGAGCATCACACTGGTTTTGTTTACTTCCATCTTTCAAAGATTTCATTTTATTTTGAAGTTGTTGTTTTATCTGTACACCGCCTCAAGCTTAATCATGCCGCATTCAGAATTGACTGTGAATATTATGCCTAAAATGTGTCAACACTGAGCAGTCTTGATCAGCTGCTGATCTTGGCAAAATGCTGCCGCTGCTAATGTTTGGAGGTAGTTATATATATATTTTTAACTGTATCACTTGGAGTCAAATAGGCACCAGAATAGATACAATGAAGCTTTTACTGAAATATACCTCTATGCAAGTGCAGCATTATTTTCTTCATGCCCCAACCCCACCCCACCCCACACACACACACGCATATGCAATGTAAGGTTTGCTATTGGCTGGGATTCTGCTTTTATAGTCCTGCTTTCAACACTGATATTTTTTTCATGTGATATTCGTATTTTCCTGAAGTGAGGTAATGGAGATGTGGTCCCATACATCATTTTGGGCAGTATTCTCTTAAATTCTCTGTGGCTCAAATTTACCGTCTCACTGCCTATATCTGGACGTCTGCACTTGCAGTCTTTCCAGGGCTGAATTTGGGAAAGACCTCGTACTGACGTCCTTCTTCTTTGTGCCGTCACGTTCAGTTTCATACGGCGTAAACACCACCTGGGAGAAACCAAAGTGACTAGCGATTAAATGTTTAAAAAAAAAAAAAACAAAAAAAAAACAAGGGTCTGACATATAGCTACAAGTTAATTGATGTCATATTCATGTCCGATAATGAGGGTCACCATTTTATCTGAGGCGTGCGACTGACAGGAATTTAAACCTGCGTGGCGATCGATATCCCTGCGGGGTCCCCGTGGGCACCGGATTAGCGCAGTCGCCCGATTAACCGTGCGATTGACCCCCACAAAAGCAATTTGTTTTCCTAACGCACGGGACAGGAGGAACGTATGCATGAACGGAATGTCAAACAAAAAAGGCTTTGAGTCCTGATGTGCGTTTTTTTTTAAACATTAAGAAATGATGAGCTGACAGCACATCTATGGTCACAGATGAGTCGACAGATGGAAGGGGCTATTGTGTTTTTCACGTTTTATTTATTTATTTTATTACTCTTTAGTTGTGCTTGGCATCAAGCAATAGCTGTTGGTCATTGAGGTGGGTTTCAGCAATGTGGCTGCATCCGTCTCAGAAAATGCTGATTACATGCATTTTACTGCTTGTGGGAAGCATCTCAGGACAACCTCAAAGGCTTGTCGCCAAATGCTTTCCATTTAACCTACAGTGTCCACATTGTGGCTTTGGCAAGTGCCATTTGGCCAAGCGAGTTCTCGAAAGTTGAAAAACTCAAGGCAGTCGTTAAAAAGGTTTTTTTAAGCAATGTCCAACCAAAGAAAGTTGGGCTGCACACCACTTATAAGGAACAAAATGAAGGAGCAATGTTCAGGCCTACCAGTAACACCTCCGCCTGAGGTGAGTAAAAACAGATGTGGCAAGTTGGTTATTCTGCTGTTGTAGCATTGGGTTTCTGTTCCCGAATTTTTGGACCTGCAGATGGACATCCCACCGAATACTGCTGCATGGGGCACTGTTCTGCTCATATTAATCGCAGAACAGGGCAAAACACTGACTGAAGCAATCTGGTGGTTCGAGTGTAGAGAAACCGGAATGCGTTAAATGTACAATAAGATTGGTCAACTAAAAAAAAATAATAATAGCAAGCACCGGCTGAGCAAACATATGGCGCAGTCAAAACAATAAATAACCAATGCGTCAACATTCAGAGAAAGCGCTGACAAACTGACAAAGTACTGCAAACCCTGATGAACTCCGAAAGAAACTGTGTTTCTTTCAACAAATTCCTTGAGACTTTTAGGGTTTTTGACCCCGAGTCTGCACACTTGACTTGTCATAACTCCCTTTGGACTCGAGTCCAGTGTTTGCCGAGAACTGTTACCCTCGCCTCATCAGTTACAGATTATTTGCACAAGAGTCTGAGAACAGAGGCAGGAAAATGTTTCCAAGTGTGCACCGAAAGCTGAATTATGTATGTATGTCTGTTCCAGCCAACTCTGTCAATGGAGGAAAAATGCATCTCTTCATATACTCAAGCAAAGAAAGAGGATACTGCTGAAAAACTGACCGTGAAAATTAAATTAATCTCAAATTTAAACCGCACACTTCCATTAAATTTTCCATTTCACTAATCCGTTTCATTTTTATTTGCCTACGCCTGCTGCAAACCATTTTTTGATCACGAATAGCCTTCTATTTTCCATTGGTTGTGCAGGTGATATGGCTGTACACATTTTGTTTGTGTAGGCAGCAATGTGTACTTGCCATAGGTTAAAAACAATTATAGCTCCGCACTGGGAAAATTTGCAGCCACCACATGTTTGTGGTTCTCATGACCACCCTGAATACAGAAGGTGACAATGCGCTGTCAATCATCATTAAGTGGCAGTTGACTTGTCTATGTTTATGACTGGGGAGGTGTAATGTGATAATTGTCTGACGGGTGTGATCAAAGAAAGCTCTACTGACCCCATGCTGAGGGAGGACTGAATTGCAGTTGATAAAACTGATTTGGGAAAAAATAGTGACCCTGCCTATAATTATTCAATTAAAATAGTAGAATGAACATTAATATTTATAGTCATAGTATTCTTTGCTTGTTGCTATCATTCTGTTAATGAAAAGTCTATTGAGTAATTAATAAGTATTTCTGGCATAATTTTCAAATGCCATTAAATTCACCTTTGGTTTTTATTCATGGGTCAACAATAGATGATATATTTATCCTGAATTTTTATTTTTATATTTTCATGTACTTTTCAGAAATCAGCTTTATCTCTGTTGCAAATGCAGGTCACGTTTTCTTGTATCGCCCTCTTCGTTATTATTGATATTGACCCAGAAATTGAATAAGTATATGCAATAAGAAGATTAATGTTTCCCACACAGCGCACATCCCATTTGTTGATTAAATGTACTGAGTCTTTTATAGACTTCACTTGATTTGTTAAAGCAAATCCTATCGTTGAGTTTATTACTTGTAAAAACCGGGACAAAGATGAATCTATTGGCATCTTTAATAGGTACAACAGGCACCTTGCATCAGCAGGGTGGTATTGGACAGAATTCATATTTAAAATGTGTTTATGTCTGGCGTTTGATTGGATTCATTTTTGTTTATTCGGCGCTGATCATAAAACTCATAATGCGTTATTTGCTCTGTCAGATACTTCAGACAGCTCGTGTCACCTCCAATCACCTTCCACGTAAAAGGGTATTAAAATCCCCTCCACCCACCCACACACACACACACACACACACACACAAACATAATTCACTCCTATTTTCAAGATAATCCAACATGGTGGAGGGGAATTCCAATGTAACCGTTCATGCATGCACAGTATTAAGTTCTATTTGGTTAAATGTTGTAAACGTTTAGTTTTGATTGCTTTTTGGAACATTTTGTAGAGTTATCAGCCAATGAGCTATCGGCTTCCATCTTGTTACAACAGGTCAGTGAAAATAGTCTGGACTGAAACCAGGTACAAAAGACCCACTAGTACCTATGTAAATGAACACAGTACATGAAGTAGTCCTGAACCCATGTTATCAGACATCGCATTATGGAGTGATGAACTGAAAAATAATGAATCATTTTTCAAACACTAATAATACATTTAGTAAAATTTCTATTGCAGGTAATTTGCAGTTAGACAGGGGAATTCACAAAACTCTTTGGATAGACATATGCTTTAATGTAAGTCTTGTTACAGTGTTCAGCAGATTGAGAATCAGTTGTAACTCTTATACAGTAATTCCACCACTCACAGAGGTATTTGTTATATTACAAAGTTACTACAGAAGTGTATCTTTCCCCTTGTTCAAAAAACTGCAAGTTTAGTTTATTAAGAAAAAAAACTTGCTGTCAAAAATGTCAAAGCTACATCCAAAAAAAAAACTTTCAGTTTTCAGAATGCTGCTAGTAGCTCGTAAAAAAAGCCTGTCAGGGATTATATTACTATTTTCATGAAGGTCTTTCTTGCAAAACTGTTCTGTCATATCACAGAAAGAATTTGCTGTGCCCATTTGGCTCCCTCCTACAAAAAAACGCTTTCAAAACGGCTGCTGCTATTTGATTTTTGCTTGTAATCATGATGTGCTCTACAAAAAAAAAAAAAAAAATAGTCAGTCCACCAAGCAAGGAAGCTGATTTTAGTGACAGCGTTAGCGACTTGGTGTCAGGCCCACAATTATAGCCCAATAGTTACCAGAGCTGTAATCCAAGCCAGTGAAGTGGTGTACAGCATTATAATTTTCAGCAAAAGAAGCAGTCTTTTTTTTTTTTTTTTTTTTGCTGTTTTTACAGTCCATTTGAAATGGCACTGGCAGTTTGTTCCATTTTTTTTCCCTCCCTGTTCACATTTTATGCTCGTATTTGTAATTTTCAGGACTTATCAGGTTTCTGTCCATTTTGTGCAATTTGTTGCCATCGAGGCAAAATCAGAGCTTTAATCACGGCTAGCACATTTGGCTGAACTTCCATTCCTGTGTATTCGCCTGTCACTGAAAATTACAGAAAAGCCTCCACCACTACTGTACATATAATATCGAATCTAGAATTTGTCTACTCTTTTTTTATGCACCCTACTACCACTTTTGTCTTCCGTCCTTCCAATCCACAAATAAGTTACAGCTGTGTCCTCCCTACAAAAGTTGTTACCAGAAGTGTCACTGACATAATGTTCGAGCCCTTTGCCTTCACAAGTGACTCAGACATTAAAACAAACCCCTTACATGGCTGTAGGAGATATTTCTGATGAGATTCGATATTTGATCAGTCAACTGCATAAGGAAAGTGAAAGTCAAAGAAGAATAGTTGAATAAAACTGGAGTTTCCAAAACTGGAGTTCAAAATATTGCTGCAAGATACTGAAAAAATGGGACTCCTAACAACCGTGCAAGAACTGGTAGACCACTGAAACCAATACCATCACAATGACAGTACTTAAAGATTTTAGTAGGAAAAAAAATCAAGGTCCTGTCTTGCTTCAAATCTGAAGAAATTCACGGGTGTTTCTGTCAATCCTTCCACTGTGAGAAGACAATTCAGTGCTATGGGTCTGAAAGAATGTGTAGCTGTCAAAAAGCCACTACCGTAAAAAGGAAATAAGGAAAAAGAGAAGAACATTTGCACTAGTACACTGAAACTGCACACTTTAGATGTGGAATAAGGCGTTATGGACCGTTGAGTCAAAATTTGAGATTTTCGGAAGTAAAAGGCGGTATGCCGCCAAAGCAGTGTGAAGGTAGGCTACCATGTCTACAACCATCATTCTGTGACGGTGTAGAATCGGTGTTCGGGGTGGTATAACAACATCTGCAATTGTTGATTTGGTTTTGATTGAAGGCGCATGAATGCTGATAAATACAAGCAAATCTTAACATATCCTGCAAATACCCTCAACCCACAACATTTGATGTGAGCAAATTCATTCTACAGAGAAATACTGACCCCAAGCACACTGCTAAGATCAAGCTGCTGGTGTTCTCAGAATGCACAATGTACTCCCCACCCCTTAACCAGGCCTTAACATCACTGTATGTGTTTGGGATTACTTGGATCAAGAGAAGCAGAGAAATGCAGCCAACTTGAAGACTGAACTTTGGAGGTGTTTACAAGAAGAATGAAAAAATATCCCTGCAGATTTCTTTGAAAAAGTCAAAGCAAGTCTCCCGAAAAGAATTGGAAACTGTATTGAAGGGAAAGGGTGGACACTACATACTGAAAGATTTGACATTGTTCATAGTTGTGGAGGCTTTTGTGTAATGTTGCGTTAAATATACATTTGTAGCATTATCTTCTGACATTGAAAAATAAATAACTTGCACTTAACGGCTGTTTTTCACTGGAAAGTAAATAAAACAAAGCACAGTCTCTGACTTTTGCACAGTACTGAGGTCACAAGTCCAAGCGGCCATAGTTTGTACTCATTGTCTGTATCTAGCTACACACGCAGGAGTGAATTAACTAAGTGTGGCTAACGGACGTGCCAAACACACAACAGGGTCTGGTTTTTATTTTCGAGGACCTGACATTGCATTGTGTTATGAGCGGGGTGGAGGTTCTGCAAGCTGATCTGCACGTGCAACCGTGCAACATTTGTTTTCCGGCATAGCGATGATGTATCCAGTGGTTTTAGTATCTTGATTGTTATTACCACCGTCTTTGTTGCAGTTGCTCGTTTTTAACATTTCCTGAGAGGGGAGGCGGCGGCATGCATTTGCCGTTATGAGAAAACACGCATTTTGCAAGAATTAAACAACATGATATTAAGGCTAAATGAGATCTTTGCTTCAATAAAGTTGAACGAGCGTCATTATCCATTCAAAACGATTATGGCTCAATTTGAATAAAAGCGGCCTTGTCACATTTTCAAATTAAAAGCCCCCACGTTACCAGCTATGAAATTACTGCCGCTCTTAATCGCTGCCAAATACACTTTGGTTTTGGAGGCTCGTTACGGAATACAACAGAGAGCACAGCGCCAAGCTGGAAACGTGTCTTCAGTCCAAACAGAACGATGTCATACATAAAAAGGTAGTCAAAGATGCTGGCAATGACAGTCAAGATACTATAATCACTGGATACGTCATCGCTATGCTGGAAAACGAATGTCTACTAATCCCATCTCCTCTCACTCTAACCCACGCCTATGCACGGCACGATATGCTGTGAGAAAACCGTTGAAAAAACAGTCAAAAAATAATAATAAAAAAACACTTTTCAGCTCTTTCCCCTCTTATGTGTGTGTGGAAATGACAAACTCCCAGGTCTCTAATCGTTCTGGTTGAAGTAATACAGCAGCTACTGTATTTCCCTTAGCAGTCATTTTGATAGAGTGTGTAAATCCTGTTGCTGGCAATTACCTCATATGAATGTCCAAAAACGATTGTGATTGGTCTGGCCTCGCAGGTGATAGTGAAAGACTGACAATGCCTACAGGCAACTTTTATTTGGTCAGTTTTTAATAGTATTTTTGTACGGCAAATCTATTACTGTTTGATCAGAGGAAGTCAGTGGTGAGACCCATGGGATTTGCTGTTGGTTAATAACTGCTTTTGTTTCTAACCTGAAATGCGTGCATTGGTATTTTTGTCCTTGTCCTTTGGCCTGCTTTAGTTTAGTATGACCACTGTAGGAAATCATTGTCGCTCATATGTTCCTGTAGAATATATGTACGGAATCAAATCAGTAGGTGAAAGACTAAAATCTGCCCCTGCTTAAAGGTATAAATTTGGTGTGTTGGAAGCTTTGAGTGCAAACATTCATGGAGTACATGGGCTATCCGTGCATGAGCGAGCGCAAAATCCTACTTAAACCAATTACATCATTACCCCATTTAGAGATACCCCCAGCCTGCATTGAGCACCAGAGCTGTGAAGGTGCAGTGTTTTTCTGGGGGGTGGTGAGGTCATTTGGCCGGCCACTTGGCGACCGGCATGAAAGGGGCATGGTTGATATTTTTTTGGGGCGGCGTTGGGGTGGGGGGGGGAGGGGGGGGGGATTGGCACGGTCTGGGCCCGCGGTGCTCTGACGGACGGTCGCCGAGGGCTCGGCGGAGATTAACCTCCCCCTGGCCCCCAGCCGAAATGATAAAGCGGGTCAGGAAGAGTGGAATTAGCCGGGCTGAGGACTGCATCTGATTCCCAGCCTCATCCAATTACTCCCTGATCTCCCATCAGACCAGATCAATGCATTAACGGCATCTACACAGGCCCAGGGCCAAGGCGAGGTAGGGACTGGTTGCCGAGGCGGCCGAGTTTTGGGGGGGGGGGGGGATGGGCGGGGGGTGGCGTGGCGTGGCGGCGTGGCGTGGGGGGGGGGGGGGGGGGGGGGGGGGGGGGGCACAGCTCTAGACCAAGATTGTAGACTAAAGTTGTGATGTCATTCCCAGAAACTACAGACGCTCAGTGTTAGCATCAAGGCTAACCCAAAGGCTGTTCATTTTTCGGTGGGCCTGTCAGAATGCATTTGTTTCTGTGCTTTCAGTCTCAAGTGGAGAGCCAGGGCTTTCCACACAGTGAATAATTATAGTTTTGCATTTCACGTGTGGTTAATTTATACTGCTGAATTAAATGGCTTAAAAGGTACTACAGTAACAAGAGACGTTAATTGCTTTTATACATAATGTACATAAAGGCCACTCCTGAGCGTTGTGCAGTGGATATGAAAGCAACCCTTTGTGGTTAATGTAGTTCACTATTAATTTTCTTGTCAATTAGTGGGAAAAAACAAATGTTTGACATTTCTATATGTGATTAGGAAAATAATTAACCTCTACATGTGCCCCTTAAAAAGCTGACAATTTTGCTTTATATTCATGAAACAGCCTTTGATTGTGTTTCTGGATGAATATTACTGCGAAGGAGGGCTCTGATTAAATTGAACTTTTCTTCGTGAAAAATTACACTTCCAGGGCATTATTTCATTTTACTGCTCACATCATTTAATTACATTTCTCCGCATTTAAAGCACGTTAGAATTTCTAAACCCGGCTTTAAATGCCTTCAGACTTTGAACTTTGCCGAAATGATTGCACATTTCCTTCCCTTTGTTCTTTCTTTAAAAAAATCCAGAAGTAGCAGTTTTTGTGTGGAAATCGACGTATAATTAACAACTTGCGCTGAGAATTAAAATTTTAGGCCCTGAAAGGATTTTGCCTGCAGAGTTCTAAAGTGCACCTGCAAGGCACCTGGATTTATGGACATAAAAGCTCCACACACACACACACACACACACACACACGTACATACACACACACGCATGCGCACTCACTCACACACGCACTCACACACACACACACACGCACTCACTCACACACACTCACACACACACGTACACACACACACACACACACACACACACACACACACGTACACTCACACACACCACACACACACCACTCACGCACACACACACACACACACACACACACACACACACACACACACACACACACACACACACACACACACACACACACACACACACACACACACACACACGCTGCTAATGAATAGATGACACCGCAGGGCCGCAGTGCACCATCTGGTCAGCGCGAGGGCGCTGGGTGTGGACGATACTGCGGAACGGGGAGCCATTGGGCGGATTTATGAGGGCTCCTCCACCAGCCGCCGCCGCCCAGCCGCTAAAACGTGTCCTTCAGAGCCCCCCGCACCCCCCAAACCCTCGCCCCCCCCCAAACCCTCTGCCCGCCCCCCCCCCCCCCCCCCCCCCCCCCCCCAGACGTCCTCCCCTCGGCCGCTAACGGGCTCGCTCGCGCGGCGCGGGGCGCTGGCACGGCGCGGGGCCGGCGGTAATCATCGCGCCTCCGCAAATAGCTAATGAGGAGGGCGACGAGGGAGGAAGAGGACGAGGAGGCTGGCGGAGCCGGGCGTGCGGCTGGGGGGGGGGGGGGGGGGGGGCTGCCAGGGCCTGCTGTCAGTACGCGGGCGTGTGGGGAGCGGAGGGGAGGAGAGGGGGGGAACTGTCCTCCTCGGCGCTGACGAGATGAGGTTTTCGGGGGGGGGGGGGGGGGGCGCTGCAGTCTGTTTGGAAAAATATCACAGCCCATTAGCCGGGACCAATGAAACGGAGACACCTTGTGGGACTCCATTAGGCGGGCCGCGCTTAGGCAGCCTGCGTCCCCGGGCGTCCCTGGGCGTCCGCGCCGCCGCTCTGGAAGGATTGTGCTCTGAGATATAATTGGACTGGGGAAATCAGGCAAGTTTCAGCGGCCCTGATGGGGCTTTCAGACAGAAAATGAGAACGCAGTCCTCCTCTTTTTTCTTTTTTTCTGTTAGCGTGTGCGGCGCTTTGAAATACGAAAACAGAAAATATGCAGCGTGATCTCTCCCCCCCCACCCCCACGCCCCCACACGCACACACACACACACACACATGCATAAAGACACTTTATAATTCCCCCACTGCTTTGAATTAAACGCGCTTTAATGGAGGTTCCTGTTTCGGATAAAAAACTTAAAAGGTTCTCATTGATTCAAACTGTGAGTTTTTTTTTTTTTGCTCCCCAAAGCACGGACGAGGTCCATATGTGTAGTTTTTAATAAATGCTGTTATGTATTGGAGAGCCCACTTTACCCACTTGAAGAGGCCTGTTAGTCCTTACCCTGCCAATTTGTCCAGATTTCGGATTTTTCCGTGGCAACGTGTCCTTCAGCCATGTAATCAAATACGCTTTCACTTCAGCAGATGTTAACATCTCATCTTTTTTTTTTGCGTGTTTTTGCTCTCGCAGAAGTGCTCAATGCGTAACGGGGTCTTACGAGAGGTGTTTTACGGGCGGGATTTTAATAACATTTGAGGTTTTTTTTTTGAGGGGTCTCGACTGAAGTACCCGAAGGAAAGCCTCGGATCCGCCGGTAATGGACGCAAAACGGTTTAGCGCCATCGGCGGACTTTTCCCGTTTCAGAAGAGCTCCGCTATTGCCCCGTCGTCTGAAATACTAAAACGTTTTCCGCTAAAAAAAAAAGCCGGTAGGCCGCGTGAGTCGTCTCTCCAGCGCGTTCGCTGAATCAAAGTGAGGTGCGACCGGAGCGCGGCGAGCGCCGTTATTTTCCGCGTAGCGCGCCCGCGTTCGCCCGCGTCGACGCGATGAATAATCGACGTTCCTGTAATCGCCGAATCCCCTCGCTAAATTGTTGTTTTTCGCGGCGTCGTAGCGCGAAGCGAGCGGCGGCGTTCGGATCCGCGGCGGAGGAAAAAAAAAACCGCGTATCCTGACTCGTCAAACGTTCGTTTAAGTGCGCCGCGTGGTCCGGGGAGCCATGGGCTGATGGGATTTCGTCAGGGGCCTGCTGGGGGGGGGGGGAGGCCTCGGCCCTCCGGCCCGGCGTGAGGTCACGGCGGTAAAGGTTAGCGCGGTTCTGGGGCAAACAGGAAGTGTGGCGGTACGTTCATCGGCTGCCTGGCGCGCGCGGGGCAGTCCGCAACTCTCCCTAAACCTCTTCTGAGGCTAATCACGTGGTCCCGGTTGACTTGCTCTTGATCAAAAAGCAAAAAGAACCTAAAAGAACCTACCCGGGTTTGGGGGTTTGGGCTGCTGAAGGTTAAGAGTATGCGTCCTGTCAGCCGCTAACAAGGTGAAAGATAACATAACATAGGGTGGACTTAGATCTATATCTACTTTTATTTCAAATAAAAATATCACCCTACTATTCCGGTGTAGAACTGCTGTTGTTCTACGGTTCAGTATTTTTTCTTGTTTTTGGTGAGTGGAAAATTACAGCAGTTGTTCTTGTCTTACATCCATGTAGTAGATATAGATCTAGGTGTATAGATCCAGAAAAAGGAATTGATTTGGAACTGCTTTTGCTAGTGCCTCTCCGTAGTGTTTGGTTTTGTTACCCCTTAAGACATTACATTACATGGCACTTTTGGCAATTAGCAGTGACTTTTATCCAGAGCAACTTAGACTATTTTATAGATATATAATCTATATAAAAATATATAGATTATATTTTTTGCATACAATACATTTATACAGGTAGGTATTTAACAGAGGCAATTTTGGTTAAGTATGTTGCTCAAGGGTCCAAAGGCATTACCCCCGCTGGGAATCCAGCCCACAGCCTTTGAGTCTCAAACCCAGTTCCCTCACAAGTGTACTACTACCCTGCCAACTTCTCCTTCCCCTGGGGCTGCCTCAGTGGATTCCTCAGTGGCTTTTTTTTTTCCCCATGAAAAGAGAGTCTGTGTCCCAGTGGAAACGTCTCTAGACTTTCCGGACATGAGCCATATCCCAATTTTTTTTTTGCCGCTTGGAGTACCGTAGTCACCTGTGCCGTTGTATTCGATGCCCCCAAATTAAAGGTGAGAGGCTTCCCGCTGTGGTCGCCAGGTTGAGCAGGCGTAGGGTGTGGATTATCCTCGTTCTTACCGCTGGTGCTGTTCAGGTTACACTGGGCCATAAAGCTGAGCTGTGGATGCTTTAAAATAATGTCCGGGGCCTTTGATATTTCTCCATTGAATTTCCATTGGGCCGCTGAGCACAGCCAAGGAGAAATAAAATCCAAAGAATTCACGTTCTCGTTGTCTAAATTAGTGAGGAAAAGGAAAACAACACTAACAGCCCCATTAAGCCTGCTGTTTGATGTGGGAGTTATCAGATGGGAATAGGTAGGAATGTTTTTCCTGTACGAATGTTTACACAATAAGATATTGTGGCAAATGTTTTTTTTAATTTTCTCCTATTAAGTTTAAGACTTTATTTTGTGTGTGTGCGTGTGTGTGTGTTTTTGTAATTGCTTTATTTTACACTCACAAACCCTTCCACCGGTGTCTCCAACTTCTTCATGTTTTATCAGACCTAACACATTCTCTTCCATGTACTGTACCTTTAAGGGGTAGCCTAGCAACTATTCTATGAACTATTCCCTTTTAATCAACCACTGGATTCTGGTGATCAGTTATATTCTCTCTATCACTGTGGCATACAGTTTATAGAGTTTTATACTTTTATCCTTCTTATTTCACTAATGTACAACAGCTTTTATTGTGATGTTTGGCTGCATGACTGTGTGGTAATAAGTGGTTGGTAGTTCTGTTGTAGATAAATTATATGAAATTACATGACTGTATGTGGATGGTGGTAATGTTTTTTTGATTATACTATACAATGTATTAAACTACAGGCTACATGTTACTGCTTTTTTGGAGTTGCTCTGCATTAGCTAGGTCTGAATTTTCATATGATTTGTGTCATCGTTATATTGTATGGCTGCTCCAGAAGACATGCGTCCTTCAACTCGTATGCACCTGGTAGTAACAACCTTGTAATGACCTTGTAACAGCCTAGTAGCAACGTCTGCTTGAATGTAATCTGCATTATTTTCCAGTCCCTGCAATATACAGTTCTAGTATAGGAGGGGAAATGTTTTCTCTCTCCCTCACTGTGCAGTGCTGAGAATTAATTGACAAGAGTTAGGATAAAAAATGTGCACTTATCAGTGTTCAGTGGTCAGATATATTGAACGCTGAAATATAATATATGGTGTTGACGTGGAGACGAGTATGCAGGAGAGTATTGGAATACAATAATAAAATATGAGCAGGAGAGAGCCTCATCTGGCGTAATTGTCCCTCAGTTTAAATATGATACACGGCCTCTTTGCGCTGCACTGTGTATGGGTGCTGGCGGCTGTGGACCGCCTTAGGGCAGGTGCAGAGGGGATTGGCCGAAATGTAAAAGATGTCTCCGCCCACAGTGATGGGCGGGGCTCTCCCGCTGTGTTCTTCACGAGGGGAAATGACCTATGGCGAGCGAGCGCTGACATTTCCCGCTCTCCCTGGGAAGGCCCGCCGTGAATGTTATCGCGAGTGTGAGGGACCCCCACCCCCCCAAACCCGTCCCCTCCCCCCCACCACCCCCCCTCCTCCTCCCCCAACCTTGAGCCGAACGGACGGGCCCGAAAAAAAGCCCCCCTTTTGTCAGCTCCTTTGACTCCGCCGCCGTCGTCGTCCTCGCGAGGAGGAGGCGAAACCGGGGGGGGGGGGAAGAAAAAGAGGCAGTCACTCGAAACGTCGGCGATAAGATCTAATCAGCCATCGCGGCGTCCATTTAGAGCCCCACCGCTACATTTCAGCCGCCTCCCGGCCTGGGGGGGGGGTGAGGGGGGGGGGGGCTCGCAGGGGGGGGCGGCTCGTGTCACCCCGCGCGTCCCCCCCCCCCCCCCCCCCCCGAACACATCATTTCCCGGCCGGCGCTTGGATTTATTCCCCCGCTAAACCCGCCCTGACAGGTTTGTTATCTGTTCGCCCGGTCGGCGAACCCCAGAGATTTGGAGCGTAGCTGTTAGGGAAGAAGGAATGGGAAGCGGGGCGAGTAAATGTCAAGCGAACCGCCAAGGATGGATATTATAGCTGCGGGGCACCTGGGAGAGTATCCTCTGTCTCCTCCGTCTGCTTTACAGTCGGTGCTTGCCGTAAGATGGCCGCCGTCTCCACTGGACTATTTAGTATTGATTTTTTTTTCCTACAGAGTTATGTGCAGGTTAGAATTAGATAGTTCCCATAGAGCGATGCTGTATACCACCCCGGCGATGGATTGGACGAAACAAGCAATAATTACCGCATTCTCATTTCTTTTTTTTTTTTTTTGCCTTTGTTCTTTAGCGCTTCGGCAGTATCTAATGAGCGGTGGCTTTTCCGGAAAAGGCACGGATTGTTTATGCGCCCTGGCGGTCTTCGCCTTGGACGTTCGTGCTTGAAGAGCGATTTGTGCAGCAACGTTAGCCGCAAACTGGGACGATTTTAACGCAGATAATGTTGAGAGACTAACAGTTGTAATTATTATTATTTTTGTTGTTGTTTTTTTTTTTTTGCGGACAATGTTGAGAAAATTATAATTGCGATTATAATTTTGTTGTTGTTTCTCAAAAAAAAAAATTATTTAGAGCTATCCAGGCATAAACTGCATTTAAACAGAAACCATTTGAGCCTAGCGAGGAGTTAGCGGGCCGTTGTTGTCGAGGAAGACGAACGATACGGAGTCAGGATGGCGACCGCTTCACGCATCATTGAGATGTTTAAAAGACGAAATTTGAACAAAACGACGACGAGAGACGAGACGAGGAGCTGAGGGGGGTTGAGCGCAGCCTCGTCCCGTGCCGTTCCGCCCCGCCCCCCCCCCCCCCCCCCACGGTACGTTTCGCGAGGCCGACTCACAGCTGCGGGCGACGTGCGCGCGAAGCGGTTTCCTTGTGTTTTTGCTAGCGGAGCCTCGTCTTAGCGCGCTTCCTGAACGAAAGCAGGCAAGCAGGAAGTGGGGGTTTCGCTCCAGACGTACCAGTGGGGGGGGGGGGGGTAAGTTAAGCGACTCGACAGAGGCTGGCAGGCAGAGAGAGGTCTGACACGTCCAAGCGCCATTTCAAGTTAACACAAAATGGATGGCGGCACCGCAGCGAGGCCCTGAAAAGAGCTTCTGCTCTTAATCATCTTCTCTCACTTAAAAAAAATAAAATAAAAAATGTACAGTACTTGATCCCTTGGCTTGTCATTCTCGTGAAAATGTTCCTTGAATCTGTCCAGAGCCCAAGCTTTAATAAATTCTCACGTCGGCTCTCCCGTCTCCTAATGGGTAACACATTTTCAGTCCCAGATGTTATGATCATCATCTCTCGCTCTCATCCCTCCCTCCTTCCCTCCCTCTCTTCCTGTCTTCTTCTCGAATTCATGAATTGCGCTTGACTTTTCCGGAACAGAAGGTGTCCAGGTACAGGTGGAGCCTTGACAGTCCAAACCCGCCCAACGCGTTGGGAATTAGACCCGCACAGGAGGATTAAAGAGAGGAGCGGTTAGAAACAGATTCAAACGGAGAGGTGTGCTGCCGCCCGCGACCCCGCCACCTCCACGCTTCCCGCTCGACTTTGTGGGCGGAGCTTACCGGGGAAGGTTACACCCGTGCTGCTTGATTAACTGGCTTCCAATTAGAAGCTGCCGCAGCACTTTTCTCTCAGGTGAGGGATCTGGCTGGAATACGAAGGGGGGCAGGGGGGTTGGGGACCACTGTGCACTTGAGCCCTGCTGGTCATCATGAATTTTGGGGGTGGGGGTTTGGGGGGGGGAGGTGGGGGGGAGCAGTTCCGTATTCCGCCAGAAGTCTCACGACAAGGCCCTGGTGTTCATCGTCCAGCCTGTTGAGACCAATTCAGAATTTTGACATTATTCCTTTGACATCAGACCTTTGTTCTGCACTTATTTGTATGTCACTTTGTATGAAAGCGTCTGCCAAATAAATGTAATGTAATGTTGTAGCTGGAAGCCTTCTGAGGTTTCTCAGATCCCATTGCCACTGCTTAAGTGCTCTGCTCGGGTGTCCATTAGAGGGCACGAGGGGTACAGTGGCCGCCAGGTGGATTCTGGGAGCCCTCCGTGAAGGCGTTCTCTGACAGGAGGAGGGCTGCCCCCGTCGCTGTCCCCGTTGTTGCCGTGACAGGCGGGCTGAGTGGATTACAGCAGTTTAGAGGCCGGATTGGATTGTGCACAGTCCAATTATCCCCGTGATTGGATTGCAGGTTAGTAACCTCCCATCCCAATTTGCAGCCACAACAGGCGAGGCTCTCCTCTCCCCCGGCCTTCAGGTCGACGTACGAAAGAAAAAAAAACAATTAAGGGATGGAGCTCAGGCCGAAAATAAACCGCTCGTGTCGGCGCTATATTTAGGGAGACGGCGCGGCGTCTTTCAGGCTCGCGAGCCGAGTGTAAAACGCGGCGGCGGCCATTTTGTGCCGGCGTAGGTCGCAAGGCGGTCTAATTCGTTTTTGAGCCTTTCCGCAATGTCACCGGTGTCGTCCTGTCTGAGGAGTCCGCGTCGTGCCCTATTACGGAGTTATTTACGAGGCCAATTATTGGCCGGGCCCAAACGGCTTGGCGCGGCCGATAATATCAAAGGCAGTTAGGAGGGGGACGCTTTTAATTACGCTTCCGTGAAAAGGTCACTTATCGCCGGTGTTAGCGCGCGCGCGCTCGCCCGGACCGCGGCGGATTTAAAGGGCCAGGTTCACACGCTGTGCGTTCAGTGAGACTAAGAAGTGTGCTCGGTTGTGGCAAGAAGTGAC
Organism: Anguilla japonica; assembly: GCA_025169545.1. Lineage (NCBI taxonomy): Eukaryota > Metazoa > Chordata > Actinopteri > Anguilliformes > Anguillidae > Anguilla > Anguilla japonica. The sequence continues at coordinate 45,973,439 of CM045891.1, forward strand.
AGAGCGCTTTCTAGGGTAATTTTGTTCGTCTCTGGTATGTAACACAGAAAGTGTTTTTAGTAAACATAACGTAACATAATGACGAGAACAGGCCGTTCAGCCCAACAAAACTCGCCATTTTCCTGACTGAATTAATGCTCTGATTACCTACAGACTAGATAGTATCTAACACCGCATCAAGCCTGGTCTTGAAAATCCCCAGAGTTTCTTCCTCTGTTACCTGGCCTGTCAGGCGATTCCACACATTGACTTCCATTCTTCCAAATGTCTGTACAGAATTTACCTTTTTTCTAATTTCCATTTATGCCCCCTTGTTCTACTTAAAGAATTCAACCTGAAGAATCTCTTGTAGTTCACTTTGTTGATCCCCTTTATGGATTTAAAAGCCTCAACGAAATCACCCCGGAGTCTCCTTTTACTAGCTTTTGAACATTTACTAAGTTATTGAACATTTCCCCCCAATTTGTCCCAGGAATGCCTAGTGGCCCGTCCCTCACTGTGACCTTCTTGGGGATTTCTGAAAGGATACGCTGTGGTCCCCATGTGCTCCAAAATAAAAAAAAAAGTGAAGCTAGTTTTTCCCAATAAGCTGAGCCACCATTGGTGAGGCAGGGGTGACACCATGACCAGTTGTGCATCACCCCATTGGGTCTCTTGCCACGTTGGTTGTGTGGTGCTCTATCTGCATTGGATCAAGCCTTATAAGGCAAGACTACTTTACATATAGGATGTGGCAGTTCACTGCAGAGCCCGATGTTTAGTCATTCATTACTGTATTTGGCCATGATTCAATGGCCAAAAGTATCAAAATTAGCAAAAGATTACAAATCCAAGGCCTGTAAAATACCATTTAAATGACTCTTAACTGTATGTGTGTACGCTGGGCTGATGGTGTTCGTGTTTGTGTTAAATAACGTGCCCAGAAACGCCCTCGCTCAAAGTCTGGTGCGGGATTAATATCGAAAGCCTGCCGAAATGTGTCACGGTACGGTGCCAAAAGAATCGCTTCTGCGCGCCGCTACATCCTGGCCAGCTGGTGAGGTTTTCTCTTAACGATCTTTATGAAAATCAAATATGGTCCTTTTCCCTGCGATATTCTACTGCCGAGAAACTGAAAAGCATTTCGGGGGGGAAAAAAAAAAAAAAAAAAAAATTCCGAGATCATAAAGCATAATTTGAACAGTTCCTCGCAAAAAGCCGCGGTTATGTATGAGAGCATTAAGAATGTGTGCCATCCATTAAATTTATGAAATGGAAAATTTAGTCTCTTTTTCCAGTCTCGCCTCCGCGGGGAGCAGCTCTTTGGTGTTCTTTTCTCCAAAGATTTAGCCCGTAATCCGTGAAATAGCAGCTCTACATGGCTTCAGCGAAAGGGAGAGCCCGTATCTCTGCCTGCCGTGGATCATATACATTATTTTCACGCTGAGGACATTTTTTTTTTTTTTTTGCTTAGATAGTTGCTTTCAGAACGCTTTTTTTTTATTCTCACCCATTTCAATCATTTTTCCATTTCAATTTGCACATCATACATGCATGATGGCTAAACCCCCTTACGTTACAATGAAAGTTAAACCTTTTCTTTACGGTGACATTCATGGAAGTGTGGGGAAATTGTATTCACTATCCAGTTGCTTTACCTGAGTAGGAGAGCACCAGCACACATTCACACACAAATAAAACACGGTGCTACTGTATTACTCTAATACCCTCGAACCCATTAAAGTAGCTGGCAAAAACGGGAAGAAAAAGCCTAGTTTATTTTTGCTTGAAAGATGTATTATTATTATAATTATTATTATTATTATTGTTGTTGTTGTTGTTTTTTTATTGTTGTTGTTGTTATTCCTCTATTATTATTATTGTTGTAGGTGTTGTTGTTGGAGGAATTATTATTATTATTATTATTATTATTATTATTGTAGTTGTTGTTCTTGGAGGAATTTTAAATTTCATCATCATGTTCAGCTGTCATTTTATGTGGTGGTGTAAAACTAGTAGCAGGTGGTGAACAATCACTAGTCCCACTGCAGTTCCTGGAGTTTTCTGAGAAGTGCCAGTGCTGTATGTCTGGAACGGTGTCATAAGAGCTGCAGAACGCCAGCTTGAGGCAGCCCTGTGAGAGAAGGAGAGATGGAGGACGGACAGTTTTCAGTTGGGCTTATTTATTAAATTTGACAACTGGTACGGACCTCCGGAGGAAAAAAAAATATTCATCTGTTCCGCCGCGGAGAAGGAGGGAGCAGCCAGCCGCATATGTCTCCAAATATTCAATAATTCACACGTTCAGCTATCGCCAAATCCTCCATTTCCTCGTTTTTTTTTTTTTTCTCCCCCTACCCCATTTCCCTGTTACTGAAATTCGTAAACAGGTCGTGAAAGTGCCTGCCGTTTCAGTTTACGATGACGGTTTTCGGCGTAACCACGGCGCCCTCCGTCTCCTGCGGAGGCGCGGCCAGGTAGCGGAGCTTCTCTACGTCCGGGGCGGGGGCGGAACGCCGCAGCGCCGAACGAATTCAATAAATCAAATTTGACAAACAGATAAAAAAAATTTAAAAAAGCGATGGGCCTGGAAAAGCGCGAGGGCTGGCTCTAAGATGGAGGACGGCGGGGCCTGCCAGTCGGCGGGAACAGCACGGGGGGGGCTTCCGCGTACCCGAATGTCACAGGGACGTACGAGGCGGGGCGACTGAGGCCTTCTCCCCCGGCGTACAACAAGACAGGAAGTGGGCTAATTAAATCGGCTCGCAGCAGCCGCGGGGGGTCGGCGAGGGAGGAGGGGGGGGAAAAAATCATCTCGCCTGACCTTTCCCGTCTTATTTCCCTCTAAGATGGAGGGAACATCATTTTCAGATGGCGGGCTGTCCGTTAAAACGGCGTGGCTCATTTCGGGCCTCGTCGTCCTCGCATGGTCCTCGCTCCCCGAGACGCGGCGTTCCGGATCTTTCTTTCCGGGGCGAGCTTTATCGCCGGGGAGAGGGGCGACGCGGCCGTCGGAGCGGAAACGTGCCGTTCGTGATTCGCGTGGCCCTTCCCCGCCCCCGCGGTCTCATTTGGGGCTTCAGTGAAGTGCGTCAAAACAGCTTAGGAGGGGCGATGCGGCGCCCTCCCCATGGTGAAGATCCTGAAAAATATAAGGGAGCACACCATATTCTCAGCCATGTCCTGCCGTCGATCCTGAGTCTGTGTTGTTGCTTGTTGATGAAATATATGTATATATATATATATATAGTGTGTGTGTGTATGAAGCAATTTTAAGGATATAGACATATATATATATATATATATATATATATATATACGTATGTATATGTATTTATATGTATATGTGTTTGTGTATGTGTGTGTGTGTATATATATATATATATATATATATATATATATATCCTTTAAAATTGCCTTAGAGCATAAGCTGTGCAGTATGCAGAAACATGTGAGTAGGCAGTTTGTTTATGCTGCGCTTGGCGGGGTCAGTCTCAGTTTGACATCCCATACCTTTGAGCCAAATTGGAAATTTACTCCTGCCAGCAACGCGTTAATGTTTATCTACTCCTCAGCGCTGAATTTCTGAGTGACCTTGTATCTTAAAAATACGAAATATACGAGTCCTTCGTAATTAAAGAATTGCATTTTAATCCGCATTGCATGACAATTCAATTTGTTTGATTGCTTCCTTTCCACTCTCCCCTTTAAAAAAGTCTTGTTGAATGTATTAATTCAACATGATGAATCCTGTATTCAGCCCAGTGGAGTGAATAATTAAAATTAGCTGATAAAACTTTCAGCAGAATTACTTTGCGAAATTGCTGAACAGATGTGTCATTTTAATGAAAATCCACAGCCAAGCTCCTTCCCCCCCTCCCCCCTCTGCAGGATGAAAATATTATCCCCACGGCACATACTTAATTTGGTGGTAAATACATTCTGAGCCGTCTCTGCTAGGGAAGAGGAAAAAGCAACTTGTCACACTTAGTAACTTGATTTTTCCCCAGCATGCACTAACTGCTATCTACAGTAATTCATAGCACTCCATTGTTGCAGCAAGTCCCAAAGAGAACTTATTAAAATGCAATAATCTCCTATTTAAACAGAAACAATAACCATTAAAATTCCCGTGGATCCATAACTGAGCAGAAGCCCCATCTGGTATGACTGATTAGGGCTTTGACGAGGGAATTTAATTTGCAACATTCAAAGACTAAATCTGAGCAGATCTCCCCGCTGCGCCTCTCGCCATCTTTTCTCATTTCTCTCTCTCTCTCTCTCGTTCGTTTGTTTGTTTATTTATTTATTTTTCGCCGATTCACGCCGCTTGAAAACCTTGACGCGAACCGTAAAAAAAAAAGGAAAGCGTTCGGTTTAAGATGGGGGGCTGTTCATTCAGCCTCTCTCTCATTTGCTGTGTCGGTGAGCGAATTTGTTTCGGCCCATAAAAACAGACGCGAACGCCTTTCAGTCGATTTCCTCTTCCGCCATTTTGTTATGGGTTTTTTTTTTTTTTTGTCTCAGCGGAGTGTAAATAAGCGGGTGATTAAATCTTTAACGCTCGTGATTTAAGTTAAGTCTACAGGAAGAGCGATGCATAGATTGGCTTTGACACGTACAACCCCAGGACTGCGTAAGGAGGCTGGCTTCTGACTCAGTTTTCTGCAGTTTTTTTTTCGCCCGAGCTGGGTGAAAAAACAGACCAAAGCCTGTATTGATTAATGCTAACAGCTCGGTGCTGAAGAAGCAAATATTCCAGCAAATATTTCAGGGGTATGTTGCCAAGGCACTGTAGATTTAAACCTCTGCATTCCGTATAGGAAACACATTATACAAATCTGAGTAATCTTATATATTCCTGGGCTGAGCAACTTCAGTTATCGAGAGCTCCCAGGCCTGCTTGGTTTTTCAGCTTGATTATGCGGCTAAATTTATCACCGTATTTCACACTATAACTTTTTAATCCTCGTTTTCCTTTGTTCCCCAAGTTAAAACTCCCGGCAGTAATTAGGCACATCCCGGCACTGAAATGTCCTCCCTAATTTGAGGATAGCTCATTATCACATCCCTCCACCAAAGCACCGCATTCACCTCGCCTACCCTTTCCAAAGCTAACTGCTAACATCGTGCCAGGCGACCGCGTCACTTCGCTGCTGACGAACGCGGGTGCCGTTTCCCGTCCGACGGCTAACGCTCTCCCCGCTAACGCCGCGACCGGCCACGCCTCGTGACCCCAGTCATAACCGGGACGGTCGAAATTCGGATCGCGGGACTCCAATGCCACCCAGTAGGCCACATCATTGCGGTATTTTGACCCAAAAAAAAAAAAAAATCACCTTAGAAAGTCTACCAGGTGCTTAGCAGATGCAACTGAGAAGTTGGCTCCATGAGGGCTCAGTCCTGCAGGGCTGGAATTACCCATCGCTGGCATCTTTCACTGTCAGAGGAGCTAGCAGCAGGTACCGTAGAGCAAATTTAGACTGCGGTATGTTTATGATGATGTATAGAGCCAGCCTGGAGGCTTGGTGGGGTTTTTTTGCTCCATAAACGCTGGCCCTAACCAGTCCTATAAAATAAGTGGAATTGCCCAACATCTTATTTGTGGTCATTATGGGGAGATTAGAGACAAAGCGTAGCTGTTGTTTTCGGGGGGGGGGGGTTTGGAACTGCGGGAGTGAGTCTTAACAGGGTTACCGTGCCTACACAAGGCTGGCGGCCTAGTGCTCACTGCACTCCCTCTCTCTCTTTTATTTTATTTTATTTATTGGTTGCCGCATTCTGTCAGTGAACCTTGTTTATTTCTCATCCTGAAAGTAATAAAAGCCCAGCGTGCGCTCTTAGCTAAATGCACAGTCTTAATCAGCCCCAGCGGTAGGAGGATGGAAGACAGCTAAATGAAACAACTTCGGTGTAAAATGTTTCTCTGCCTCTTTGGGGAATGCTTAATGCACGGAAGGTCAGGGCTTTATAATGTTAATTTAAGAGCCAGACTCTAGCTGTAGGAAACAATCCATCATTTTAAAGAACAGCGCCGCTGTCCCCGACTAAAAAAGTTTACGTCAAGGAAACGGCTTTGGCCTCCCTTACACCTTAAGGGGGGGAAGAGAGGAGAGGCAGCTAATGAAGTTCGCACAGTTTGAGACGAGCTTTTACTCGTTTTATTTCTGTTTTTTTTTTTTTTTCGTTTTAAGCTGGGGAACTGAAGCTCTCTCCCGCTCTCTCCTTGTTCAGTGTGCTAATGAGATCCACTGCGGGCTGGCACGGGCGTTCTGCTCGTGGGCAGCCGGCGCCCTTAACATGGATAAATCTGCCTGACAGACAGCGAGCCGTCACCGAAAAGAGGAAGTGAAGATTTCGGTTTGTTCGTTCATAAATACGGGATGTGGCTCCAGGGCAGAGGGGTGGAAGAAGCCTGTTATTGCTGTTCTGCTTCTCCCGCCCTTTTTCTGAAACCTGACTTGTATGACTTGTGTATGTTTTCTGAGGCTGCTTTCTCGGAAGCTCACAATATGCTGCTGTATGTGCCTGTGGGCTGCATCTGATGGAACCCTATACCAGACATTGGGAAAGCTTGTCCTGGGGATTTTCTGTCCAAACCATGGGAGAATATGTTGCCAGCTGAAGTATCCAATATGGTTGAATTGTTTTTGTTACCTTGTCTTTACAACAATATTGAATAAATCAACTGTGCCACTCAACTTCTCTATGACAATGAGCTGACTCTGCAGTATTGTATTTTCTGCCATCTTGAATTTGTGTATATTAGCTTCATAAAAAAAACTTCTGATTCATATTAAAAGTTAGTAAAGTTATCTGTCTATGGAAGGATCGTTTGTTTGAAGCCTTTTTTTGGGGTAGCATCATCGCCGCCCCAAGCCAACGGCTGCATAATTTGCATATGTCAGTGGCTGCATTTTATTCACCGTGGGGTTCAACACCAAAGAGCTATTCCCTGTGGATCGTTCCAGAATATTCCATGAATGCTTGACTGCATTCTGGATCAGATGGCTGAGAAAGCCATGGCGTGCATGTGGATGGCTGCATCTTCTTGACGGACGCCACTCTGTGCTGGAAATGCATTAATATGGGCTGGAGATGGTTGCTGAGTGCCGTTCAGTGACTGTTGATATCAACCCTGCCTTCGGGGGGTACAGGTGCACCCAAACCATCCCCAGAGTATGCGCCCCATTGTCATTATGGAAACACCAGAACCTTCTATATATTTATCTGGGTGTGTGTGTGTGTGTGTGTGTATGCATGCACTTTTGAAGGTTTAGGAGTGATTCTGGACTTTTAGTATTTTAGCATTTAGCTAACTATTTTTTATCTGTTAGGTTGGTGCAGAGGTGGGGAACGAGGGCTGTATCAGTTTCTAGCTTTCTTGCCACTTAATTACTTAATTAGCCCTAACATTTATGCCATCTGACATTTTAGCTACATTTCTCTATAAGTGAATGAATGACAGCCGAGGACTGTTCTCGTGTCCCTACATGAAACGTTTTGCTATCATCTATGAGTGAACCAGTGTTGGTGCGACAGCCAATTAGCTCATTAACTGTAAGCCCGGGTAACTGGTGGAGCCAAAAACATGCATACACACCAGGACCGGAATTGCCCGCCCCCGAGTTGGTGGAACAGATCATCCACGGCACCCGCACGCCAGGCGTCATCGTGAGTTCGGATGTCAGCACGACAGGACGGCGGGAAGCTCTCGTTCCGTTGCCTAAAGCACCGAACGCATCGAGCGACGGGGGGGAAGGAGTCGGCTCTTCATCACCGCTCCAGACGACTTCAAGAAGGGCGACCGTCGTGCTGCTACTCTGCTCACAGCTGCTTGAAACGTAGCAGGTGCGCTGCTAAATATATATTTTTTAAAAAAAAGCGCCTCGCTCCGCGGGAGCCTATTCCCCCGGCTCCCTGTTACCGAAACGCCCCGGCGACGCGTCATCCATTTACGGCTCTCGGAGCGGAGAGCGAACTCCTAATTCCTGCGTCTCCGGCTAACGCCGCGCCGCTGAGAGCTCCGATAACGAGCTCTGGGGTTAAAAAGCGGAGTGCTGAATCCCAGAGGGGGCCGCTGAGTTATGGATGGGCCGCGAATCCCGAATTCCTCCAGAGAGAGACGGGCGGGGGGCAGGCCCTTTGGCGGCGGAGCGCGTATCGTTTTTCCAACCGACGGTTAGCGAACTGGCGTTTTTTTTTTTTTTTTTTTGAAAAATAGCTAATTGGCACGGAATGTTGCAAAGGCTTTCTTGTGATCTGAGTTCGTTTAATTTTCACTCAGAGCGAAATTATGTTCTTCAGACGATAAAAGCGGCGAGGGTCTTTGACGGATTACCCCGAGAAGGCTTGTTGCTCATGGCTCCTTTTTTAAGTTCCCTGTTCGTTTTGAAAGCATTTTTTTTTTTCCAGTTACACTGGAGAAATTGAGAATCGTGAACAGAAGCTTGAGGAAACAAACAGTCAGTTTGGTGCGTATCTAAAGAATGGCTGTTCTCCATGGGAGCCAAGGAGGAAGCTGGTGAAGTGCTTCTCGTTTGCATTTGGTGACCATGTCGTTCAAATCTACTGGACATTATGTCTAAAATGTAACACAGTAATGGAAAGCTTCATCAAATCAGCTGCAAAATTAACTAAAGGCATTTCCATTGCAAAAAAAAGACTAAGAGCCTCATGTATGACAGATTATACACTGGCTATTCATTAGAAATCCTGTTTGCCTGCCATATTTTTATTACATTTGTGGGGAATTGTTGTCAAATAATTGCTTGCCAATGGTGGGGACGAGTGGGAGGGGGGGGGGGGGGGGGGGGGGGGGGGGGGCAAGGATGTTTATTTGAAATAAAAAGCGTACGGCTCTGAGTCAGAGCCAATCTGACGTTTCTCTACATTATATTACTCCCCCGTTCTCCAACAGTGTGTCTGCCGCTTGGCTTTGGGCCGGAGACGCTGATTGGGTATGGCAGGACTGTAATGCGTTGTCGGGCGAGGTTACGCGCCGCGTGTCGGCCGCGGCCTTACATCGTTTAAGACCGGGCGTCACGGCGAGATCGTACCGCGACGCGGGTACAGCCCTGGCGCTAAGCGCTAACAACTGTAAAGGTCACGGAGAGGCCTCGACGACGGAAGCCGTCCTTTAAAAATGGCGGAAATGTGCGGGGAATGCTTAATGGGCAACGCCGCTCCCGTCGCCCGGGGGGGGGCAAAATCGCCCGTGTCTGGCCGGCCGCTGCTTTTAAATTCAGTTGGAGCAGCCGCGCTTCAGAAGGGGGTACCTGTCTTTAATTATGTGCTTTATTTTATTAACCGCAGCCTGTGTTCGGGGCGACTATTTCTGGATGTGGGTTTGGAAGGTTCAAAGCTTTCCCGCCTCTTTTTATCGAATGTCTCAGCGTCTGTGTTTTTTTATAGCTAGTGTGTGTTTATTTTCCACTTCGTGCCACATGCTGGACACCCCTGACTCGCTCTTTCCAGCCCACTGCCTGTGATAAAACGTGGGGTCGTTTCACCTTTGTCTCTCACGGCCGCGTGCGTTTTCCCACAGTCTGAAATGTGCGTTATTCTGTCTGTCGAAAGAGGCTCCGTCTGCATTTCCCCACCGTAACCGATACCCTCGGAAAAGCCCGCCGTGGAGCCGACTCAATCCGGATTTTAATATCTGCGCCCAATTATACGTTTCCTCATTTTTCATCGCAGCCCCCCCCCTCGCCCCGTTGCGTTATTTCACGTCGAGAGGAGTGACTCACGCGAAGAATTTTCCAGCGCTGTGCGTGACAGATCTTGTGGCATCTATGAAATATGAAAGACCCTTTTTTTTTTATTCCGAGGGAAGGCTCGACACGCCTGTCCTTATAAGAACACAAAAAAACTTTTTTTTTTTTACTCCACGCTGTCTGTAACAATGTTCCAGTTACTTTTTTATAAACGGTCTCACTGTTGAAGAATTTATTTTTCCAGATGTTTTGGAAAAAAAAAAAAAAAAGTTTCCCCGTCTTGAGTCAGAAAAAGGCATGTCAGCGCAAAGTCCCCTAAGGTTAAAAAATGTTGCGCGTTTGATATTTTTTATTTTTCATTTTACCGGCGTTGCAGTTGCGGGAGCCATCGTTTCACAGTATGATAATGTAGCGGTGCGGAAAAAGCAGGATGCGTCAGAGGCGGCTAATGGCGGCGCCGCCTAATCATTTTCCTCCTGAATTTAAATTCGGCTTCATATTTCTCTCAGCTTGCAGCTTAACAATCTACGCTCGTAAAAGAAACTGGATGCTACCGGGAGGTCAAGTAATCTTCTCTTTTTTTTATTGTTTCTTGCAAAGTTCTTTTTAAAATGGCAAATGAGGTAAAATAATTTGAAAAAAATAAGTCGAGAAGGGGCCAAGGGGGCCTTTCAAATTAATTACGGGTTGCGTCACTGAAGGGCGTATCGAGGTTGTCGTGCCGATTTCGGGAAACAGAAAAAAGTTGTACCGCGTTGTTTTTTTGAGTGCGAACATTACTGTTGCTCGTACTCCTTTGATGAATAATTCTTTTTAAACACTGGCTGCTCCCAGTATGTTCTTCATTTCTGTCCACTTGATTTCTTTTTCAGCCGTTATTTTATCCCGCCTGTTCGATTTTGTTTGGCGAAGGACGCGAAAAGAACTGGGTAAAAAAAAAAAGGCTTTCGTTTTCGAATCTGCTGTCGGGCCGAGGGAAAAAAAAAAAAAATCTCACTTATTGGCTGCGATTTGTTAAATTAGGTTTTAAAACTGTTAACACTGTATTTAGAGAGTAAAAAAAAGTCCATAATGCCTCACCCTAACAACCGGCTAATAATCTGTTCTGAAAGTCTGATTAGAGACCGGGCTCCCTTGTATTGCCGTTAATTAATTGCAACGCAGGCTGTGCTGCACTTACGGTCTAATAGCCGGCCGGGGCGGCCGAGGCGGCGAAGCTAATGACCGCGTTACCGGCGGGCCCCGAGTCCAGGAAGGAGCGCCGGAGGACTCTGTGCGGCCAGCGGCGGCGGCGGGGGGGTTGCGTTTAATTTTATTAAAAACGCTCGACTTGACGTGAGGAATGTGCCCCTGCGATCGCCGCGGTGGCAGCGCCGCGGAGCCAAATTTACCGCGCCGTGCCCGCGGCCGGCCTCATTCATCACGTTTACGCCGCTTTTACCTCGCTCGCTCGCTCGCTTGCTTTTTTTTTTTGGAGGGGTTCAGGGCTTTGGTTTTCTGCCCAGTTTTCCTTCTGCTGCTCTGTAAAAGCGCCTTTTGCGACTGTTCTCTGTATAAAAAAAGCACCATTCAAATAAAATGCATTTTATTAGATTAAATTTGATGAGACGGTTTGTTTTTAAGAGGCTATGCATATGCGTCCAGCACTCGTGGAAGCAGCCTACACGGTTACCGATCATCAAGCTCCTCCTCATCGCCGATGCGAATAGGCACAGATTAAATGGAAGCAATGCACACTTGATATTCTTTATGTGATGGTATGATAATAACTCAAGGTACTGTCAGAATTAGACGAAGCGGTCTTAGCATTATTGCTAAAGGATGCAGTGTGGAGAAAGTCTACCGTGTTTGATACAGAGGAACCCCCCAGAGCAAAGGCAAAACAGGTTCACACAAGGGGCCAACGCTTCAAAGTCTGGAAATTTGCTGTACATATTTCAAGATCTCTTTCAAAGTTGCGAGCATTTCAAAGGTGCACGCGGTGACCTCTCTTCTCGGCGTGTCTGGATCTCCGAGGTTCTACTTCAGCGATGCTCGTCTCGCGCGCCGCGCCTCAAGGCATTATGGGAAACCGAGGTGACACCTCAATTTTCTCTGAGTTGTGGAAGGTGTCTTCTTTGGCTTGTTCCTACAACTTGAAAGTGAAAGGGTTTTTTTACTCCTCTCACTGGGGCAACAGTGAATGGTGGGGGGTTGTCATCCAGCACCTGTGAAATCGTTTGTGTTTGGACGGCATCGAATTTCTTGTAAGCGCTGTCACATTGCTCCTCTTTTCAAATAGTTCCTGGAGTATTGTGTGTCCCTGTATACCTTTTTCACCACAATAGGAATATGTCTCAAACGCAGCTGCAAGATGATAGTCCAACGCACTGTTCATGAGACTGGCTGTGTGTTGCTGTAATGGTGACTCAATCAGTGGTGTGGACAGGCCAAAAACGCCCGAGGAGAGTGTGATTTAATGCTCTCAGCGATCCAACGTGGAGAAAGGATGTTATATTTACCACACAAAAGGTGTTACCTTTTTATTCTTTTTTTACACATGTACTTTCACACCAGTAATGGCACACAATACTTTGGCAAGGGGGCGATTATGAACAAAAGAACAAAAAGGTTTATGGAATATTTTAGGAAGGTCTTCAGTGGTGCAGCTCTA